>JZKD02S1982815.1:32538-53571 GCA_000966675.3 Picea glauca
TTTTAACAAATGCAAATGTTGATACTTATGCATTACTTGTTAGAAATAAATGAAGAGATGTAATTATTGGCAAATTAATAGAGTGTCAATGATATTCAAGTAGGCACAGATTTGATAGAACCCATATATAATTCAAAGTTCAATAGTATGAAATATTGTCAAAGTTTATTGGGACTACTTGTGAAAACTTGGCTTTTAACAAATGCAAATGTTGATACTTATGCATTACTTGTTAGAAATAAATGAAGAGATGTAATTATTGGCAAATTAATAGAGTGTCAATGATATTCAAGTAGGCACAGATTTGACAGAACCCATATATAATTCAAAGTTCAATAGTATGAAATAGAGAATAATTTATTTATGTATTATATTTAAATGACATGTGTTTAAATTTATGATTTGGTAATCTTAGTGTGAGAGGCTATGAGTAAGATGTTTTTTGTGAGAAGAGTATAAAAGAGTTGTGAAGTGATGGATTTTTTTGTTTAATGTAAGCTAATTGCTATTGTAGATAAACTGTTCTTTTTTATTTTTCTACTTGGCAATGTCAAATATAAGAGATTGTTTTTTAAATGAATCAAATAAGTTTGTGAAATTGCTCTTTTTTATTTTTCTACTTGGTTATGTCAATTATAACAGATTGCTCTCTAAACCAATCAGATAAGTTTGGGAAATTGTGACTGGAACTAAAGTTAAATCAACCACTCTTGAAGCCTTAGTTCACGACATCAAGTAAGATAGGAAAGACACTAAAATACAAGTATGACACAATAAATACATATAGAGTGATATTTGTGAGGCTAAGATTCTTTCAATTAAAATGGAAAAAAATGAAAAGATTAATGAGTAGAAATATCGCAGAAATGAAGGAAACTTAGTTGATAAATTTAGTTGAAAATATATCAAGGAGTACAGGGATCAGGAACTGGATCTAACCAGACTGAAGAGAAAAGGTAAATTGAGATCCATAGCCTCCTTCTATTGCTTTTAGGCATGGGTCGCAAGGGGAGCGTGCCGGCTGCTGCTGATAGCCATAGCCTGATTTGGGCGGTGATTCGTAAACCCTCCCGTTCCACCCTTGGCATGAATCGTACTCCCCATAGTATGCCATCGATTGACTAATTAACAATATGCAAACGCCAATTACTCTTAGAATAAACAAAAAGGAGCGATCGATATGAGATGGTGGTGCTCGTCCTATGTTTTGGGATGGCCTTATATAGATGAGGAGGGGTAAGTGGAGAATATTTTGATGTGGGACGAGAGTTGAGGAATATTCACGATCAAAGGGAATAATAACATTATTTGTTTTAGTGACATCAATCGATTTAGGGAAACATCAAAGTTGTATCTTCTTCCTCTTTGCTTACTTTCCACTTATAAGTTTGGTCACTTCACATTCCTCTTTCATATTCTTAGCTTTCACTTTCCACTTATACTTTTGGTCACTTTAATTTCATCTCATTGGAAGTAATCCCATCTCGTTGGACTTAATTATATTTCGTTGGAATTTATAGGATCTGGCGAGTACATCCTGCTGATAATTTCATTTGTTTAATAATAAATAAAAATGTCATAACAGACATAACAAGTCGGAAAAATTTAAATCTATTTATAAATATTAAAACAAATCAAACTGCTACATATAACTAAACACAATTAACAGTCTCCTCTGAACTAAATACTATCTTACCACATGCGAACGCAATTGCCAATCTCCTTTGAACTAAATGCGAATTGGGTGACATTCATATCGTACTTCTCTATTTTAACAGTCACTATTCATATCATCATGATGGTTATTATGGTCAATTCACAAGCAAAAAGCAACACGAAGGTATGGCTAGAAACGTTTAAAACTTTGTATAGATATTAAAACAAGCCACACTGCTACATGCAACCAAACACAATTGCAAATCACCTCCCAACCAAATACTATCCTACACGGCATGCTGATCCGGTGACATTCATATCGCACTTGTCTATTCTAACACACTATTCATATTATTCCAACACACTAACTATATTGGCGACACGAACGGATGGCCGGAGTCCTTATTGGCACTAACATAAATGCTCATGCGTCTGCTCTTCCTTTTGCCCTTCACCTTCCTCATCAGTTGCTTTGGCCTCTGGGAATCTTCTCTTTGATTTTATCCACCATCCCCGCCTTCTGATATGGATTGGAATTACCAGTTTGAGTCTGGCTTCCGGGAAGCGTGTCTTTGAATTTATCCACGAGCCCGGGCTTCTGAGTGGAACTAGAATGAGCAGTATGAGACTGAGACTGAGTCTGAGTCTGAGTCTGGCTTCCAGGAAGCGTGTCTTTGAATTTAT
Source organism: Picea glauca (assembly GCA_000966675.3). Classification (NCBI taxonomy): domain Eukaryota; kingdom Viridiplantae; phylum Streptophyta; class Pinopsida; order Pinales; family Pinaceae; genus Picea; species Picea glauca. The sequence goes on from JZKD02S1982815.1 coordinate 34,879, forward strand.
CCACGAGCCCCAGCTTCTGAGTTGAACTAGAATGAGCAGTATGAGACTGAGTCTGAGTCTGGCCTCCGGGAATCTTCTCTTTGATTTTATCCACCATCCCCGGTTTCTGATTTGGATTGGAATTACCAGTTTGAGTCTGGCTTCCGGGAAGCATGTCTTTGACTTTATCCACAAGCCCAGGCTTCTGAGTGGAAGTAGAATGAGCAGTATGAGACTGAGTCTGGCCTCCAGGAATCATCTGTTTGATTCTATCCATCAGCCCTGTTTTTTGATTCGGATTAGAATGAGCAGCTTGAGGCTGGCCTCCAGGAAGCATTTCTTTGATTTTATCCAGCAGTCCTGCCTTCTGATTTGGATTAGTATGAGCTGCCTGAGTGTGACTTTGGGTGTGGCTGCGGTCCTGGTACTGAGGAGCACCAGTCCGAAGGGATGCTATATTTTGAGCCATGATAAAATACTTATTCTAAAAGCAGATAGATATCAATCAACAAATTGAGAGATATATAACAGAATGGAAATCTAGTAAAATTTCCAGGTGAAATAAGATGAGATAATGAAAGTAAATGGCAATGAAAGAGAGAGAGTGGAAAGCGTATATTTATAGCTCCGGTGGTGGCGTGTGGAATTGTCTTACTTTGCTGCGGTGCAAGCGGTGCGGTGCGGTGCCGTGCCGTAGTTCGCAAAGTTAAAGATAATAGTTCGCATCTTTTAGCAATGATAAATAAAACGAGATCTTGTTCCAAAACGAGATCTTGATGGCAATAGTGTAAGAATAACGTGTTATAACGGCAAAGCATTTTACATCACCTAAAAAWAAGTTAGSTTCCAATTATGTTCTTCAACCTTAACGTCGCAAAAKATTGCTTTAGTTTATATACCTTTCAAAACTACCGTGTAGMCATCATAATGAATGAAAGTCTATTAGATTCTTCCATTATCAAAGATATATCATTAAATTCTTCCAATCTCAAATATTTATTAAAGTTATACTAGATTTATTTATTTATTAAAATTACTTTTTACAAATGATGTTTTGGTTTTTTTATTTGTTTTTTAAATTTAAAGATGTTTTTATAATTTAATGTAAGGGAGCTATGTAATTTAATATTCAACATGGAGGTGATGATACATTTAAAAAATAAATAATTAATAATAAAAATATTTTATTAGGATGATGATACATTTAAAAAATAATTTTTTAATAATAAAATATCTCAACGTAAACTTTAATTATTTTAACTTGGTGGTTTAGTAATTCAATTGTGAATAAGTCATGAATTTTAATTATTTTATCTTGGTGGTAAATAATAATTCAAATGTGAATAAGCCATGGATTGGGTGATAAGAAAGATAGATGGTATGGCCAATTTAGGTGGGTGATAAGAAGGATGGATGGCATCGTCAATTTAGGTGTTTTTGGTACAAGCAATTTTTCAATAACTATGGAGGGTACCATTATGCATTTTAATTTCACCTTGTTTATGCCTTCAACCCCTTTCATCTGTACAGTGCCATGGATATGTTATAACTATGAGAAATAACTGAATATGAAACTGAACGAAAAAGAAAGGGAACACACCATCGAGACAAATGAACTCAAAATGGATCATAGGAAACTGAATACAGGAGAAATCTCAACTAGAAGGTGAGGCCTATGCTCTACTCTCTTTTCTTCAATTATGAAATGCAAATACAAAGAAAAAGACACTCACTATGGAATTTCTCTTGACATGGTGGCCTAAATGGATACTACAAAATTGTTTCCTCCTCATTAATCCTCCCAAATCCACTCATACATACTATGCTCAACTATGGAACAAGTGCAATGTTAGATAATGGAACCCTTTCTCCTTCTAATTGCCCATTATTTTAGATATCCAAATAGTCATCTAGGGTTAGGATTTTTGCATCCTTAACCATCAATTAGTGATAAGGTTTTGGACCTTCTAGAATCTTCTTGAAATTCCACATGTGAGTAGCCCCACATATGTGAGTAGTGGGGGATGACATGACATCCAATCGTCCCATGATGGTCAATAAGGTAGGTCAATTTGTAGGAGGCATAACTTCCATATATGAGCTCCAATTGAGGTGATTTATCCATCTTTGAAAAGATCTCAATGCGTAGAACAACATTAGTGGGTTGTGACTTATTATTGCAAATTCCCCCCGCTCCCCCCCCTTAAAAAAAAAAAAAAAACTATGTTTGATTCCTCAAAATGGATGAGGAACATTGTATACCACAACATTTTCAAACTTGGTGTTGCTACTAAAATGGGCCTTGCAAGCGAATTCCTTAAATTTTTTCTACCCAAAATGTACCAATATAGTGTTGGATCATGTTGTCATTGATGCCAATGGTTTGATTGATTGATGTCAAAAGATTGATTGATTGATGATTGATGAAAAATGTAGATGTATTATCCTTGATGAGAATGATAGATTTCAAGTGGAAACCAATCGATCAAGATGGATCAATGAGTTGTCATTGATACATGGTGAAGATGGATTCTTTATATTATGCATAGTTGATGTATGATCCAATGGTTGATTGATGCAAAGATGAATCATTATTGTCTTATCATGATTGATTAGGTGCACAAATGGATGAACTCCAAAGTGGTTCCCTTATGGTGAAATCCCTCACGGGAAGACAGTTTACGGATTGAGTTATCCTAGAAGAATGGTTACAGGACCCATGCTTGTATGTGGAATAATGAGATGAAGATCATTGAATTTGTTGGTGAAACTATCCTAGATGGATAGTGTTTGTCATGCCATTTCCGGTGGTATGTGGAATGTCACATAACTCCTCACGGTTTGAGAGTTATGGCTTTACAAAGTTGGAGGACCCCCATATGAAGGCTTGAATCCCCCAAGATCAAAGAAGTCAAAGTGACCTAAAAGAAGAAATCAGTATTTAAATAATAAAGAGAAGTGACAAAGTCAAGAAAGAATATTCAAATGATAAAGTATTGAAGAACTTTCTATTTATGGAAAGTGGTTAACCCTAAAATAAAGAAAATAGGTTAAGTAACCTAGAAATGGGTTAAGTGACCTAAAGGATGAAAGTATAAATAAGATAGCAATGGTCTCTTGCAAAACATCCTTTATGTGGATCAATGCAAAGCTTCTTGTGAGAATATATTTTGGAGTATTGATGGAGAGCTTCTTGTGAGAGCTTCTTGTGAGAGCATATTTGGTGTGGATCTCTTGAGCATGATTGAAGATCTATTCTGAGAAAGAGAGCATGAAGAGGATCTCATGGACCCATCAAATTTCGGCAATATCGAAGATGTTGACGACAAAATTCTTGAAGTTTCAGAAACCCTAGTTTCTGAGGTGTACGCGGGCTATAATGGGCCACAGAGTGTACACACGTGGGCTGTATGAGGACATGGTGCATACAATGGATGGAATAATGAAGACTTGTGTTTAAGATGGTGCCAAGCTCTTGGATGATGAGGCAGGTTCCAGATTCGCATTCTATGGCCTCAGATCTATCACTGAGACACTGGTATGGTTACATTATTGTCTTAATGGATATTATTGTTTGATGTGTCGTGAATTCTTAGGAAATTATTGGTATGGATTCTATGATGTGGTTCATTTTGGCTGATTTGGTTGATGGAGTGAGCAATACTCTTGTGATTCAGTGGTGACATGATATAGTAGTTGTTTATACATGATTGAGATAGCATTCATATTGATTGATTGTGGAGCAAGAGTAGACTATTGGAAAGTTTGGATATGTTGTGACTAGATGGTGGTCAAATTGGACAATCAGAGACAAAAGCGAATGATATATTTGTTGCAGAGGATCTGAGTTGGTCTTGAAGGACAAACCCTAAGAAGCTTAGAAGGTATATACAGGTTGATGTATACACTAGTCGTGTGCATACGCGGGCTGTAGTGATCTAGGGCGCGTACACATGCGGGCTGCACCACTGATAGGACGCATACCTGTTGACGGATTTATATATGTTGAGGATTGTTGCCTCATCCCAGTTGATGCTGAGAATGTATGTTGAGTCTTGTATATAGAGATGGTGCTCTTGTAGATTTGTACTCTATTGAGTTGTTGCTGAAAAACCCCGGATTGTTGTCCATAATAAAAAGAAAATAGTACATACATCTTGTGTTCTTTGTGTTCCTCATGATGATGACTTGTTGATGATATATTGTTGATATATGTTGTTGATATATGTTGTTGATATATGTTCACATCTAACTGATTATAAATGACAGAAATGAGTAATGAGTAAATGTTGAATACTAACTAATGAGTTTTGTGTAAGAGGGAAGTTTTGGGAAAAAGAGCCCCACACTCATTCACCCCCTCTCTAAGTGTGGTAGGTGTGTCCAACAATTGGTATCAGAGCAAGCCTTCACTACAAGCCTTAACAAGCTTGAAGTAGATCCATAGACACACAAATGGATGATGAAGTTCCAATCCTTGATGAGGAAAACTATTCTACTTGGAGAATAGATATGAGAATACATTTGAAGGAAATGGGAGAAGCTATTTGGAAGGCAACCGTTGGTGGATCAGTTTCATTGAAGAACAAGTCAAAGATCACCATATGATAAATCAGGTCTTCGATACAAAAAGGAAGCTACACATGCCGAAGCAAGCACCTCAAAGAACCATAAGGTAAGTCCATCAAAGGATGAAGAAAATGTTGCAAAACAACCATCTACACAAGGCAAAGAAAATTTCAAAAGAACAAAACAAGGAAGACATCAAGAAGTTATTCTTGGGACACCAAAGTAAAGGTATGAAAGTAATTTTCATGGGAATTGTTATTCATGTAATGGATGTAGACCTTATGAAAGGAGATATAATAGAAGATTTTATAACACCATGAGGTGTTGCATATGTGATCAAGTAGGACACATTGTTGTTCAGTGTAACACCATTAGATGCTACAGCTATAGTGGATTTGGCCACAAATCCCAGGAGTGCTGGAATACAAGAAGAAAGTCCATGATGAGGACTTCAAATAGCATAGCTAGAAGAAGGAATGAAGTAAGGAAGGGAGACATCTTTGAAAAGATGGATGCTCAGAGATCAAGTTCTGAGGAGCAGGGACATCTATAGAACTGGGTGAAGAAGATAGAGCAGTCATAATAGAATGAAAGACTGAAGGGAAGTTCAAAAGTGTCATCTACTGAGGCATACGTAGGTGACAGTGGTATCAATCGTGTACATACACAGGCTGACCTTGTATAAGTTACGTAAATACGCGAGATGTTGTGCAACAGATCACATATATGTAGTAAACCCTTGGGAAAAAGGAAATGCACATGGATTGCAGCTTTATATGTTGGTATAACTCGGTGCTGGAAAGTATAACATTGTTAATTGCAGGTTCTAGCATTGTTTGTTGCAGGTTTTCATGGTTCTATGTTAGATAATGTAAGGTGACAATGTAAAATAAATCTTGGGTGCATGGCAGTAACCCATGAGTATGGATTGATGCTGATCTGTTGGGGTACATGGCTGGCACATATTTGAGTTTCATTGATATACCTTATGATGTATTATTGGAAGAATATGTTGGATGTCATGGTGAATGCATTTTGCATGTGGCTGGGCTACATATTAAGACATGTAGTTGGTGAGTTGAGTTGATAGTCATGTTGTATATCATTGGGGAGTCATAGCTTGTTGATGCATGGTTGATATACTTGCTTGCTGCAAGTGATGATGCATGATGGTACACTCATAGATGCACATGTTGGCATATTGGTAGATGCACATGTTGACATATTAGTAGATGCACATGTTGGCATATGGTGGATACATTCCATGGATGATATATGTTGACATACATGGTTAATGCACATGGATGTTGTACATGATGTACTTGCTTGATATTTTTCTCATGATTCTATATTTCATTGTTGACATATATTTTTCTTCATGATTCTTGGTATAGCATGAGTTTGATGCATGGAAAGGTCCAATGATCGTTATATGGTAGCATATTGTTCATCATGCAGAGAAGATAGGGGGAGACATACCCTTAGGGGGATTCATTCTTCTTCCCATGATTCTAGGATGAGATATTTATCAGATGCATACCTAGAAAAGAGCCTTATATTTAAAAAACGATCAAAGGCATTCAGACAGGGGGAGCATCCCCAAGGACATTTCAAGTAGGGGGAGCAGCCCCAAGGAGAGTTCAAGCAAGGGGAGTAGCCCCAAGAGGAGAATGGCCCTTTTCCATTGATGTCAAAGGGGGAGAAATGGTCACATTGATGTGATTGATGTTTAGTAATGGGGAGAGATAGTCACATTGATATGTTTGATGACTATTGATTTAGAGCATCCCTTATCTACATATTGACATCAATAATTGGTAATTGGTGTTGACATCAATGTTGGTATTTCCATCAATGCCAAAGCAGGAGATTGTTGGATCATGTTGTCGTTGATGCCAATGGTTTTATTGATTGATGCCAAGTGATTGATTGATGCCAAAAGATTGATTGATTTATGATTGATGAATAATGTATATGTATTATCCTTGATGAGAATGATAGATGTCAAGTGGAAACCAATCAATGAATATGGATCAAGATACATAGATGAATATGGATCAATGAGTTGTCATTGATACTTGATGAAGATGGATTTTTTATATTATGCATAGTTGATGTATATGATCCAGTGGTGGATTTATGCAAAGATGAATCATTATTGTCTTATCATGATTGATAAGGTGCACACATGGATGAAATCTAAATTGGTCCCCTTATGGTGAAAGCCCTGACAGGGAGACGCTTTGCGGATTAAGTTATCCTAGAAGAATGGTTGGAGGACCCATGCTTGTATGTGGAATAATGAGATGAAGATCAATGGAGTTGTTGGTGAAACTATTGTAGATGGATAGTTCTTGTCATGCCATTTCCGGTGGTATGTGGAATGTCACATAACTCCTCACAGTTTGAGAGTTATGGCTTTAAGAAGTTGGAGGACCCCCATATGAAGGCTTGAATCCCCCAAGATCAAAGAAGTCAAAGTGACCTAAAAGAAGAAATCATTATTTAAATAATAAGGAGAAGTGACAAAATCAAGAAGGAATATTTAAATGATAAAGTATTGAAGAACTTTCTATTTATGGAAAGTGGTTAACCCTAAAATAAGGAAAATAGGTTAAGTAACCTAGAAATGGGTAAGTGACCTAGAATTGGGTTAAGTGACCTAAAGGATGAAAGTTTAAATAAGATAGCAATGGTCTCTTGCAAAACATCCTTTTTGTGGATCAGTGGAGATATTCTAATATGTTTTGGAGTATTGATGGAGAGCTTCTTGTGAGAGAATCTTTGTTGTGGATCTCTTGAGCATGATTGAAGATATATTCTAAGAAAGTGAGCCTAAGGAGGATATCATGGACACATCAAAGTTTCGGCAATATCAGATATCTTGATGGCAAAATTCTTGGAGCTTCAGAAACCCTAGTTTTTGAGGTGTACGCGGGTTGTAATGGTCCAACGAGCGTACACACGTGGGTTGTATGAAGACAGGGCACGTACTGTGGATGGAATGATGAAGACTTGCCTTTGAGTTGGTTCCAAGCTCTTGGATGATGAGGCAAGTTCCAGATCCGCATTCTATGGGCTCAGATCTATCACTGAGACACTGGTATAGTTACATTATTGTCTTAATGGATACTATTGTTTGATGTGTCATGAATTCTTAGGGCATTCTTGGTATGGATTCTATGATGTGGTTCAGTTTGGTTGATTTGGTTGATGGAGTGAAAAGTACTCTTGTGATTCAGTGGTGACATGATATACTAGTTGTTTATACATGATTGAGATAGCATTCATATTGATTGATTGTGGAGAATGAGTAGACTATTGGAAAGTTTGGATATGTTGTGACTGGCTGGTGGTCAGATTGGACAGTCAGAGACAAAAGAGAATGATATATTGGTTGCAGAGGATCTGATTTGGTCTTGAAGGACAAGCCCTAAGAAGCTCAGAAGGTATACGTAGGTTTTTGTATACACTGGCCATGTGCATATGTTGGTTGTAGTGATCTAGGGCACGTACACATGAGGGATTCACTACTGACAGGGTGCGTACCTGTTGACAGATTGATATATGTTGAGGATTTTTGCCTCATCTCAGTTGATGCTGACAATGTAAGCCGAGTCTTGCATATAGAGCTGGTGCTCTTGTAGAGTTGTACTCTATTGTGTTGTTGCTGAAAAACCACGGATTGTTGTCCATAATAAAAAGACATTTGTACATACATCTTGTGTTCTTTGTGTTCCTCATGATGATGACTTGTTGATGATATATTTATTGATATATGCTTCTGATACATGTTCCCATCTAGCTAATTATAAATTACAACAATGAGTAACGAATAAATGTCGAATACTAACTAATGAGTTTTGTGTAAGAGGGAAGTTTTGGGAAAAAGAGCCCCACACTCATTCACCCCCCCTCTAAGTGTGGTAGGTGTGTTTCACCTCAATATTGCTCACTTCGATAAGTGTCGTAAGTGTTGCATGTTCCTCTCAACTGTTGCAAGTGTCGCATATCATTCACAAGTGTCGCAAACATCAAACAAAGCATACTTCCATGATGACGACACCAAGGAGACATTTGGAATATCTTAGACAATTGATTTGGAGGAGGGAGAATGATTAACTGAAGTCAAGGAACTCTTACCACCTGAAAGGAGCTCTTAAATAAAGGTTTTGAAGGTGAGCGCTCCTCTACATCAGCCTTAGGAGCACTGGCGCTCTCCTATAAGGGCTTAGGGAGCGTTATAACAACCAACTGCCCCTCTGAAGGAGAACTATCCATCCTTGGAGTGCTGGCGCTCCCCTTGAGCCTCCTAGGGAGTGCTATAGCACCCTGATGCCCCTTTTGAGGGAGCGCTATCTAATCTGGGTAGTGGTTGGCCCGTTGAGGAGAATAAGGGGAGGATCTTTTAAGTTTGGAAGGCAATTGCATTCGAATTCTTGCTTCAATCAGAAGATCCCTGATCTGAGGAGGGAATTCCTCAACCTACCCTAAAGATACCTCAAGAGGTTAAGCCTCTCTTAACTTATATAAGAAGGCTCTATGATGGTGAAAAGGGGGAAGAATTGCTAGCATTAAACCTATGATCTCATAGGAAACACATAGTCAACTAAAGGAGAGTGATCAGTGAAGATGATATCATCCAGGTCGTGGATATTTCAAGCAAGGGTTAGACGAAGGGGACTTGATGAAGCTATCATATTCACATCTACGATTGTAAGTACTGTTGTCGTTATTCTCATTAATATGACACGTTTGGCCTGTTTCTTTCTAGTTTTTGTCTGACCTTACATGAACTTATCGTTGATAGATAGATCTGTTTTCAAGCTAATATCAATAGAGTAGGAAGTGGTCGTACTTTGTTTGTCTACAAGGCTCATCGAGGAGTGGAAGATTGGAGCTCAACTCAAAGCGTGCAGGGACAAATGTTGATAAAAAGGTACTTATGTTCTCCTTCCTCCTCATGCATTAGTTTGTATAGATTTGAAAGGAAGTCAGTGTCCACGTTAAGCACTTTCTGTCTTAGAGTTAAGGGTCTAGCTCTTTGAGGCAATCTACCTATCCGCGGGGAGATTTTCCTAAAACAGAAACTGGCGACTCCACTGGAGAGTCCTCAAATTGAAACTGTTTGTTTTGATTTCTCCTCATAGACCTTGTCTTACCCCTTGATTGCTTTCAGACCTGGTTCACTCCTTTTTGATTGATTTCATGAGCTGATTGACTCCCTACCCCATCACACTCAGCTTGATTGTCGAGACTGAACTGCAATTTTTGGATTTTTGACACTTTTAGGAGCTTTTTGAAATTGGTGCCCCTGTCCCTGTGTTAACAGAGAACCAGCGCTTCCTGAGTGCCTTACACAGAGTGATATAACGCTCCCTTCCCTTTACAATAGAGCGCCAAACCTCTTTTGGCCAAAAAACTTTCCAGAATTTCTCTTTTCAGGGTTTTACCTTTGAGTTTCACTTGTTGAGTCTCCCTCTGAGTCAATGCTTCTTCCTTTTTAGCTTTGACATCTTTCTTTTTGAAGAACAAACACCTTGCTGCTCAGATTTTGTAGCCTTATTCACTATTGTTTCAAGTTTTTCTGCTGTTTGGAGTTTTGAAACCCATGCATTGTCTTTCTCTCCTTTTTGACTGAGCGAGAAACTTTGGTGAAAGACATCAGAAGCTTACAGATCTTTTTGTTTGATCTTAGTTAAGGTCATTGTTCTTCAACATTTATTTTGGTGTGAAGTTCTTGATTTTTTCTTTGATTTTTCTTTTCTTTCGCTTCTTGTTTTGATCACAACAAGAGGGTGTATTGTTTGTACGATTCATGCTTTTGTTGGTCTGATTTTCATTGATCCAAAAAGATAATTAGCAAGACGAGCATTTTTTTGAATCAATCATTGTTCACATACAAACAATAAAGAAGCATCTTCATGATTGATTTTGCATATTAGAAGGTATTTCAAAAAGTTTTAGCACCACATTGGATTTGATTGAAGAAAATTTGTTTGAGGACATTCCTTGTTAGTGCTTGTTAGTGAAAAGAACTCTCTCTCTCCCTTAGATAGATGTTCATCGAAAGGAAATGACTGCTTATCATCTTTGATGCATTTTTGGGACTGAGTCATAATTCCATCCGTTTCACTTCCATGAACCCCTTTTGAGTAAAGAACAACTATAAAATGAATGCTAATTAAAAATTATCTAGAACATTTTATTTTCTAGGATCCTCCGCCAATAGTAGACTAGGCTTAGTACTTTGGATTAGGCTGTAAGCATAACTCTCCAAAGTTTCCAAAACAAACATTAGCATCCTGAGTTAGGGAGAGTCAAATCCAATTGTCGTATAAGTCTGCCTGGGATCCCCCTCTCACATAGAGGTTACGCACGAGGTCACATTCGGGAGAGATACGGGGATTATCCCTCCGTGGTTTGACTAATTGTAGTGGTCAAATCGTATTATGGGGATCGCTTAAAGGTAAAACCACAATTACTGCGTGGAAGCCTTTTTAGTTGATTTCGGGCTAGATACCCTGCTCGTACGTTCGGATCAGATTGTCGACTGTACCCGCCCAGGGGCTGACTGCGAATTGGTAACCTTACTGGCCATAATCTTTAGGGTCTTACACAAGGTGACAGTGAAGGGAAGTATCACTTTACCTGGAGCAGACATTGGTCAAACTCACTCGGGCTCCTTGGAGGGTAAATCCACAATTACTGCATGGAAGCTTGCACCAAGGCGTAAGTCCGTTAAGCAGGTCACCATTGTAACTGTTCCACCATATCCCCGCCCCTTATTGACTTGATCACGCGACATTGGATTTCATCACCAACTAGTACTGTCATCGAGAGAAGGCCCTGTTTTCTTGGTTGTGATTCTTAGATTTTATTAGCGTATGTTGTTTCTTTTCGGTAGTTGGCCATAGATCTTTTTCGCCGACTCTTTTTCGCCAACATCAACCCTCCATGCCATTCACGGAGGCTACAGGGACTTCCTCCAGAAAATATGGAAGGGAACACCCCTTTACCCCCTCATTCTACGGAGGAATCTCCTCAACAGAGTGAGGTTCAAGACACTACAACTTCCCAAGAAGAAGTTTCCACTCCTTTAGAGAATTTTTGAATTGTTTCAGAGTCTCCAGAAGCTTTTCGCATTCCGGAGGGATATGAACGATGTGTCCTCCAACTGAATTCATTTGGTGAATTTGTCATCGTCAATCCTTCTGACATTTCGGCTGGGTCTCGTTCAAACCCTTTAGTCGATGACCCCTTTTGGACCGCAGACATTGTTCGAAGTCCGCCGCGCATGGTGAGAGTTCTTTATGGAACAGGGATGGGTGTTGATGCACCTATCACCTACACCATACCCCTAAACCATTTTACTGGTACCACCGTTTTTACAGCTACACCATTCGTTGGTCCGAACACATCGTCCGTTGGCCCAAAGTCTACTTTTCATCTCCAGATGGCCCATTCTACAATGGTCCCTTACATTCCGACTATCCCCGCCGGTAATGCGGTGGTTAGCCAAGCTGCTATTGGCACACCAGTAACACCAAGACCTACATCATCACTCCCTTTTGGGTACAAAGCACTGAATTTTTCCACTGCCACTACTACCCAAGTTATGCCGGGAAGTTCCATATCTATCCAACAACCTGGAGGGACCAGTCTTGGCGGTCTTAATCCATTCAGCGGTACCAATCAGTCATTTACGTCTGGTTTTCAAATTCCAGGAACTCTACCTCAAGCTGGGGGGCATCCTCCCATCGGAGGAAAACTTCCATTTGGGGGGCACCCTCATGCTGGGGAGCAGCCTCAATCCGAAGCCTACCATCAATCGTATGGACAAAATGTGTCTGCCACACCTAATCCATGGAATATCCATTTTCCAGGAAACCCACAGTTCTCAGCAGGACATAATTCTCAAGCTCCACAACAACCCCCTTGTGGACAAACGTCAAATCCAACTTATAATCCTCAAAACCCATCCGGTCATCCTCCGCTCACACATGTTTCTCAAAATACCTCAAATCCCTTGTACCTTGGTCAACACCAACCTCATACAAGAGGGTCCACTAGTTATAATTATCCGCATAACCCAGTGTATGGCCCCATTGGTGTCCCCATGCCACACCAGCATTACCCACAGGTTAACCGACAACTACCTTTTCTAGCGACCCTGGACCTTCCAAACTTGTCTCGGTTAATGAATGATCCTATTTATCATTCTTCGGTTTGGCCAACTATTCCAGCTAAACTTCCTTCTGATATCCCAAAATTCAACGGAAAGTCCGGAGAAGAACCAAACAACCATGTGATGACTTTCCATTTGTAGTGTTCATCCAACTCCCTCATGGACGATTCTATACGTTTGTGTCTTTTCCAATGAATGCTTACGGGTTCTGCAGCAAAATGGCATATTGAACTACCACATGCCTCTTTTCACGATTTCAACTCCCTCCCCATGTTCTTCCTCACGCACTTCCAACTACCCATTCGATACGAGACGGGTACTGAACTATTAACCTCCCTTCGTCAGACAACCTCCGTAAATATCTCCGATCATATTCATGAATGGAGACGATGACGAAGGCTAATCAAAGCGGTCATTCCTGACCAATTATTAGCGGAATGGTTCACTAAATCATTGTTACCCCAGATCGCTCATGATGTTGCCATGGGTGGTGTAGTCACCGAGGAAGAAGCTATTGCCCAAGCTCAGTACTTAGACTTGGTCTATTCAAAGTATGGTACTCTGTACGAGTTGATACCAAATGCTACCCGTGCCACTAATGATCCATCCAAACCATCGTTTGCCTTGCACGTGAATGGAGTTATTGGCTCCGTCAAAACCCAATCGACTTCCTAGTCGACTGGAACAACTCAGTGGTCCGCTTCGACGGCTGCTCCCAGCCCGAATGCACCCTCTTCTACCCCCCCTCAAACAAAACTCTCTGAGGTGAATGCGGTCCAATCGACCCCTTCACAAAAACTTGGGGGCAAGAAGAAAGAGAGAAATAAACCAAAGAAAAACAATAACAATGAATAACCAAAAAATCAACCACAAAACCCTGCTGCCGGAAAACAACCACAACGAAAACCAAAATTCCCATGTCTCATTTGTGGTGACGATCACTACACCCGAGACTGTCCACATCGTGATGAGGTGGCCAAGATTTTTAAGGGAAATTCACAACCCGTTGTGCTTACTCAGTCTTTTCCACAGCAACAATCTTTGGTTGCTCAAACCCCCACCACAGGGGGTAGTTCCAACCAATCCCATGATGAGGCCTCGACAAGTGCCCACATTTACATGTTTAACAGGGTTAATCTGACCACTCGCTCTGCAACATATGACACACCAGTTAAACATGATAAGTCGAAGACTACTAATGGTTCCATACCAGACCCGTTACCATCTTCCGTTAATCCTCCATCTGCCAACCCTCCATCCGGGCCGCTTCAGATTGAGAAACCTTTGTTTGACTCCATTTTACGCCGTCCTAAGAGCACTATCTGGAAATCTACCTTTAATCCTAGTTCACGGGTTGCCCAAAACTACAACATTGTAGAATATTTGGCCCCAACACCATGTGCTATGTCCACCTTGGAAGTTCTATAACACTGTCCCAGCCAACGTAGAACACTCTTAGCTGTTATCGGCGCTTTCAACCTTGAGTCTTCTAACAACCTCACGTTTAACCTGGATGATCATCAACAACGACTCTCCCACCAGTTAGCTTTTCAAATCAATGTTGTTGTTCACAATCAACAAATCCACCGAACTATCTTGGATGAGGGAGCCTCTACTTGTATCATGTCTTTAGCTTGTTGGAAAGGGTTAAAATCACCTGCCCTTAACAAATCCCCTACGATGTTACGCGCTTTCGATGGACAAGTTTTTCATCCTCACAGACTGTTACAATCCTTGGCCATTCAGTTGGGTGGCAAAATTGTTACCGTTGATGTCGAGGTGGTCGATGCCCCCCTCGATTACAACCTACTACTTGGAAGAAGTTGGTTCTATGCTATGACTGTCATCGCCTCGTCGGTGTTTCGATGTGTACAATTCCCCCATCAAGGCAAAATTGTCACTATCGACCAACTCGATTTCTGTACACCCGACGCTCGCACCCCTTTCACCAACAACATTCCTTTTTTGGGAGACCACCTAGTTACGTATGAAAACATTGGTGTTGGCTTGTTGAAACATTCTAGCCTTATGGGTACCTTCCCTACACCACTTCCACCTACCGTGCATCATATTTCCACCATCAATATGATCTCGACTATGCCTTATCAATCCTTGGAATCATCTGATTCTTGGGTTGTACCTAGTCCTATGGAATTCGATGTGCTTGGTGACACTATGCCACTTAGCCCAGCCGAGGCCGCATACATAGATATTCAATATGCCTCTCCCTCTCCAAACAACCCACATTTATTGGCACCTGATGCCTACTCGGTGCCCTCCTGGTTGGATTCCCTATCGTCTTCCATCGATTACATTTCCCAAATTTTCCCTTCTGACAAATCTATTATGGAAATGCTTAGCATTGATGATCTACCTTGGGATGATAACCATCATCGATCCTCTTTTCTTCCGTCTTTGGAATAAATTCACCAAGACATACACTCTGTCTTCCCTCATGATGTTACCAATGCTCCACAATCTCCCATCCTCACACAATATACTCTCTTTGAGGGGAATATGGGTAACATCTCTACTACGATCGTTATTGACATTTCGATCAAAGAAGGTGTCGTGGAAAACATTAACCCTTGTGCTAATTGCACACCCAAAGAAGTGGTCTCTTACACCGCTTTGTTTAAAGAATTTTGTGATGTCTTCGCATGGAGCTACGAGGAAATGCCAGGGATCGACCCTTCAATCGTCGTGCATGAAATCAAGACTTACCCTGACGCGAAACCTGTTCAACAAAAGCTTCGCCCAGTTCATCCCAAGAAAATCGTAGCTATAAAGGAAGAAGTTGAGAAACTTCTAAAATATGGCTTTATCTATCCCATCCCTTTGACAGAATGGGTCTCCAACCTTGTTCCGGTTGCCAAAAAACAATGAACCATCTGTGTTTGTGTTGACTATCGATATCTCAACATAGCTTGTCCCAAGGACTACTACCCTACGCCCTTCATCGACCAAATCATCGATAACTACACTGGGAGCGTAATCTTCTCTTTCATGGATGGCTTCTCTGGGTATAACTAGATTGAAATCTTACCCGTTGATCAACATAAGACAACCTTTATCTGCCCATCGGGAACTTTCGCCTATCGAAAGCTACCTTTTGGCCTAAAAAATGCTGGTGCTACTTTCCAGCGGGCCATGTCATACGCTTTCCATGATATCACACATATCACAAAGCCTTACCTCGACAACTTACCTGCCCACTCATCCAACCGATCAGATCATGTTGATCACTTACGAGCTATTTTTCTTCGATGTCGGTTCTACCGTATTCGCTTGAACCCACATAAGTGCATTTTCTTTGTCAAATCCGGTCAACTCCTCGGTTTCATTGTCTCCAAAGATGGGATCAGGGTGGATCTCTTAAAGATTAAGGCCATTCTATCCTTACCCCCACCTACCAATTTAAGCCAACTCCAAAGTTTGCAAGGCAAAGAAAACTTCCTCCGTCGTTTCATTTGCAACTATGCTGAGATCACTAAAGGATTCATGCAGTTACTGTAGAAAAACACCCCTTTCATCAGGGATGACACTGCCCCACGGTCATTTGATGCTCTCAAGAACTCCTTGACCCACGCACCTTTGTTTCACCCTCCGGAGTATACAAAGGACTACATCCTTTCCTTAGCCGCCTCCACTTCCACTATTACGATGGTGTTAGTTCAGGAGGACCCCAATGGTGAAGAACATGTGATTTATTACCTGAGCAAGAGTCTATCTGGACTCGAAATCCGATATTCACATGTAGAGAAACTGGCTCTGGCAGCTGTCATCGCTGTCCAGAGATTCCGCCATTACATCTTATTACGCACCACCACGGTGATTACGGAATCCAACCCCATGTACCACGTCTTGACACGTCAAGTACTTGGGGGAAAATATTCTAAATGGATCGTTATCCTTTAGGAAT
Source organism: Picea glauca (assembly GCA_000966675.3). Taxonomy (NCBI): domain Eukaryota; kingdom Viridiplantae; phylum Streptophyta; class Pinopsida; order Pinales; family Pinaceae; genus Picea; species Picea glauca. The sequence goes on from JZKD02S1982815.1 coordinate 51,537, forward strand.
TCGATCTTGAATTTACGAAGTCCAAAGCCAAAAAGTCCCTGGTGTTTGCAGAGCTCATCTGTGCTCTCCCTCGTGCCGATGAAAACATCGAACCTAGATATTCTCTCCCCGATGAATCTCTTTTCCTCATCAACACCTCTAATCCTTGGTACAGAGACATCCTCCTTTACCTTCAAACCCAACGTTTTCAGCCTAACATTTCTCACGAAGAGCGTCGACGTATTCACCACCATTCTCGTCGTTATCTTATCATCAACGACACCTTGTATCGCTGTGGTATTGACACTATCCTTCGACGATGTCTAGTTCACAAGAAGGTTGAACGCATTCTGAACGATTGTCACCTTGGTTCCTGTGGCGGTCACCTTTCCGGGATGGCCACAACCCAAAAAATCCTACGTGCCGGCTACTTTTGGCCCTCGATTTTCAAAGATTGTATCGAGGCAGTCAAAAAATTCCCACCCTGCAAAGTATTTAACAAGAAGGCACGCACCCACCCTACTACGCTGCACCCCATTATCGCCATCGGCCCCTTCGCCAAGTGGGGTATCGATTTCATGCAGTGTAAGCCTACCTCAGTCGGGGGGCATGGTTATATAATCATCGTCGTCGACTACTTTGCCAAATGGTTTGAGGCTATGGCTACCTTCCTAAACGATGGTCGTACCAGAGCTCTGTTTCTTTTCAACCATATCATAACTTGTTTTGGTGTACCACGAGCCATTGTCATTGATCATGGTGCACACTTCTAGAACCATATGATGAGTGAACTGCATGTCAAATTGGGTTTTCATCATGAAAACTCATCCCCTTACTATCCTTAGGCTAATAGACAAGTTGAGGCCATCAACAAAGTCCTAAAAACCATGATCCAATGCATGGTAGGGGAAAACAAGACATCGTTGCATCTACAACTTTTCTCCGCTCTCTGGGCTTATCGCACTTCCATGAAAACCGCAACTGGATTTACCCCTTTCCAGTTGATGTATGGCATCGAAGCCGTTCTACTAATCGAGTGCGAGATTCCATCTCTCAAACTTAAAGTAGAACTCCTACCCCATACTCTGTTGAAGAAGAACGCTTTTTATATCCATCCAAGCTGGACGAAACACATCGTGATGCCACTCTCGTCAATGAGGCACATTAGAAACGAATTAAGAGACAATATGACAAATCCGTCCATCCTCGGACTTTTGCAGAAGAAGACTTAGTCCTCGTTTATGACCAAGCTCATGACAAATTGGGGACATGTAAGTTAGAACCTCTGTGGCATGGTCCTTACATCGTGAAGCGTGTTCTACATAGAGGCGCCTACGAATTAGTAGATTATGATGGAATTTCCCTGGGAGAGCCTCGAAATGGGCTTTACCTTAAAAAGTACTATGCCTAGATCACCTAGCATCTATACTTTGTACATTATTGTATTTTAGTTTGGTGTGTCTATTTCTTTCGCGTGCTTGAGTATTTACCTTTTCCACTCATGACTGTGCTTGTGTTTTCATGTGCAGATGACGTCTTCCTTTCCTACCTTTTTTGGGTTCGTGGATGGTGCTAGTTGACATACCCAGAACATTGCTTCGACAACATGGGTCATTTACCAATTTGACGAGGTGGTGAGTTCAGGAGGTATTTGCTTAGGACCAGCGACCAATAATATGTCAGAATATCACGCTATCATTGGACTGTTGACCCAAGCCTCCTCCCTAGGTATCTCTTGTATCATTGTTTACTTATACTCCCAACTCGTGGTCTATCAACTCAACCGTATCTATGCTATCCGTAATCCTATCCTGCTACGTCTCCACCTGCAAGTTCGCCGTATTGAATGAATGTTTGATTACATTGAATGTAGACACATTCCAAGAGAACTCAATAGTGTTTCGGATTCGTTAGCTAATTACATCATGGATCGGTATCTCACCCACATATAATATTTAAGGAAAGAAAAATTGCACATCACATGTAAATTAAAACACATCACAGACATCATCATGTACAAATCATTTGGCACCGTAAAAACTCAAAACTATATATA
>JZKD02S1982826.1:0-25775 GCA_000966675.3 Picea glauca
GTTTCTCCATTCTTGATTCACCTTCCTTGTGTCCTCATCATGAATTTCATGGGATGCATTTTCACTTTCAGGTGTCTTCTCTGTGACAAAATTTTTCAATACTTCCATGATATCCTGTTTTAAACCATCCATCTTAGTATTTATTGCCTCCAACTTAGCTTCCATCTCTTATAGTTCATCTTTTGTTACTATATTATTTTGTAAATCATTTATGTCCCTACACATTTCTTCACCTTCATCAAGAGTCTAAGTAGGATTGTCTGGAGGCTTATTTGGTGTAGAAGTTCCCTTTTTGGGTGGCATATTGGCCAAGTATCACTTTTGAACCTTGATTTTGAGGTGGTTCTGCTAGACAACATTTATTTTGTTGTATCTCCCAAGTTTCGGTCCTTCTAGGTATGAAACTTTATTTTATGTATTTATCTGATATTTCGTCTTTGCAATGCCATAGGTCTGATCAAAATTGGATGTGCCAAGTAGAATTTACTGTAACTTCCCCACAACTTGTTGATTTTTGGCCTTTCCAGGAGATCTCAGTTGTATAGCGTGCCCTGCACAAACTGATTAATATAAAATTATGAAACTCGTACCATAAATATTGCAGACTATCCACTATCCAATGAAACCGGTCTCACTCAATTTTGATACTCTAGGAATAAGTTATGATTGTTTTACCTAGAACACCTTCTTGAAACTAGTCAATGGGACTAGTCAGATACCCTATCTTCCACATGGTGTATCTACAAATTTAAGATGACCCAGAAGCTAAAAGTTTTACCACAGATACCTTATTAATTTCCATGAATATCCTCTGGACTTCATGGTTTGAAATGTTACATAAAAAAATTTATAGCAAAAATTCTGCAATGGATCAGTTCAGGATGATTCCAGAACCCTNGAGGGGGCAACCTCCTTTTACCCCACATAAATGTTCAAGTACAAGATGACTCCAAATGAAAATGTCTCATTGGTATATATAGGAGACTAAGAGGTATAATTACAAATAATGGAATAAAGCCAACATAAATAAAATGACATTACTAATGTAATATTACCCAGTTAAGGGGTAATGAGACAATATTAGGGCTTAACAATAACATTACTGATTTTTGGTTAAAGTCGTCATTGGTGGCTAAGGTGACCGCCTCTAAATCAGATGCAAGTTACGACTTTAAGTCAGAACCAAAAAAGGGGAGATAGATCATTGACTCATAACCAAGTGCCACCATTTCTACCACCAAGATACAGTCTGATGAACCTGATGAGCCAGAGGAAGGTGAGGACCTCTTTAATTCACTGATGTGGGTGAAAGGCACTCTGCTACACTTCATCGTTGATAGTGGTAGCCAGAAGAACCTCATATCAATAGAGGTCATCAAGCGGCTAGCCCCACCAAAACTTTCACACCCGCAGCCCTACACCATTGGATGGCTCTATCAAGGAAGTGATATTTGCGTCAGCCAACAATGTCGCTTGTCATACGACATCAAGCCATTCAAGGATGAGGTATGGTGTGATGTTTCTCCCCTTGAATTTTGTAATGTTATTTTGAGCCAACCATATTTATGGAAACATCATGTTTTATATGATTCTAGTCCTCATACTGTTATTATTACTTTGAACAGGAAATTGTACAGGATACCTGAGGTAGTCCCACCTAGTGCTATTTCTTTGATATCTATCAAGAAATTCAGGAAGGTCATTTATCACACCAGGAAGTTTGTCTTCTTCTTAATTCGCTCTCAAAGTGATCAAAAGGTTGCGACCACATCCATGGACTTCGTGAATGACCTCTCCATGTAGGAGAATCAAGTGGATAAGGTCATGGAAGAATAAAAAAACATCTTCTCATCACCTATTGGGGTACCTCTACACTGTTAGGTCAAGCATCCCATCGATATGAGCCCCAACACACCGCTGCCCAATGGGCCAGTATATCATTGCTCTCTGCTAGAAAATGAGGAGATCAAGGATCATATCCAAGAACTAATCCACAAGGGACACATATGACCTATATCATCACCTTTTGGAAGCCTAATCATGATGGTACATAAGAAAGAAGAGATGTGGCGAATCTGCATTGATTATCGAGCCCTAAATAAAATCACAGTGAAGAACCAATATCTAATTCCCTGAATCAAAGATATCCTTGATCAATTAAAGGGGGCCAAATAATTCAGTAAGATTGATGTGAAGTCTGTCTACCATCAGGTCCCAATAGAACAAACAAATGAATGTAAAAATTCCTTTAAGTCAAAAGAAGGTCTTTTTGAATGGTTGGTCATGCCCTTTGGTTTGACAAATGTTTGAGCAATTTTCATGAGGATGATGGATGATATATTGCATTCTTTCACTAACTATTTTGTGATGGTGTATTTGGATGAAATCCTCTTCTACAACAAGACTTGGGAAGAACACTTGCAGCATATTCAGTAGGTTCTTCACACTCTGTGACAACACAAGCTATATGCAAACTTGGAAAAATTATCCTTTGGCATGGACATGGTCTAATACCTAGGATACATTGTTGATGCACATGGTGTGCATGTTGATCTAGTCAATATCCAAGTCATCCATGACTGAGTATCCCCAACCATGCTCACTGAGCTTCACAGATTATTAGGCCTTTCAAATTTCTATCACAGGTTCATGTTTGGATTCTCCCGTATTGCATGGGAGCTCATCCAAATAATCAGGGGTGGTGGTACGAAAAAATTTGTGTGGGGCATATCCTAACAAAAAGAGTTCGATGATCTGAAGAAACTCTTGTGCATATCCCTAGTGATTTCATTTCCTAACTTGCAACAACGCTTTGATATCGAGACAGATGCTTCAAACTATGTTATGGGCATAGTCCTCACTCAGCACAACCACCCCGTGGCCTATCATATTGAGACACTATTAGATTTCATCTGTAAGTACCCTTCTTATGAAACATAAATGTACTCAATTGTGAAAGACTAATTCTAGTGTAGGCATTACATTCTCGTGAAGGAGACAGTCATCCACACTGATCATAAGCTGCTGCAGTTCATGTAGACACAAGGAAAATTTCATAATGACTACCATCATAAGTGGTCCACATAATTTTAGCAGTTCCACCTCAACATCAAGTATAAAACATGAAGTACAAATCGATTCATTGATTGCCTCATCCGACCTCCATTCGTGACACTCACAAGAGTGTTAGACTCTTGCAGCCATGAGACCTCTAGATGGCCCCACCTCTAAGAGACAGATCTTGACTTTGCCAAAACCTACCAGATGTTGGGTGCAAACACAACTCTCACTAATTTCCATCTTCAGGATGTGATTCTATGTCATCTGGTAAATGTCTGCATTCTCAAGTGATCAAGTGAAGATGATTTTGGAATCCCACTACATTCAGGTGGAAGGACACTTTGACATGGAAAAGACAGTGGCAGTGATGCAACGACATTTATACTAGCAAAAAATTCAACATGATGTCAGCAAGTATATATGGTTCTACACTTCATGTTCTATTGCCAAACCAAGCACTAAGAAATAAGGAATGTACACTCATGTTCCTACTCCTGATAGGCCTTAGGAATCCATCTCAATTGACTACATGTTGGGCCTTCTATCCACCAAGAGGGGAAATGACTATCTTTTTTTGGTTGTTGATCGCTTTTCCAAGATTTTGATTCTGGCCACCTGCAATATGAGCATCACAGTGGATGCCATTTCTAAGATATTCTTTGAATGAGTGTGGGTACACTTTGGGATACCGATTTTTTTATTATCTCATATTGGTATAGTCGGTTCCTCAACACATTCTGGTCGAGCCTATGGTCACTATTGGAAACCAAGCTCACCAAATCCACTGCCTTCCACCCCCAGACGAATGGCCAAACCGAGGTCCTCAACCGGATGATCATGCACATCCCATGCATGTAAATTTACAAGCACCCCCACACCTAGGATGAGAGTCTTTCCTATGTTCATCACAGCTACAAAAAATCCATACATAGCTCAACCGGACAAAACCCCTTTCAAGTGGGGTTGGTATTTCAACCATTGGGTCCCATGGATGTTGTAGTACCCCTTGCAACCACCTAGGCAGACTCGTTGCATGATCCAAATGAAGCTGACAAAGCCACCTGGTTCATTGAATTGATCTAGCACATATACAAATGGGTTCATGATATTTTACAGTAGTCCAATGCGAAGTACAAGAAGCACCATGATCAACATTGGGTGCCACACTAGTTTCAGGTGGGAGACAAAGTTTGGTTGCACTTGTATAAAGAAGGCCTTACATGGACTCATCAAAATCTTTGTCCAATCCATTATGTAACTTACACCATAACCAAGGCTATGGGTGAAAATGATTTTCATCTCAACCATCCCCCCTTCCTTGGATTACACCCAATTTTCAATGTGGACCTCCTTCGTCCTTATTTTCCACCACTATTGGACACCTCAAAGATAACAAAACAACTGACACCAAAAAAGATCAACCCTAACTGCATGAAACAAGAATCCATTGATCATATCATGGCCACATAGGTTAAGGGAACTCTCTAGCAGAGGATCTATCTTTATCGGGTTGTCAAATAAGGGAATCTCTTGCACCAAGGCAAGTGGCTCACTCGAGGCCAAATTCAACAGAAATTTCCTCATCTTATGTGAGAATGCAACGCAATGGAGACCATTTCTTCCTAAGGGGGGACAATTTATGTAGGAGGATATCGATGGTGAATATTGATGGCCACCCACCTATTCCAACTGGCTCAAAACAAGTTTTTGGAAACTTACTATTTTTAGCAGGTTTTTGGGTCCCAAACTTCCGGGGCCATTTTGAGGGACTAAATGATGATTTTTCACAATCGGGCACCTCAATGATAGCCTAAGTCTCTAATTTATCCCACTAAGTGAATCTCCTCATTAATACCTTTCCAACGAGATATATTTCACCCTAAATGAAGATCATATGCAAACTTTACGACCCCAGGAAGTTGATGTATTAACTTACCCCAACGGGGTCCACACGACTTTTGGTGCTTCATATCCTAGGGTTATATTTTTGGATGTATAGGGTTTTTAAATTCATGTTTATGATAAAAACTACTTCATAGCCTCATTGTAATCATCTTATTGTGAATGAGCATAGTTGTCACATCTCTTCTCAGAGATAAGCTGCCACCATTCTTGCAAGCTTGTTTTCAGTCTGCATTTTACAGTTTTCAACATATTTCTTATTTAATATAAGTCAAGTTTTACTGTATCTACGGTGTTTTTCATTGTTTATTTGTTTCAATATTATAAATATGTGTTTTTATTCTATTTCTCTCCTAAATATGGATTAGTGCAACCTCTTGTTGGATTTTCAAATGTTCCAGAAACTAGTCATGGGAATGGCCACTCTTCTCCAGAAATTTATTCACTAGTGATTGAACAGGAAATAGGAACATTGTTGTTAACTCCACAATAAGGAGGCCAAGAGTGCCAGAATACACATTCGTTGTCCCCACCTAGATTGATAAGTGTTTGACAAAGAACTCCTAAACACATTTAGGTGGAGGAAAGTGGCGTAACATCACTTGAAGGTAAGTTACCTAACTGAACTATTCATTATCATTCTTATAAAACCATTAAAGAATATTTTAAGAAAAAATATAATGTTGCTAAACGTCAGCTATTTTTTTCTTTGTTAAAATCTAGAAGTTTGACCATTGTTAGGAGAATTTTAAGCATGAAAATAGTCAAAAGTTTAGAAACAAGTCATCTTACTGTCAAAAATTTTGTGGATTATGTTCAAAATATTGGTAATAAATATCATTCTAAAAACCGTAATGCATCCCAACCTGTCTTTTCACAATCAATTGTTAGCCATATAAAAAGAAAACATCATTTTCTCCAACAAAACTCTCATCTCATGAAATGAAATATCAAAAACCTTAGAAACTATTCTAATAGATGAGATAGCCTTGACATAGGTGGCCCAACAAATTTGTGGGCCTTCACTAGTAGGATACCTGATTCTGACATGAAGTTAATTGGAGTAGTTAAGGGACTAGTACAATATTTCTGGCATGAGAACAGTAGGCCTTCTTCCAACCAAAAATATGTACTAAAATTGAGAAGGAAATCTAGGGACTGTGAACCCCATATTAAACATTTTTTTTGATATTACACAAACATAATTGTATGAGAGATTCGGGACAACACATATTTCACTTAACTTGGTACAAATATATTTCCATAAATGCAAGCCTTGGTATGTTTGAATAAACACAATTTGTAACACATGTTGTTGTATATATCACATTGAGTATGCTTATTATTATGACACACACACACACACACACACACACATTTTGTGTATTGCAGAACACCTTGTGCATGCATGCTTAGTTATATTGTTGTTGTCATCATCTAGAGACTTTATTCACAACATCTTGTGTATAAGGCCAAAGGGTTGTACAATTTATAAAATAGATTTCTTATATGGGACATACCTTAGGTGTCATGGATTGGAATTACTGAGAAAGTGCATCCATGTAAGTGATGGATATGAATTGGGGAGGAAGGAGGTTTCCTTGCAAATAATTAAATATATCACATATGATATTTACTGAGGGAAGGAAAGAAAAAAGATATAATTGGTGGCTTCCCAGGTAGGAGTGTATGACTCCATCAAGGACTTTGTCAAAACAACATGCCAATATGTTCAACATGTCTACATGGCTAGATGGTAGGACAATAAATTTAGAATATGTAGAGATACATTTCTCATTGGTATTATCTTATGAGTGGTTGATTTTTTTGAGAACTACACCATTCAACCACAACATGAGATTGAAAAAAAATACTATCTCTCAGATAAGGTCGAGATGATGGTGCATATCAAATACATTCATGGGTTAGATATTAATGAAGAAAAGATAGTTATATTGAAGGAGTATCACTTCTACATAAGTGATTATTACTGCCATGACTTATCCTACGTATAACATTGCTTTCATTTGTTTTACAGTCACCTTAAGGAGAAGAACATACAGATGGATCAACATTGGATTTGGGAATATGGTTGTGTGGGTGAGTTAAAACATGCTCATGTATTTCAATGGTTGTGTATGTTGCACAAAAAACTCAAGGTACCACATATTTGGAACTATTTTGAGCATGGGCATGGGAAAGGGGAGCATTATGGAGTAGGCACATGTATCAAAAGAGAATTACATAGGAAATAAATGAAGCTCAAAAATACCTACATTCTAGACCAAAAATACATTGTTCAATGGTGTTCTTCAATAATGGGAGATGGAACAAGAACCCATGAAGACCAATCACCCAAGAAAGGATATGTACATAGATAGTTTTGGGAGGTAGTTGATGTAGATCGATCATAATGGTATGAATGAAAAAAAATCTAGGGAACACATGGATTCCATTCATTTTGAACATTAAACAATGCAATAGTTGAAATATCTATTATGGAAATTTACTTCGTATGGAATTTGGGTCAAAACCCCAATAGTTCAGAACCCAAGGAAACTTATCTCAAACTTGAATCGTACAATCAATTAGGAATACCTACCTACAATAACTAACTTTCATAAAAACGGAAGAAGAGTGCACCTAGAATCCTACATTTGAATTAGATCCCACTTGATGTCTTTCTCTACGGAATTCCTTCACAAAAACCCTTTGAAATTCTTGCAGACAAAGAATTATGCACTTGCGAGAAAGTAGTTATCTGCTAACTAACTTAATTTAATCGGTTAATATTCAATGTTAGATTCAAAATAACATACATATAATATCATCATAATCATAAATTAACACAAAGAATCAGACTAGAATGATATTTCTTTCATTAATGGAAGAAAAATGGGTTGGTTACAACCTATAACCGCTATGGCATCGTCCCAGAACTAGGCTCCAAGTTCCTCCACCCAAGGATGAAATTGTATAGGAGTGCCTCCAACACTCTACACTCTAGCAGGTCCAAGGAAGAAAAAGGTGTTCTTCCTGACAAGATAAAGTGAATACAAATTATTGAAACAAGGGTTTCCAAGAAGAGGGGACAAAATCATATACTAGGGAAATAGGGCACTTGCAGGATAATCTTGAAAATTCCATCATAATGGTGAATTTCTTAGCCATATTTTTCTTCCATCCAAGGGTTCCTTTTATACTCCATTTTGATGGTTGGAGTAGTTATGTACATGATTTAGGAAGCTAGGGAATGGAAAATCATGTAAAATTTGCCCAAAATGTTGGGATTATATTTTTTTGAGCCAAAATTAACATGTACATGGGTTGATAATAGGGAACCCACGTATGCACATGAGTTCCTTTAAGGAAAATCATTTACACTTTCATAAATGGGGGTTTAAAATATGTTTTTGAGGAGGAAAATGGGATTTAAGTTTTGCAAGTAGGGAAAGGGATGTAACATAGGAGAATGAGTCATCATATGAATGCATGGTGGAAAATGACGCTATAACATATGCCCCCTAATGTGTGAGGTTAGAAGGGAAACTGATGGATTAAATATATTATAAAATTCATAATATAGTGGAGGGGGCATTGGGTAGGAGTAGTTGAAGACCATTATGGGAACAATACCTACAAAACAAATGAGTAAAATACTCTCTTCTCAAGTTAGTCATTCCCATGCTTGAGTGTATTGTAAGCATAGCCTCCAATCAAGTACATTGTGGATCCATGAATGATAAAAATATAATTGATGTCCATGGCCATCGAAAATATACACAGTGGATCCATGTGATATATAAGAGAATAAATCATGGTCAAGAAGAAATACATCGTGGTTCCATGTAAATGTAAATCATAGCCATGATTATATACACATTGGAGCTATGCCTAAGGATCAAAATAGAGGATATATGAAGCCAAGGAAGTGAAATAATTGATCCTATGTAAGTATCAATGTCTCAGGGTGGTACAATGAATATAAGTTGGGTAGAAGAACAAAATAGGTGATGCTCATATGTCACCCGAAGTTTGTGATCCGACCGTTTTTGTATGAGTTTACACTATGTGAATAAAGGAGTTGAAGTTGAACATAGTGAGACACCATTTGATTACCAGTCATTGATGTAGATCGTTAACAAATGTGATACAACCAACTGATGATGATAATGGGTTGAAAGGTACCTATTACAATCTAACAAGTGTGAATAAAGGATTTAATGTCAAACACATGATAAAATATATCGATCAAGGGAGATTGAGGTATTATCATTGTCAATAGAAATCAAACCTTCCAATTATGACTGCAAGCTCCATAGTACTAATAAAAACTATATATCCATGTCCTAGAGTAATATGGGTTGAACTTGATAGGAATATATCCACCGGAAGGAGGGCATTAAGGAATCCCTCATCATCCAACACAAGGAGTAGCAGAAGGACAAATATTTGGAAGGACTCATATGAAAAATATTGTAAGGACCACATCAAGGTATGACTCCAACATGCATCAAATGGAATATCACACACCAGAGGCTCTCTAAATAGTATCCAATGATAAATACTACTAAAAATTATGAGGAATCCACCAATGGGGTCAAATGGAAACTAAGGTACCGCACGAATCCCTATGTGTGATAATGGTGATCGATAAATATAGGCGCATTATGTAGGGAGAGTGAAACCTAGCTTAAATTATTTTAAAGAATATAATACGTACTAAAGAGTCCAAAAAAATATGACATTTGTAGAAACATATATTAGAGGGAGTCTCGTAGGTAATGGCCAGAAAAATATTGAGAGGAAGATGTGCATCTTCAACACAATGTCATGGCAGGACTAAACAAGACTCTAGAGCCCATGAAAGTATTTTAGCATGGGATCTAAAGTATGAGAAAGGTTCTAACTAGAGCACCCTTGAATGGAAATCTCTACCACGTGAATTATGACACTTCTAAACAACAAAGAAGTTTTTGTGTTGCAACTCAATGGGATTGATCCTAAGGTAAAATGAAACAAGAAACAGATAATGGAGGAATGGATTAAGGAGATAATATAACCCATATGTCATTTTCAATATCATTACCTGTTAGAACAGATCGACATGGAAGAAAAGTTACCAAATAAAAATGTCTTCAAACTCCTATATATAAGACCAAAAACACTCACACAGAAGTTAATAAGTCCAATATAGAAACCTCTGATAAAAACAAGTATTATGGGATACACAACTTAAAAACAAGAAACCATAAAAGTACAATATGTACAAATCAATGCACAACCTTATGGCTTATGCATCGTAGTTCTCTAAGGAGAGCCCATTGCTAGGATTATTCCAAGGGTTTGTTTGGTAACAAACCTGTAAATTTTCCATTTCAGGAAGAGGTCAAAAATCCAAAATCATATATTCAAGGATAGCCTCATTTGAAGGAAACTCAACATCCATGAAACCGGGGCTCGACAAAACACAAATAACAGGGCTCAAGGTATTACAAACAAAAATATCAGAATCAATAGGAAAATCATAGTCCCTCAGAACAAAATGGGTAAGTCAACGATCACATGCCCCCATTGGATACAACACCTAATCAATTGTTAAGACCTTATTCGGGGAAGGAAAACACGACTGTAACAATTTATTCTCAAAAGAAATTAAACATCGAGGATAATATGCCACATAATTCACCCATGGAAGGGAAGAGCCACCTCGATCACTAGGAACATGCAAAGGGGAAAATTTAGCTAAATCCAAAGTAGGATGGTTATTACCGTATGAAATATTATCAATCGTGACAATTATTCTGCTGTGAGGGAAATGCATCACACAAAATAGTGTATAAACCACAACATTCATCACATATACATAATCACACCCAAGAAGGATATTAAATTTCAAAGGGCCTAACACTACTAAAAAATCAACAAGGACAATCTTCCCACCTAACATGATAGGAAACTGAGGAAGAATCCCCAAACATTCACTAGGTATTTTGTCGAAAGCCAACAACTCACTAGTAGTTGAAACAAGCTTGGGAGAACCAAAATCTTTCCAAGCCAAGGAGGATAAAATAATTGTAGAGGATTCTTCATATACAATACATAAGTGAATTCATTTCAACATAGATTCAACCAAAATTATTATCTATAAAGGTGTAGAATAAGGAAGGCGAGGCTCCACAAGATCATTCCAATCAAAGGAAACCATCCCAGGACTTGGAGGGAGCATATTCAAAGAGAGTGAAATTCCCCCTTGTTTAGAAGGTACTAAACTAGAAATGACAAGGGCATGGTCAAAATATGCATCAGTCCCAAAAATAAGCGTGGGATAAACCAAAAATTACATCCTCGAGATCACTTCCTTAGACTTGTCACTGTCCAAGAGAAGAGTGGTATCATCTGAATATTGCATCAACATGGCCACTTCTTCAACCACTGGTTGAATAGGATGTGATACAAAATGATAAATAGATGCATTACCCCCCAAAATCAGAATTATGTCAGCCAAATATTGCATCGGCACACCCACTTCAACAACCAATGATTGAATAGTTTGTTGGGAAATTGAAGATGAATCATAATTAGAAGGTACATCAGATAAGGACCACCCTGTTCATACCACTAGAATAGCAGAGCACAAGTGATTAAGGTGGTCTCCTTAAAAAATATTACAAGAGAACTTGGTATTACATCCTATACGTCTAGGCTTCTCAACCATATCAATGCCTCCAACATAACTTGCAGTGGCTGGTGACATGCTTCTAACATTACTTGCAGAGGAAAGTAGTTGATCTCCATTAGTACTTGTAGAAGTTGATCATGTTTGTAAAGTATGAATAGTGGTTACTAGAATCTCTCCACCAACATGACTTGCAACAACTGGTTACTTGTCTTCAACATGACTCATAGAGTTTGTTGACATATCTCCAACATGAATCATAGAGGTTAAAGACTTAGTTCTAGTATGACTTGTAGGGGCTAGACTTTATCCCCCAACATGACTCAGAGAGGCTAGTTTCTTGCCCCCAACATGGCTAGCAGAGGCTAGCGACATGTCTCCAACATGACCAACAAACGTTTGTGACTTCTTCTTCTTACCTTTCCTCTTCCTATTCCTTTTAGAAATTTGGGTACTAGTAGCAAGGCTTTCACTAGAAGAGGGAGAAAAAGGAGTATACTTTTCATATGCACAAGGTGAAGGATCAACATCGATATGATACCCATGAAATAAAGTTCTTATCTAAGAATCATCAAGAGAATTTGGGACATTCAGAGTGTTCCACAACCAAACTGGTAGTCCAACATTCATCCCATGAATATTCAAAGTGGCCATCAAGGGGAACCAATGTTCGTAAAAAACAAAAAAAGCATAAGAATCCTGGTGGGAAGGGGTCCCTTGGTTGGTATCCTCATGAACTTTGGCCATGACATTCTTATACGCATTTTCATCCCTTGTGGGATTGTTCATGTCCAAAAAATTTTTATGCATTGACTTTCATGAAACAGTGGTATAAAAACCCATGCCTTCTAGGAGTAGGATCCATGCTTTCAATAGAAAAACAAAAGGTTCTTCCCAACCAGTGGAGTGGTTTTTCAACCTCTCTGGATCAATGATCCAAAAGTGGTGATACTAATACAACCTAAGGCCAACTATACCAAGAAACACTACACTAAAAAGTCCTAAGAGAAACATCGCAAACAAAAAATGTCTCCAAAACTTTAGCCTAGGTGGATAAGGTCTTGAGTCCAAAGCAATGAAAAAGTGGAAAGGGACTTTCTGGATATCGAAAAAGGTTGATTAAGTCTTGAGACTGATGAACGAAGGAGTGAGAAGAAGTTATCCCAACCTCCACTAACCATCCTTATCAGGTGCAAGTACCCATGATTCACGGGGAACCCTCCGTAAGTACCTAAAAGTGTCATGTGAAATCCTCCTCAAGTACCATGGGAAACCCCCCACATTAACCTTTGAGATCCCTAGGAAAAGAAACTAAGGTCACTAACTTTCAATAAGCATTTAGGGGGTACAGTCGATAGTCAAGATCAAACATATGGTAAGAGTGACTAAGCCCAAATCCTCAAAAGCACCACCTCTCACAGAGGTAAGGGCACTAACGAAATCCCCAATATACTGTCTCTCCACTATGCTCAACTAAGCTTCAAAGGGGTTGTCTCCTCAACTCTCCTTTGTGAAACCTTGTGTTTGACTCCTATGTGAGATGACCTTCCGAGATATACTTATATGATAGTTGGGTTTGAAATATCCCTAGATCAAACTCCTATGTCTTTTTACTAGCATTGGAGATTTATCTCTCTAATCCTAATCCAAGGCCCTATCCCTAAACTTGTTTGTGAGCTCTAGAAATAAACTCTGGTATATTTTAAATTTAGCATTCGTTTTAGCAATTGTTCTTACTCAAAGGGTATGGAAGTGCAACTGATGTTGTTTAAGACTCTTGCAAAAAATAAAAATTACAATAACAATGGAAAATAAAACTTTACACTAATTCTTCAATGAAAAAGAGTTTCAAAAAATAAAATGCATGAACAATCCTTCAAACCTTGAAATGAAAATATTTCCTTTCCTTATGCAAAATGCACAATGCAACTTTTAAGATAGACAAAAGAAGCAAACAAAATCATTTTATTTATTATTTTTCTTTTGAAATGATTTCAAGATGAGAAGAAAACAAAATCCTATGCTAATATATTTTTCTTTCTAAAAAACAATGCAAAGAAAGAGAGAGACCTAAGTAGCAAAAACTAGTTTCTTTTTTAATTTTCTTCTTGTTTCTACCAAAGAAAAACTAACAAAAGATGCTAAAAGAAAGAAAATTTTGTTGTTTAATGTTTGAAAAATCATTCAAAAACAAAAAAAAATATTATTTAATTCAGACACAAACACAAGTTTTAGAAATGGCCACAACAACGACCGTGAAACCAAGATCCTGAGAACAAAACTAGTCATATAAAAGTGAAATACAAGAGATCAAAAGAAGGAAAAGAAGCATCCAAATATTTTTTTTTCTCTTCAAATATTATAATTTATCCACCTACTATCTCCCAAAAAAACATTCATCCAAAATGGAGTCCAAATGACCCCTCAAATAGTCAAAATAGGGCCCCAAAAAGGATGAACAATGGTGAAAAATCAACTTTTAGGGTTTGTATGCAACTCTCTCCACTGTAGGTCGCGTATATAAGCTCATGTATGAAATTTTTTTCAATAAAAAGATTCAGTTATGTACGTGACTATACTCAAGTAAACCCGTGTACACCCAATAAAAACCCCTCAAATGTGAAGGAGGAGGGTTGGAAGACTCAGAAAAGATCATAGAAATCAAGAGAATTCTAAATCAAGGTTCAAAACATAGAAACATATTCAAAATAAATGCACCCAACAAGCACCCTATAATGACCCAAAAAAGGGAGAATCCTCAATGGAGTCACCAATTGTGTTACGGGGAATTACTCCTTATGGTATTTGGGTCATAACCACAACAAATTAGAACCCAAGGAAACTTATCTCAGACTCTAATCACACAATCAATTAGGAATAACTAGATACAATAACTAAATTTCAGAAGAAGGGAAGAAGATTGCACTTGGAATCCTATGTTTGAAGTAGATCCCACTTGATGTCTTTCGCTATGAAATTCCTGTAAGAAAAGAAGTATGCACTTGTGAGAAAGTATTTATCTGATAACTAACTTAATGTAATCAATTTAGATTCAATGCTAGATTCAAAATTAAATGTACATATAATATCATCAGAATCGTAAATTAACACAAATAATTGGACGAGAATGAGAGAAACTTCATGAATGAAAGAAAAAGGGCTTCATTACAACCTGTAACTGTTGCGGCACCGTCCCGAAACTAGGATAGAAGTTCCTCCACCCAAGGATGAAAATGTATAGGAGTGCCTGCAACACTTTATACTATAGAAGGTCCAAGGAAAACAAAGTTGTTCTTCCTGATAGGATAAGGAGAATGCAAATTCTAGAAAAAAGGATTTCCAGGAACTGGGGATAACTCAGACACTAGGGAAACATGGAACTTGTAGGATAATATTCAAAAGTCTAGCATAATGGTGCATTTCTTAGCCATATTTTTCCTCCACCCCAAGGCTCTCTTTTATACTCCATTTTGATGATTAGAGTCATTATGTATGGTATTTAGGAAGTTAGGTAACAGAAAATCCCGTAAACTCCACCCGAAATGTCAGGATTATATTTTTTTGAGCCAAAATTAACATGTATGTGGGTTGATAACAAGGAACCTATGTACGTACGTAAGTTTCTTTAAGGGAAGTTGGGTACACTTTGATAAATGGGGTTCTTAAATACATTTGTGAGGAGGAAAAATGGGATTTAAGTCCTGCAATAAGGGAAAGGGATGTAACATAGGATAATGAGTCATCATACACATGTGTAGTGGAAAATGACGCTATAAAAATATGGAAGAGAAAAATCTCTTGCTTYTGTGGTCCATGTAGTAGTAATGAATGGGATTATTGTGAAGCCACAAACTGGGTTGATAGATGGGATCGTGTATCAATCCCCCTTTTTTTTTTGTAAGTAAGGGGTAAGATTATATTAAGATCCTTCGAAAGTCTGAAACATCGGTCCAAAATATAGCTAGGTTCAGRCTACAGTTGCTGGACTGCCCCACCATGGRGAAACCAGTCCAACTAGCCCTGCCAGTTCCTTGAGAAAACAAGYYTAAACTTAAACTATCATCAAAAGAAAGAGCAKTATTTGTCTTATCATGTCTAGTAGCTAAGTGAACAGACATACATTAAAATTAGACCGTTGGCTTGTAGCTAGGCCAGGTGGCAGRGAGGTCRYCTGGCCAAGGCTCTTCCTCGATGTGTGTGACGCCATAGTCCCATTGTTYATCAGYTGYGTTGGTGCTTGCAGGGTCCYTGCTGTCGTCCCTGCGCTCCTTCTGCTTCCATCCTGCTGCCTCRTGTATCAATCCCCTTTGGTCAACATATAAATATGGAGTTATCCCAGTTGGATGAGGAMAAATCAAATATTTCAACAAATTATGATCACACCTCAGATCTTGTACTGGCAGGTTTGGTGAAACCTTCTATTAAATTTTGAATAATCAACATCAATGTTTTATTCTTTGGTAATTTAGTGGAATCACATGTTTTCACTCCATTTTTTGCAAGGTACATATACACATTGGTTTCCCCAAGAGGTAATGAACGAGGCACTAACTATTGGATGGCATGTTTCTTAGAGGGAAAGAAGACCCTCATGATCTCAGTAACAGACTCTAAAGGAATTGAATTTTTTATTGGGTCGATTATTATTAAAGGAGAATATATTACATGAGATGAAAGAGAATAAAGAAAACATGGTTATGTATTACAATATTATATACCAAGTGAATTTTTATACCACTTTATAAACTTGGTTGTTAGTACAAACCTACAACTACAAACAATTCCAAGTAAGAACTCATCAAAGGTATGATACTTCTTTCCTTACTCTCAACACGAGAAGTTAATGGAGACTATCATATTAGAAGTGATCTTGATGCGTTTCCTTTCCTTTCCTTTCCTTCCATTTCCTTGCCTTTACTTTTCTTTTCATGCCTTGCCTTTCCTTTTCTTGGCTTACCTTGCTTTTCTTGCCTTTCCTTCCTTTGACTTGCTTTTCCTTTTCTTGCCATGATTTCATAAACTTTCCTTGCCTTTTATTTTCTTGTTTTGCCTTAATTTCCCTTGCATTTCCATGCATTTCCTTTCCTTGAATTGTATTTCCATGCCTTGAATTTCCTTTCCTTTCCTTGCCTTTCCTTACTTTGAATTTTCTTTTCATGTCTTGTCTTGCCTTGCCTTTTATTTCCTTGCTTTCTTAGCATTTCCTTTCCTTTGATCTCCTTCCCTTTCCTTACCTTTCCTTCCCTTGCAATGTTTCTCATATCCTTTCCTTGTTTCTCCATGCCTTGCCTTCCCCTACCTTTTCTTGGATTTTCTTGGATTTCCTTTCCTTTCCTTACCTTTATTTTCCTTGTATTTCCATGCCTTTCCTTTCCTTGCCTTGATTTCCTTTCCTTTCTTGCCTAGCCTTGCCTTTCCTTTCTTTTCATGCCTACCCTTTCTTTTCCTTGATTTCCTAGACTTTCCTTTTCTTTTCTCCCTTTCCTTGCCTTACATTACCTTTCCTTTCTTTGTTTTTCCTTTCCTTGTATTGTCATGCCTTTTCTTTCCCTGTCTTTCCCTATCTTCCCATCCTAGCCTAGACTTGCATTACCTTGCCTTGTCTTGTCTTGTCTGGCCTTGTCATGCCATGTATTGTATTTTCATGTCTATCCTTTCGTATCCTTTCCTTTGCTTGTCTTGGCTTGCCTTTCTTTCCTATCCTTGCCTTGATTTTTCTTTTCCTTCCTTTTATTGCCATAACTTGCCCTTTCTTGGTTTGGCTTGCCTTACCTTGCCTTTCCTTTCCATGCCTTGTCTTTCCTATTCTTTCCATGCCATGTCTAGCCTTTTCCAACCTTTCCTTTCCTTTCCTTGCCTTCCATTTCCTATATTTCCTAGCCTTGTCTTTTATTTTCTTGCCTTGCTTTACCTTGTCTTTCCTTGCCTTACATTGTCTTTCCATGCCTTGTGTTTCCATTACTTACCTTGTATTTCCTCACCTTGTCTTTCCTTTCCTTTCCTTACAAGGTGTTGAATTGTCAAACATATGTAATAATAAGTATCAACATGATACAAATTATTCCATTGGAAAAGTAATAATGTGTAAAATGAATAATTGAACAAATATTTTAGATTTATGATTGATTGAAATTATGGCTTTATTTTATTTTTATTATGGTATTCTTGTGTTTTTTGGTTCGTTTTTGTTGTTTGGGAACTATGTCTAGCCTTTAATTTCCTTTCCTTGCCTTGTATTGGATGGATTGGCTTGCCTTTCCTTTCCATCCCTTGCCTTTCCTTTTCTTTCCTTGCTTTCCTATCCTTACCTTGCCTTTCCTTGAATTATTGTGGCTTGGATTGGCTTGCCTCTCCTTTCCTTTTCTTTCCTTTCCTTTCCCAAATCCAATTGTAACATCCCCAATCTTAATCCACATGAATTAGAATGTAATTGTATAAATGTTATTTAGGCTGGTGAGCCATTGTGTTGGGGCAAAGAGGCCATATTGGTTCAGTGTGGTCGGGTTCCAAATGGTATATTAAGTGAATTGAAATAATTCATTAAAATAGTAATCATTGGATGCAATATGAGAAGGGTGAAGAATGTTGCGGGTTGTGATTCCACAGGAGAGAGGGGTCCAAGGGGGTATTATTCATGGGTATTAAACCAACCCACATTCCTAAATAATTATTATTATTGGGTAAAAATTCTATTTTTTGTTGAGTATTCCTAAATATAATCATTAAACTTCTATAAGAGGGTGGGTATGAGGAGACACATCCCATAGTTATTTGAGAGAATGTCCATGACTACAATCATCTTTTAGAAGAGTGTAAGTTAAGTTAGGAAAGAAAACAAAGGGAGGAAATTAGTATGGCCAAGGGGGAAGTTCTTGGGGAGTCACGCTTTTGCATGGAGAGCATTTTTTACTTGCATATTTTGGACAAAAAGAGAGGGGATGTGTGTTGGAAAGAGCACCGACCATGTTGGGAATGAAGGAAACCATTGTTGGGCTATGTTTTATGTTGAGAAAGAGGCTTGTGTGCCACTAAATTGGGCTTTAATCTTGTGACATGTGTTTATGTTGAGAAAATGACTCAAGAGCCTTGTGAGGGTTGTGAGAATTCCTGGAGTGGATGTGAGGATTATTGATAAATCATGTGCACTGGAACCTTGGAGGGAAGTGGGAAGGTATGAAGGACTTTTTTTAGTGAAGGGGGATGCCATTCCTTTGGTTCTATAGGTTGTGGGGAAGAGAGAGGAACTTGGTCTTTTGGGATACTGTGTGTGGAGAGAGGATAGCTAGAGGGCCATATTTCCTTGTGGACTAATACTGTCAGCTTAGGAGTGGCTTGATGTTGATAGAAAATGAACATCAATTCCTATGGATGGGAGGTTCATCCTTCGTATGCAACCATTTGGTTAGATATTAATAGATAAGTTCTATGTTGTGTTTATTATGATATTATTTTCTATAAATGGTTTCTATGGATGTTGGGTGTTTGTTTTCTTATTGAGAAGTTGCATTCATGTGTTAATATATGTTGTTAGATGCATTTAGAATTGTGGTATCAGTCAAATGATTAAATTTTGTGTGATATGTAACTGGTAAGCTACAGGAAAATTAATAAGCAATTTTTTTTATGTTTTAATGTGTATTTCAGATGTGATGTTTCTCAGCTTGGGGCTGGGTACATTAAAATATGCTATCAAAACTACTGGTTCAACACCAGGGTTGTATGGGCCAAGAATCTGTGCGAATTTTGACAAATTTTTTGTTACAATTTTTTTGTAATGAATTTAGGGATAAACAATGGAAGAGTGAAGAGAAATGACAAAATTTGTGGCAAAAAAATGAGTTTAAATGAACCATAAATGTTTTATAGGTTTAATGGAGTCGATCTACAAAATTATAAATCTAGAATCGACCTACAAGGTTGAAATTTAAGTTTTAATGGTCATTGTATTGTTTTACAGAGTTTAGGGAATTTACGACCAAGATCACATTTGATCATGAGATCAATGGTCAAAGTTCACTTAAATAAATTTGAAAATCCATAATCTTTCATCCATTTGAAAGGTTGAGTAAATAAACGGCTGAGGTCCATTTCAGTGGTTGAAAAAATGGATCAGATTGATGGTCTGTATTCATTTCAGCCATTGGGAGGTTGGAGCCAAATTAGTAGCCAAGATGATGTTTAGTGAGAGATCAATGACCCAGATTAACCTAGGTTTTTGTCAAAAAGTTCTAAGTATTAAAGTTCACAAACAAAATTCACTTATGATCGATGGTTGAATCAATGAGTTTGGAAAAGAGTTGGGTTCAACCAGAAGAAGTATTCAATGATCGATGGTCGATGGTATTGGATCGATAGATTTTGTCAAAAGTATTATACATCCAAAAGAAATATTCGACGGTCGAGGGTGAATGGTTGTGCGTCAACAAATTTGGACGGAGTTTGAATGATCAATGGATAAGATCATTTTTAAGTGGGATATCGATGACCCATATTCGTCGAGGAATTTGGCTAAAATTTCTATGTGTCAATGTTCACCAACAAAATTCGTCAATGACTGATGATCAAGGATCGATAGAAATTGGTGAAGGTTTCACACGTCAAAAGGGGGATTGTTGATCATCATTGGTTGACGTTTGGAGATCAGAGGAGTTTGAAAAGAGTTTTCATTGTCTCAGAGAAATATCTTATCAATGATGGTCGACGATCGAGAATATGTTTAGTGGAGTGTTTTAAGTATTCCAAGAGAATTGGTCAATCGTGGATGAAGGAAAACAGGATGATGACGTCAACATCCACATGTCATGCCACGTCAACATCCATGTGTCATGACACATCAACCAAGTTGATTCCTTAGGATGAAATTTCATTCCATGCCAACATCTATGTGTCATGACACATCAACATATTTTTCATGTCAAACGATAGATGGTCGATGGTGGGTGATTGGGTATTGCAAAGATTTGTGAGCAATTTTGTTTTTCCAAGAGAAATATCCGATGGCCGATGATCAGGTGTCAGGGCGATTTGCAAGTAATTTTGGTTTACCAAGTGAAACATCGAATGGTTGATGGCTGATGATTGGGCATGGGGGAGATTCACGAGTAATTTTAGTTTTCCATGAGAAATCGTCGATGGTCGATGGTCGACGATCGAGTATCGAGGAGATTGGTAGGAAAGTTTGGTTTACAATGAGAAATATTTGATCGTCGATTGCCAATGGAGAGTGGATCAATGTTCCAAATTTATTCTAGTTTAATATTGAAGAATTACATTAAACAACTATTAAAACACTAAAAACAGTTAAATTTTTATGAATTTGTTTTCAGGTTTTTGAAGGTCATTAACTTGCAGGGAGATTTTGAGGCCCTAAAGGATGGTTTTATCTAATTAAAACTGCCAAAAAACAAAGTGTAACAACACAAAACTATTATTTTTATATTAAATAAAATATCTCAAGGATATCTTTCCAACAAGATAAATTGTTTGCAAAATAGAGCTCATATGAAAAAGTTACAACTGAAACAATTATCGTAAATTTTCAACAATAGTTTACTTTCGGAGGGATAAATCCTAGCTACGAAGTCTGATTGAGGAATGGGAGAAGTATATGGAAATACATTGAACCATATAAGACATCCATAAAACGGGAATTGGGATCTAGGTATGTAAAAAGGTGTAGAAAGAGAAAGAGGAGGCCTATAGCATACACGGATAAAAATGTAAAACATTCAAAACTTATGTGGGTCGTAAATATTAGTTTGAAGCCCGACTAAGGGTGGAACTGGGACAATTCATTCATCAGGTAGTAATGGGCATACCCAATTGATCTTCCAACAATATCCCAAAGGATTTGGTGTAGGGATGCATGAGCAAGGATAAAATTGCTAAGCCAGGAGAAATCCCAAAGGGGCAAAGTTACCTAGGGGGAGCATTGGGTTTCTCCATAAATTTGTAGGACGAAGTGGAATTAGATTCCAAAAACCATGTAAGTACTTGATATAAGGATTTTTCCAAATAATTCCAAAATTTGGAGACACATTCTCAGTTAATAAAGATAAGTGCCATGGATGATTGCTAGGTAAGGAAGAGTATTGAAACTAATTATAATTCCTATTCATAAGTGTAGGGAAATATTTGAGGTGCAGTAGTTTGGAAAAGTAAAATTAGGTTGAGATTATTAACAAGGCATTGATTAATAAGAAGAGGATTGCTAACAAGAGAATATGAATCCACCAATGAGAATTGTGTGGCTCTGTTATAGATTAATATAAGGGTCCACTTGATGGGGAAGTATTTCAATCTTATGTCATTGTCTAAATCATCAAAGATATTCAAAAGGAAAGTGCAGAGCTGCAGGAAAAGTGATGCAAGGTTGAAAAAGTTATAAAGAATAACAAAGGATAGTAATATTCAAATTCTATAGAGTATGAATGTTTTGCAAAGGATAATCAATAGGGGTTCTCACATAAATCATGAAAATTATAGGTGATGTATTCCATTGCATGCACAAGGCGTTAAGGAAGACTCCATATCCTTGAAGGTGGAAATATAATGAAGGATACAAAGCTTGTTGCAAGAGAAGGAAAAAGGATATCATGAGATGAGGTGGGAATCATGGAGTGGATGAGTAATATCTATGTTAAAGTACGGGTATGCATGCAAAAGGAATTGTTGGGTATGATCTAACAATTTTTTTCTAAAGTTACCCCAAAGGAATAAAGTTACCACTATTATCACAGTGTGTAGAAAAAGTAGGGTACATGTAAAAATTGAGGATGCATAACATTCCATTTGTAGAAGAGTGGTCTTGAGTGGATAAGTAGTTCTTCACAATGAATCACTCAATGAAGTATTTAAAATTGAGAATATTATAAAGATGACAAAAAATAAATATTTAAAAATGTTGAAATTCCAATCAACAATAGAAGTATTTTGAGACCGATTTGGTCAAGAAAAATAGGAAGTGGTTAATTAGATTATAGTGTTAATATTCAACTAGAGTAGTGCATGTTACAACACTATGAATATTGAGAATTATAGCTAAAATATGTTGAGACAATTTTTCTCTACATAAAGGAAGTAGTTGTTATATGGAAGCACTAGTGTACCTAGTGGTTGGAATTGCAAAATGGCCAAGTGGGGATTAGCTAACAGGTTCAAAATAAAGGCCAGTGGTGCAAAGTTGAAAACAATGAAAACACATAGGGAATAGAGTTCCTAAAATAATTCAATGACAGTCATATACAACAACAAAGATAAATAAATAAATAAACTTGAAATATATATGCATTGGAGTGCATGATATAATTGATGCATGATGCATACAATAAATATAGTATGCATGTGCATAAAATAGGCATTAAATATCGAATGCTTGGAGTATATTGATGTGTGTTTGTGCATGTGGACATGATTGAACATGTTGGTGGCATAAGTAGATACAAATATTAGTTTGATGATATCTATGAAATAATGATGCTATAATATTTGAATAAAACTAATGATGGATTGTGTATCCAGGAAAGATGATTATAGCATGATGATATTGTTTCTTATGGTTTCCATCCAGATGAAGAAAAATGAGGATGGTGGGAATGTTTATCGAGAGGTTGGTGAAGGGAGCATGTGATATTATACAATGTACAATTTGATCAGGTAGCATAAAGTATGGAAATAACAACCATGCAGATATGCATTCAGGTTGCTTACGATGCATAAATACAAAAGGGAATTGAGGTAATAATTCACACATTTAAACTTCAATATTTGGATTGATGGAAAGGTAGAGGGTCTTGAGTATATGAATTCTATTATGAGAAAATGAATGGCATATTTTTTTACCTTTCTTATGATATCATAACCAAGAAAAGACAAGAGACATACTCATGTGGTAGCAATGAATTCCAAGGATATATGGTATTTTGGAGTCAATGAAAATATGTATTGGGTAAATGTGACCATGGGAATTGGAAGATTGGTAATTTTTTATTGCATTATGAAATGTTTGGATGTTGGTATGCATATGTGAGGAATGGTGGTTTCATTCCATTTAATATGAATGATAGTTGGAAGTGATGAAATTTTTAGATTAACATAATTCTGAAAATCACTTCATGGACTAAATTCATATGTTGCAGTGAATGATAGTTTCATTATAGATAATAAGATTAATGGTTAAATTCCATTTAAAAAGTGAATAGTGGTTGAAAATGATTGAATTTCTAACAAATTACAATTATGAGATCATTTCATGAACTGTTGAAAATATGCCCGAGTGCTAACAATCTTGTTTGGATGAACTAAAGTGAGAAAAATTGTAGAAAGAATGGTCTTGGATATGGAAAAGGTGTAAAGCCATGAGAATGATTGATGCCTACTATTGCAAGAGTCAAATTTCTTGACAAGAAAACTCGTGCTTGGGAAACTTAGTTTCCTATATGTAAAACAAATTTAGAAATTAATATGTAAAATTGCTACGATGATATCTCATTATGACTATATGTGTGTGATACATATGATATGAATACTTTTAAAGATAAAAATTTTGGAAGGAATGCTATTGTTATGACACTAGAACCCTATGATTTCCTCAAGTTACAAATCTCTAGTAAAATTCTGGTAGTGAGTTGGCACTTCCCTTTCACAAGAACACCTTGGAAAATGATGGATTTCCTGAGGGAATATGAAGAAGTGAAGGGGATGCCTGATCCTGGAGGGTGAGGATGTCAAAGGAGATGTAACTCAATAATGTGTATGAGGTTGTGGTTGGAATCATAAGGATGTTTCAAGAAAATAACGATGAACTAAATTCTTGTTGTGTCTTCTTGTGAAATAGAGCATCAACCATATGAATAAGTGATTGTAATCACTGAGTTAATTATGTGGGAATATGAGTTAATTGTTATTTAGTAAATTCCAAGTTTTTCCTTATTCATTGTTGCTTGTTGTTCTTGAATGAAGTTTCAACATCTGTGTTTTTATGTGACAAGATGTTTTTGTGTGTTTGTTTCATCGTCACTGCATATGTTAAAGTTGATTGTGTTATGTTTTAATTGGTATGGTAAGTTTTATGATATTATATGTCATGTTTTGTACTTTCTTTCCCCCAGAGTTGTAAAATATGTTGTGTAGGAGGAATAATTGTAACTATTTGAAAGTTAGAGTTTCCATTATCATAGCTAGAGTTCCTAGAGCCACAACTCAAAGACTTCTTGTTTGACCTTGTATTGGAACCCTAGAAAGGAAGTGGTATAGCCTGAAGGAATGTAGTGTAGAGAAGGGGTACACTTACTTGGGTTGTGAAGGTTGAGGGGAATGAGATCTTATTGGTTGTATTTTTTTTGGGAATCAATAAAGTATAAAATATATTGCAACTAGAATTCCTGGAGACACAACTGAGAGACTTCATTTCCAACCTTATAATGGAACCATGGAAGGGAAATGATACATCCTGAAGGACTGCAGTGCAAAGAAGGGGTGCACTTCATTGTATTTTTTATGTTTATGGGAATGAGACATTTTTGGTTGGAATTGTTGTGGGAACTGACATAGCGTGAATAATATTGTAGCTATATATAGAGAAAGGTGGTGTAGGATGTGAAAAATTAAATACAGTTGGTTGGAGTTGGTGTCAGAATAATGAATTGTGAAATTAACTTACATGGTCTCAGATAGGGAGCCTAAGTATCTATGATTTTTTGGATGGAGTGACTATGTATGTATATGTGTTTGTGTCGGGTTGCCTATGCAATTTGTTTATGCGGGAATCCCTATGTGATGTTGTTCCAAAGAGTCTTTATGTTGATTAATGGCTAGGGATTCAGAATTGCAAAATGAATGTACACTTGAAGGGTGATATGCACTAAGGATAATGCAAAAACAAGGTGGAAGGGAACATAACATCCCTAATTTTAATCCCCGTGAATTATAATGTAATTGTATCAATGTGATTTAGGATGGTGAGTGGATGTGTTGGGAAGAAGAGTCGATTGGTTAGTTATTAACAAATAAGTTATCTATTTTTTTATTATGATATTCCATTATGTAAATGGTTTATATGGATTTTGTGTGTTTGTTGTCTTCTTGAGGAATTGCATTCATGTTTTAATATATGTTGTTAGATGCATTCAGAATT
>JZKD02S1982826.1:42061-62361 GCA_000966675.3 Picea glauca
CAAAGAAAGGCATGGCATGAGAATTCAAGGAAAGAATTGGCTATGCACAATGAAAGTTAACTAATATGACCAATTATAAGGCTCGTATTTATGATAGTTATAAAATTCATTTAAATCGTAAACAAGTGAAATATTTTCAAATGATATACGATCATGCAGATGTTTATTAATACTAAAACTAGTGAACATTTTTTTTCTAGAAACAAATGTATTTGCATCAATTGTGCACTTATCAATAATTTATTGATAATTGGATGGACACATGGTTATGAAAAACTTCTCAATAACAACAAGCAAATTTTGTTATATTTTTTGTGCAAATTGTACGCTAGTTTTGTTTTGGGGCATTGTATTAATTATTTTAGATATAGGAAATTCCAATGTGGTAAGTGAGGGGTCAGTGTAGTGATACATTAAATAACTATAAAAATAAACAAAAATAACAAAATAGTTGTATTTTTTAATTTTAATTTTTTGAAATAATCTACTCAATCACAAATGTATTCACTATGCATAATTGACTTGCATACATACTACTTACATATTCCCATATCATATTATCAAACCATTTTTGTAGTGGATTCTCTTGGCACAAGTTAGTGGTATCAACAATATGTAATACATTTTGTAGATTATTTTGCAAATCTTGAGTAATTAGTAAAATAGTATAATAGAGTAGTATTTTAGGGGTAGATATGATATGTTTTATTGTATTCCAAATCAAGCCATTGTTTACCTATTCAAACACTTTTATGCTAATCATAATTTTTGTTTTGTATAAATTTTTATCATGTGAAACGAATAAAAAACTAGAGGTGTAAAATAAACAAGGATACCTAAATCAAGTTGCTATTTTATTGAAGGGTGTTAAGTAATAAATCAAAGAGTTAGCAATTTCAAGAAGTTTGATTGTTAAATTAGTTGAATTTTTGTGTTTAACCTATAAGGATATATAATATAAATTGTGAGGCATGGCAAGCAAAGCAAAGGCATGGAAATTCAGTGAAATTCATGACAAGAAAAGTCAAGGCAATGAAAGGAATGACAAGGAATGACAAGGAAAAGCGTGGAAAGCCAAGGCATGACAAGACAAGGAAAGGCATGGCAAGGCAAGGCATGGCATGGCAAGTCAAGGAAAAGAAAACCAAGGCAAGACAAGGTAAGGATAGAAATGGAAAGCCAAGCCAAGGCATAGAAAGACAATGCAAGGAAAGGAAAGGAAATGCAAGGCAAGGAAACGAAATAAAATGAATGGAAAGGAAAGGAAAGGCATGGATATGAAAATGATGACATAGAAAGTCAAGGAAAGGTAACGAAATGCAAGGTAAGGAAAGGATAGACATGGAAAGGAAATGAAAGGTCTAGGTCTACGTTTAGGTCTAGGTCTAGGTCTAGGTCTAGGTCTAGGTTTAGGTTTAGGTCTAGGCATAGGTCTAGGTCTAGGTTTAAGTATAGGTGTCGGTATAGATATAGGAAAGAAAAGGCATGAAACAACAAGGCATGGAAAGACAATGAAACACAATGCAAGGAAATACAAGGCAAGACAAAGCAAGGCATGGCAAGACAATGCAATTCTAGGCAATATAAGTCATGTCTAAGAAATGCAAGGCATGACAAGAAAAGGCATGGCATGGAAAGGAAAGGAAAGGAAAAACATGATAAGGCTAGGAAAGGATAGACATGAGAAGGCTAGGAAAGGATAGACATGGAAAGGCAAGGCAAGGCAAAGAAATGGGGATCAATTGTATAGAGAATTACTTCAAATACTAATTGAGAAAGGAAATATGGAGTTAAGAAATGTTTTGTTGAATATTTTTTTGTGCATTGATTTTAACTCATGAATTATTATACTATTGGTTTGATATCTTATGCATCTAGTAAGGATTTCCATTCTGTCAAGTTATCTTTAGTGAATAGTTATATGTTCTTTATTAATTTGTTTCACTTACTTTTGTAATAGGTATGTTGTCATTTAATGCTTTAATTATCGTAGAATTAATTTTATAGGAAAGTATGAATCAATTGGAAAATTTCTTGTGATGTTAAAGTAGGTTTCTCCCTTTATAAAATACTGTAAATTTATTATTCCTAGGAATATCCTTGAAGTGGTATTTTTTTTTGGAATTAGTTCTTAGAAGAATAGAGTTACGAGGTTCTTTCTATTTACTATTTATGAGAGTTATCATTTGATAATATATTTATTTAAATCCATTTAGATTACATTTATTTCTTGCAATTTCATATATAACAGAAAAGAGTGGAAATTGAAAAACTTTGAAACTCATACATTCATCAACATAAAATAAACAAACAATAAGATTCATAAAAAAGGTTCCATGAAATGTATATATAAACATTCAACATCATCTAAACTATACATTTTTTACAAAATGGCACATCTTGTTCAATATACAAAACAACAACAAGTTCCCTAACATAAAAAATTACCATATGGTGGTATAGCTAAAAAATCGAAGTCATTCGTCACTCATTCACCACTGCCACCCTCACCACCTTCAAGAGCATGCGGGAAATCAATATTTCTTCTCTTTCTTGAAGACACACCTTCAATTGTTTTGTTCCTAGGCATGGTGTTGAGGGGTCCTAAATCCCTTTAACTCAATAGTAGGAACCAAACCCACCACCGAGGCCCAATTAGACTCTACAATGTTTGATGGTGGAATGGTTCTCCAGATCTTGCGATCCAACCAATTAATCAATGGGATTTATGTTTTCTTGTGAAGGCTCCTCCTTCAATTCAGACATTCTCTTTTTGTATTTTCTCTTATAGGTGGGACCGATACAAGATAAAAGTCGGTATAAAACAACTAGGTAATAAAGTGGGAAAGATTAACTACTGGAGCAAGGCTGATCTTGGTGTTGTGGTGGGAAATTCCCCTACAGACTAGCATTTAGGGTTATATTATGCATGCAGATAAGACTGAAAGAATCCTACTTTCTACCATCATCCCAGACCTAATCCCCATTTCTTTTAAGAAAATACATGGTTAAATGAACATACCTTGTTACGAATGTTTGATGTTGATCCTTCTTCATGCTTGATCGCTTGTTAGCAGCTATCCTCCTAAGACTGACCTGCGTACAAAACAAGAAACAAAATCTACATGCATTTTATCTACAGATTAATGGGTTAGAGATTCAAACATATATTCACTAAAATATGAAGAACTCATATAGTGGGACGGGAAAAGCATTTCTTTATTATTAACTTTAATGAATCAACTTAGAATTTCGAGACCGGCTACCGCTCCGCGAACTTGATACTGGGCTCCTCCTCAAATGTCCTCCAACTTCTTTGCTCTGTATCTCTCTTTGCACAAGGATGGCTAAAGGGTTGGGACAATGGGAATGTGCAATTGAGTAGAGTTTCGTTACTATTATTCTCATTCTCCAAATGGGACCCCTAACCCTTCTTTTATAGGCTAGAAGAAGTTAGGTATTTGGAAAAACCCTCAGCCATGCATGACCGGGATTTTTAGTTAACTCACCCAAAGCTATGTGTTCCGTCAGAAACTTTCCTTTTTTCATGATTTTGTAGGTACACACGGACTATTTGATGTCAAATAGCGTGTACATGTGTGCAATAATGGAGTAGGGCACGTGGGCCCTTATAAAAGAGTTTTTTTAAAGATTTGTTCAACAGTGTTTTGGCAAAGAAGGAATCTAAGATGGCCTGATGCCAGGTAAGCATGTCTGGTGCAAATTAGGGTTATAGCAGATGCCCCCTAATGTGTGAGGTCAGAAGAGCATCTGATGGCCGAAATACATTAGAAATCTTTACTGATGTGCCAAACAGGTGAGCCCAGGGACCAAGAACCGACAGGGGCCGTCTGCAAAATAACAAATGTCTCAACGAGGCGGGCATACCCATTCTCGGAATAAAATAGAATCATGGATACCAATCAAATACACTATAGATCCATGACATACAACTATATAAAGTGTAGCCGCGAACAATACACAGTGGAGCTACATCTCGAAATCAAAAAGATATACATGTAGAGTACCTATCTTCTTAGAAGCTGATAAGGCCTGATGGATGGATATGAGGTCTTCAGAGCTCGAGCAACAACTTCAAAATATTCAAAACTTGGGTAGGAGTGTAATATGAGTGTACGAATTCACTACCCAGAGGTCTTCGACGACTCGTCAATCATGGACTAGATAATCTTGATGATCAAACTGAAGTCATTGATTTCGAACAAGGACTTGATTGAAAATTCAGGATGGTCGGGTATGAGGGCAAGAGAGAAACTGCAGAGGGGCCAACTCAGGCTTGGTAACAAAATTCCCTTGGAAAATAGCACGACAAATGATGAGACTCAGGTAGCATGGCATTAACATAAGTTTATGAGGTAGGAGGCAACGTAAACTCTCCATATGTTCGAAATAATAACCAAACGGAGGAGGACACATATCTATGTAGTGAGAAAAGATTCCTAAGGTCATATTAAATCCTAGGGTTTGATGAACAAATGAATAGATGTGCTTTATCCAAGGGCGACTCATTATGTTGCCAATAAAAAAAATACTTTTCCCTTCCTCTTTTGGGGGTATATTTGATTTTTTTGTCTGTTTCAATAATTTTGGAAAAAAGAAGAAAATAATGTTACGTTACAAAGGAGAATCGAGTGTCACAAACATACTAGTTCCAAGTGCACGAAACACAGGGATGTTCAGGGCAAAGAGACATGCAAGAAAAGGACACTCAGGAAAAATACTCCAGGGGCCAAAGGTGTCAAGACACAGAGGAAAAATGCTATAGGGCTTGCGTATAAGGCATTCTTCATATGGTTTAGTTTGAGAGCAACATGGAGCCGGCATCAGGCCAAAGACGCGGGTATGCAACTGTGATTAACAAAACACACAATGGTAACGTCCTTCAATGTAAGTTTAATGAGACCAGAGAAGGTAAGCTCAGTGGTTTTTGATATTTAGAGAGTCTGAAAAAACGTAAAAGGAAACTCCATTGGGGTACCTTTTTCGAAGATTGTCTAGTCGGTTCGAAAAAGGGGTAAACTAGCACCGACAATATGTCTATCCAAAACCATTTTAATGAGTGTGAGAAAGACAAGATCACTTGGCCATTTTTTTCATTTTTAAGGAGTCTGAAAAAAGATTAACTATGGACTCTGTTAGGAATTTTCTTCTGGACCAATTTAATGAGTGTGAAAGAATAAGGTCACTCGACGATCTTTTCAATTTTAGGGAGTCTGAAAAGAGCTTAACTATGGACTTTGAGGGGGTTCCTTTTTCATAAGTTTAGTCCCTCAGGCCCAAAAAATGGGTAAAATTATACCTAAGGGTACTGTTCTAGAGAACTGAAGTTCCATAGAGTATACCTTTGTTCGTATAGTTGACCATCCAGACCGAAAAATGGGTAAACTACCGCCAGACAAACGTGACTTCAAATTTCAATTTAACGAGCGTGAAAGGCCACAAGATCGCTTGGAAATATTTTCATGTTTAGAGGGTCTGAAAAGGGCTTAAAAGAAGACCCATTATATCTTTTGGTAGTCCCAAGGGTGAGGTCAAGAGTGAAAAGGAATCATGCAAATGAGGCTCAAACTCGTAATCAAGAAAAACAACAAGGACTCTTGAGCCTACAGTGATTAGAGACAACATGGATACCATAATGAAACTAGGATCTACCTAGGGCATCCATGTTCCGGTAAGCTCTACCACTAAGTCGCGACACTTTTAAAGCAACTATGATGGTTATGTGTCGCAACCTGATGGGATTGATCCTATGGAAAAGGAAAAATACAACGAGATATAAAAGTCAAGGTAGAAACCTAACCTACATGTTCAAGTTGATCCTCGGAAAAAAAATAAATTTTCACGGACCGTCGAAAATTACCCAAAACTCCAAAAAACTGTCCTGATACCCGATCATATCCCTCCCATGCAACTCCTGAATCACTCTAAATGGTTTTTGGTTGAAATAAAATGATAAGGGAGGCCAAAAAAATGACAAAAAGCGGCCAAAAATTATATAAATAGAAGCTGCCATCTCATTATCACCATTGCTGATTTGGAAATTGACTCTAGAGCCAAAAGACCCCCTTTGATAAAAGTGGTGATTCCAGGAGCTACAGTGGATGAAACGAACTTCTGTCTAGACCAAGTAAGTACAAACTCTCTTATATTTCATTTTAAGTCTTTCTTTTTTCTTTAGGTTCCATTTTTTTGGGGGGCGTCAACCTTTAAAAGGTCGGCCCTAGGTCCACGTAGGTTGTCTCAGGACAAGCCACATTTACATTTGGGCAGAGTAAACCCTGGATGCATGTACATGCGACTGTCAGTATTACAGCCCACGTGGACCCCCTTTTTGAATGAAAAAAACTTAAAAATCAAGGGTTAACCCTCCTGAACCTTGGTGTTTTGCAAGATGTATGTCCACTAGAGGGAAAGAGAGCATGAAGAGGTTAGTGAGTTGGTTGAGGAAGACCCCAATGTTGTGGTTTCCTTAATGCAATGTGGGTTACTCAATTTTTTCTTATGTCCTTTTATGCGGGCACAACCTAGGCTACTGAATGCCTTGGTTAACTACTAACATCCAGATGCAGAGGCATTCATGTTAGAGGGGTAGTCACTAGTGCCCATGACCGAGGAAATTTATTTTTTGACTGGCCTCTCCCAAAGAGGGGAACCAATCAACTTCTTGAATTTTCCTTCGGGGCCGCATAACATAGTGGAATTGACAGGTCTTTACTGTGAGCCTGATACAGACCACTCAAGATCACAGGTGCCCATAAGCAATATTACTAACTTATCGCTATAGGTGATAGTGTTTCTTATTGGGAAAATCATTGGTTCTGCGGCTCTACATCAAGCGTCTCATGCACATATGAACTGTGCAGTCCAGTGCTTAAATGCAAAAATATTTTATTGGAGTACAACATTGCTTGAGTGTATGAAGAAGAAGTTGATAGATTGTCATTTGCAGACATAGAGGAGATTTGGGTTCAGGACCATTCTGTGCTCATTCTTCTTCGATAGAGTTCTGAGTTTTAGTCCTTGACTAGTGGTACAAGGACATCAGGCCTCTCTTCCTTCTATGTGTAGATGGGCAGTATTGATACCACGACAGGGTGGTGGAAGGACTAATGAGTCCTTTGATGATTATTTCTTTGCTTGGCTATCACGGTAGATCCAAGTTATCGAGGATTACCCTTATGTAGGGATTGATTTTTCGAGGGATCCCGAGATACTAGTACCTTCTAGTGAGGAGCGAGGAGAGATGGCTAAGTCTCCATCATTGTTTTTTTTTTTTTTTTGTTAAACATATGTAATTTTTATGTTGTTTTTGTTATATATATCATTTTTTTTCATAATACCTAAGTATTTGATGGATATGTGTTCATTGTGTGCAGATGTGGGACCAGTGCGACCGACTGACTATATGAGGAACAAGCATCGTCCTCGGCCAAGGGCTGCACCTGCCGCCATAGGGGGACCAACAGTAGNGAAGGAATCTAAGATGGCCTGATGCCAGGTAAGCATGTCTGGTGCAAATTAGGGTTATAACAGATGCCCCCTAATGTGTGAGGTCAGAAGAGCATCTGATGGCCGAAATACATTAGCAATCTTTACTGATGTGCCAAACAGGTGAGCCCAGGGACCAAGAACCAACAGGGGCCGTCTGCAAAATAACAAATGTCTCACCGTGGCGGGCATACCCATTCTCGGAATAAAATAGAATCATGGCTACCAATCAAATACACTATAGATCCATGACATACAACTATATAAAGTGTAGCCGCGGACAATACACAGTGGAGATACATCTCGAAATCAAAAAGATATACATGTAGAGTACCTATCTTCTTAGAAGCTGATAAGGCCTGATGGATGGATATGAGGTCTTCAGAGCTCGAGCAACAACTTCAAAATCTTCAAAACTTGGGTAGGAGTGTAATATGAGTGTACGAATTCACTACCCAGAGGTCTTCGACGACTCGTCAATCATGGACTAGATAATCTTGATGATCAAACTGAAGGCTTCATTGATTTCGAACAAGGACTTGATTGGAAATTTAGGATGGTCGGGTATGAGGGCAAGAGAGAAACTGTAGAGGGGCCAACTCAGGCTTGGTAACAAACTTCCCTTGGAAAATAGCACGACAAATGATGAGACTCAGGCAGCATGGCATTAACATAAGTTTATGAGGTAGGAGGCAACGTAAACTCTCCATATGTTCGAAAGAATAACCAAACGGAGGAGGACACATATCTATGTAGTGAGAAAAGCTTCCTAAGGTCATATTAAATCCCAGGGTTTGATGAACAAATGAATAGATGTGCTTTATCCAAGGGCGACTCATTATGTTGCCAATAAAAAAAATACTTTTCCCTTCCTCTTTTGGGGGTATATTTGATTTTTTTTGTCTTTTTCAATAATTTTGGAAAAAAGAATAAAATAATGTTACGTTACAAAGGAGAATCGAGTGTCACAAACATACTAGTTCCAAGTGCACGAAACACAGGGATGTTCAGGGCAAAGAGACATGCAATAAAAGGACACTCAGGAAAAATACTCGAGGGGCCAAAGGTGTCAAGACACAGAGGAAAAATGCTATAGGGCTTGCGTATAAGGCATGCTTCAGATGGTTTAGTTTGAGAGCAACATGGAGCCGGCATCAGGCCAAAGACGCGGGTATGAAACTGTGATTAACAAAACACACAATGGTAACGTCCTTCAATGTAAGTTTAATGAGACCAGAGAAGGTAAGCTCATTGGTTTTTGATATTTAGAGAGTCTGAAAAAACGTAAAAGGAGACTCCATTGGCGTACCTTTTTCGAAGATAATCTAGTCGGTTCGAAAAAGGGGTAAACTAGCACTGACAAGATGTCTATCCAAAAACATTTTAATGAGTGTGAGAAAGACAAGATCACTTGGCCATTTTTTTCATTTTTAAGGAGTCTGAAAAAAGATTAACTATGGAATCTATTAGGAATGTTCTTCTGGACCAATTTAATGAGTGTGAAAGAATAAGGTCACTCAACGATCTTTTCAATTTTAGGGAGTCTGAAAAGAGCTTAACTATGGACTTCGAGGGGGTTCCTTTTTCATAAGTTTAGTCCCTCAGGCCCGAAAAATGGGTAAAATTATACCTAAGGGTACTCTTCTAGAGAACTGAAGTTCCATAGAGTATACCTTTGTTCGTATAGTTGACCATCCAGACCGAAAAATGGGTAAACTACCGCCAGACAGACGTGACTTCAAATTTCAATTTAACGAGCGTGAAAGGCCACAAGATCGCTTGGAAATATTTTCATGTTTAGAGGGTCTGAAAAGGGATTAAAAGAAGACCCATTATATCTTTTGGGAGTCCCAAGGGTGAGGTCAAGAGTGAAAAGGAATCATGCAAATGAGGCTCAAACTCGTAATCAAGAAAAACAACAAGGACTCTTGAGCCTACAGTTATTAGAGACAACATGGATACCATAATGAAACCAGGATCTACCTAGGGCATCCATGTTCCGGTAAGCTCTACCACTAAGTCGCGACACTTTTAAATCAACTATGATGGTTATGTGTCGCAACCTGATGGGATTGATCCTATGGAAAAGGAAAAATACAACGAGATATAAAAGTCAAGGTAGAAACCTAACCTACATGTTCAAGTTGATCCTCGGAAAAAAAATAAATTTTCACGGACCGTCGAAAATTACCCAAAACTCCAAAAAACTGTCCTGATACCCGATCATATCCCTCCCATGCAACTCCTGAATCACTCTAAATGGTTTTTGGTTGAAATAAAATGATAAGGGAGGCCAAAAAAATGACAAAAAGCGGCCAAAAATTATATAAATAGAAGCTGCCATCTCATTATCACCATTGCTGATTTGGAAATTGACTCTAGAGCCAAAAGACCCCCTTTGATAAAAGTGGTGATTCCAGGAGCTACAGTGGATGAAACGAACTTCTGTCTAGACCAAGTAAGTACAAACTCTCTTATATTTCATTTTAAGTCTTTCTTTTTTCTTTAGGTTCCATTTTTTTGGGGGGCGTCAACCTTTAAAAGGTCGGCCCTAGGTCCACGTAGGTTGTCTCAGGACAAGCCACATTTACATTTGGGCAGAGTAAACCCTGGATGCATGTACATGCGACTGTCAGTATTACAGCCCACGTGGACCCCCTTTTTGAATGAAAAAAACTTAAAAATCAAGGGTTAACCCTCCTGAACCTTGGTGTTTTGCAAGATGTATGTCCACTAGAGGGAAAGAGAGCATGAAGAGGTTAGTGAGTTGGTTGAGGAAGACCCCAATGTTGTGGTTTCCTTAATGCAATGTGGGTTACTCAATTTTTTCTTATGTCCTTTTATGCGGGCACAACCTAGGCTACTGAATGCCTTGGTTAACTACTAACATCCAGATGCAGAGGCATTCATGTTAGAGGGGTAGTCACTAGTGCCCATGACCGAGGAAATTTATTTTTTGACTGGCCTCTCCCAAAGAGGGGAACCAATCAACTTCTTGAATTTTCCTTCGGGGCCGCATAACATAGTGGAATTGACAGGTCTTTACTGTGAGCCTGATACAGACCACTCAAGATCACAGGTGCCCATAAGCAATATTACTAACTTATCGCTATAGGTGATAGTGTTTCTTATTGGGAAAATCATTGGTTCTGCGGCTCTACATCAAGCGTCTCATGCACATATGAACTGTGCAGTCCAGTGCTTAAATGCAAAAATATTTTATTGGAGTACAACATTGCTTGAGTGTATGAAGAAGAAGTTGATAGATTGTCATTTGCAGACATAGAGGAGATTTGGGTTCAGGACCATTCTGTGCTCATTCTTCTTCGATAGAGTTCTGAGTTTTAGTCCTTGACTAGTGGTACAAGGACATCAGGCCTCTCTTCCTTCTATGTGTAGATGGGCAGTATTGATACCACGACAGGGTGGTGGAAGGACTAATGAGTCCTTTGATGATTATTTCTTTGCTTGGCTATCACGGTAGATCCAAGTTATCGAGGATTACCCTTATGTAGGGATTGATTTTTCGAGGGATCCCGAGATACTAGTACCTTCTAGTGAGGAGCGAGGAGAGATGGCTAAGTCTCCATCATTGTTTTTTTTTTTTTTTTGTTAAACATATGTAATTTTTATGTTGTTTTTGTTATATATATCATTTTTTTTCATAATACCTAAGTATTTGATGGATATGTGTTCATTGTGTGCAGATGTGGGACCAGTGCGACCGACTGACTATATGAGGAACAAGCATCGTCCTCGGCCAAGGGCTGCACCTGCCGCCATAGGGGGACCAACAGTAGTAGGATATCTTCCAGCTGGGGAGGCTGAGAGGGTATTAAGATGATTTGAGCGGAACTTTACTGCGTTCACTCGCACAGTCCCTATGGCAGAGATTGAAGACCTACCACCATCGATGCAACCTCGTGTAGTTGGGGCACCACGGACGTGGGTTCGGTTGTTTCAGCATTTATCCAATGTTGTGGATCAATATAACAGGGCCCACAGGCCCTGACCTTAGTTAGACACTCCACGTGTCATGAGCACTACTTGTATATATTTTTTGAGGGCATAAGCCCCATGACTCGTTATTGGTCATATTTTTTAGGTGCTTGCATCCATCTGTGTACTTTGGTTACTTTATGATATTATATATGGATTTTTATGTATTTTGTGTCTTATGGATCATGTGTGCAAAAAATGTATTTACATGTTTATGTGAATGTTCTTTCATATGTGTGTAAGATGCCAATCTAAAATTTGATGAGCTAGAGTATCTATAACCTGGTTTAATTTCCTAAGAACATGAAAATATGTAATATAATCAAAGTTTCATTTTAAGAGATGTACCCTAAGGAATCGTCGGTGTAAAGTCGGATCATGAATCCGGTATACTCTGTTTAACTGAGACACAACCAGTTGAGCATCGAGATAGACCCAGAGATGAGAGACACCAAATGACAAAGCATCAGAAAGCAACTCAATAACTGCACTATACTCGACAATATTGTTTGTGGTGTCACCTAAGCATATACCTCCGGAAGATAATAACTGACCTTGAGGTGTAAAGATTACCCAAGCTGCGGAGGCAAGCCTCTGAGTGTGCTAGCTAGCACTGTCTGCATACCCAATGAACACCTTAGAATCACTTGATATATGCCACCGTGATGAAAGATAACATCAACGACACGTCCATAACACTAAAAGAATCTAGAAAGTAATAGTACAAAGACTATACATATGTTACAAAAAGTTACCCACGGTGACCTGCCTATCAGTAATACTTCTTGAGGTAGAGCCCATTTCTAGGCTCCACCAAATCATTCCCTTCAAATTCAACCAGACGATAAGCACCCTTTTTTGAAACCTATTTTATGATGAAAGGTTTGAACCACATGGGTTTGAATTTTCCTACCCCCAGGGGGTCCTTATCTTGGTCATAGACCAGGACAAGGTCGCCTTCAGAGAAAATCTAAGGACGAATAGACCTATCATACTGACACTTGACTTTATGTTTTTGAGCCTCATTGGCCAGGGCCGCATCACGACNCAACTATGATGGTTATGTGTCGCAACCTGATGGGATTGATCCTATGGAAAAGGAAAAATACAACGAGATATAAAAGTCAAGGTAGAAACCTAACCTACATGTTCAAGTTGATCCTCGGAAAAAAAATAAATTTTCACGGACCGTCGAAAATTACCCAAAACTCCAAAAAACTGTCCTGATACCCGATCATATCCCTCCCATGCAACTCCTGAATCACTCTAAATGGTTTTTGGTTGAAATAAAATGATAAGGGAGGCCAAAAAAATGACAAAAAGCGGCCAAAAATTATATAAATAGAAGCTGCCATCTCATTATCACCATTGCTGATTTGGAAATTGACTCTAGAGCCAAAAGACCCCCTTTGATAAAAGTGGTGATTCCAGGAGCTACAGTGGATGAAACGAACTTCTGTCTAGACCAAGTAAGTACAAACTCTCTTATATTTCATTTTAAGTCTTTCTTTTTTCTTTAGGTTCCATTTTTTTGGGGGGCGTCAACCTTTAAAAGGTCGGCCCTAGGTCCACGTAGGTTGTCTCAGGACAAGCCACATTTACATTTGGGCAGAGTAAACCCTGGATGCATGTACATGCGACTGTCAGTATTACAGCCCACGTGGACCCCCTTTTTGAATGAAAAAAACTTAAAAATCAAGGGTTAACCCTCCTGAACCTTGGTGTTTTGCAAGATGTATGTCCACT
The DNA here is from genome assembly GCA_000966675.3 of Picea glauca. NCBI lineage: Eukaryota > Viridiplantae > Streptophyta > Pinopsida > Pinales > Pinaceae > Picea > Picea glauca. The sequence continues at coordinate 55,316 of JZKD02S1982826.1, forward strand.
AGAGGGAAAGAGAGCATGAAGAGGTTAGTGAGTTGGTTGAGGAAGACCCCAATGTTGTGGTTTCCTTAATGCAATGTGGGTTACTCAATTTTTTCTTATGTCCTTTTATGCGGGCACAACCTAGGCTACTGAATGCCTTGGTTAACTACTAACATCCAGATGCAGAGGCATTCATGTTAGAGGGGTAGTCACTAGTGCCCATGACCGAGGAAATTTATTTTTTGACTGGCCTCTCCCAAAGAGGGGAACCAATCAACTTCTTGAATTTTCCTTCGGGGCCGCATAACATAGTGGAATTGACAGGTCTTTACTGTGAGCCTGATACAGACCACTCAAGATCACAGGTGCCCATAAGCAATATTACTAACTTATCGCTATAGGTGATAGTGTTTCTTATTGGGAAAATCATTGGTTCTGCGGCTCTACATCAAGCGTCTCATGCACATATGAACTGTGCAGTCCAGTGCTTAAATGCAAAAATATTTTATTGGAGTACAACATTGCTTGAGTGTATGAAGAAGAAGTTGATAGATTGTCATTTGCAGACATAGAGGAGATTTGGGTTCAGGACCATTCTGTGCTCATTCTTCTTCGATAGAGTTCTGAGTTTTAGTCCTTGACTAGTGGTACAAGGACATCAGGCCTCTCTTCCTTCTATGTGTAGATGGGCAGTATTGATACCACGACAGGGTGGTGGAAGGACTAATGAGTCCTTTGATGATTATTTCTTTGCTTGGCTATCACGGTAGATCCAAGTTATCGAGGATTACCCTTATGTAGGGATTGATTTTTCGAGGGATCCCGAGATACTAGTACCTTCTAGTGAGGAGCGAGGAGAGATGGCTAAGTCTCCATCATTGTTTTTTTTTTTTTTTTGTTAAACATATGTAATTTTTATGTTGTTTTTGTTATATATATCATTTTTTTTCATAATACCTAAGTATTTGATGGATATGTGTTCATTGTGTGCAGATGTGGGACCAGTGCGACCGACTGACTATATGAGGAACAAGCATCGTCCTCGGCCAAGGGCTGCACCTGCCGCCATAGGGGGACCAACAGTAGCAGGAGATCTTCCAGCTGGGGAGGCTGAGAGGGTATTAAGATGATTTGAGCGGAACTTTACTGCATTCACTCGCACAGTCCCTATGGCAGAGATTGAAGACCTACCACCATCGATGCAACCTCATTTAGTTGGGGCACCACGGACATGGGTTCGGTTGTTTCAGCGTTTATCCAATGTTGTGGATCAATATAACAGGGCCCACAGGCCCTGACCTTAGTTAGACATTCCACGTGTCATGAGCACTACTTATATATATTTTTTGAGGGCATAAGCCCCGTGACTCGTTATTGGTCATATTTTTTAGGTGCTTGCATCCATCTGTGTACTTTGGTTACTTTATGATATTATATATGGATTTTTATGTATTTTGTGTCGTATGGATCATGTGTGCAAAAAATGTATTTACATGTTTATGTGAATGTTCTTTCATATGTGTGTAAGATGCCAATCTAAAATTTGATGAGCTAGAGTATCTATAACCTGGTTTAATTTCCTAAGAACATGAAAATATGTAATATAATCAAAGTTTCATTTTAAGAGATGTACCCTAAGGAATCGTCGGTGTAAAGTCGGATCATGAATCCGGTATACTCTGTTTAACTGAGACACAACCAGTTGAGCATCGAGATAGACCCAGAGATGAGAGACACCAAATGACAAAGCATCAGAAAGCAACTCAATAACTGCACTATACTCGACAATATTGTTTGTGGTGTCACCTAAGCATATACCTCCGGAAGATAATAACTGACCTTGAGGTGTAAAGATTACCCAAGCTGCGGAGGCAAGCCTCTGAGTGTGCTAGCTAGCACTGTCTGCATACCCAATGAACACCTTAGAATCACTTGATATATGCCACCGTGATGAAAGATAACATCAACGACACGTCCATAACACTAAAAGAATCTAGAAAGTAATAGTACAAAGACTATACATATGTTACAAAAAGTTACCCACGGTGACCTGCCTATCAGTAATACTTCTTGAGGTAGAGCCCATTTCTAGGCTCCACCAAATCATTCCCTTCAAATTCAACCAGACGATAAGCACCCTTTTTTGAAACCTATTTTATGATGAAAGGTTTGAACCACATGGGTTTGAATTTTCCTACCCCCAGGGGGTCCTTATCTTGGTCATAGACCAGGACAAGGTCGCCTTCAGAGAAAATCTAAGGACGAATAGACCTATCATACTGACACTTGACTTTATGTTTTTGAGCCTCATTGGCCAGGGCCGCATCACGACGCTACACATTGAGCTGCTCAAGGTATACTAACCATTATTCAAGTGGAGAAGTGTCTAGCAATAATTGTACTACCAACATTAGAGATGGGATCTGACATTCAATAGGCAAGACTGCCTCCAGCACGTAAACAAGTTGGAAAGGTGAGAAATCGGTTTCTATCTTAACAGACATTTGGTAAGCCCATAATTTCAATTATAACATCAAATGCCAATTTGACTTGGTTGAGTTGATCGTTCGTTGTAGAATGGTCTTAAGAGTTTTGTTCACAGCTTCCACCTGACCATTTTCTTGGGGGTAGTAGGGTGACAAATGTTCCTATCGTAACCCAAGATTTGAAATTAACTCGGTCATCATCTAGTTTTGAAAGTGACTACCATGGTTAATGACAATCTCCCTTGGGACGCCGAACCTTACTATTATCTGGTTGAATAAAAAGAGATTTGCAGTCTCTCCATCATCTTTAAACATTAGCATAGCTTCAACCCACTTTGTGAAGTAGTCTACAGCTACGATCATATAGTGGTGCCCCCTTAGTGAAGGAGAGTTGCATGTATTGTAATCAATCCCCCACTTGGTGAAAGGACCAACTGTGATGACTAGAAACATGGGAGCGGGATGTGCCCTCATCTTCCGAGAGAAGATTTGGCACGGGTGGCACTTCCTGACCGATTCGATACAATATTTGATAAGTGTCAACTAGAAGTAAACTGCTCGTAGAATATTTTGGGTTGTTTCCAACCCAGACAAATGACCGCCACAGGCTCTGGTATGGAAATCGTTAAGCACGATAACTGCTTCTTTGTGAGTGAGACATCGGCGAAGGATGCATTCTACACCTCTCTGATACTATGTATCATCTAGTATGAGATAATTTTTATCTTGATGGCATATGCGTTGACACTCATCACGAGAAGCAGAGGTGGGACACTTCAAAGTCTGGAGATACATAAGTATATCTCCATACCAGGGATCTGAAGAGGTGATCAAAAACATATCTCCTCTGATAGGCGACTCTTCGGGCACAAGATCACCTGACTCAACTGGAAGTTCTGAAATAAGTTCTGCGAAGACCAATGACTTTTTGGATTTCACTGAAACAAAATCTAAGTCAAACTCTTGGATGACGACTATCCATCTACTGATATTTCCACCTATTACCTGTCGTGTCAACATGTACTGAAATAGATTCACGACAACAATGATGGTGGTCTTGCAAAACTGAACATAATGACGGAACCATTGAACAGCATGGACTGCTGCCAACACAAGTTTTTTGATATGAGAATAATTGAGTTTCGGTCCTATGAGGCCTCGACTCAGGAAATAGATGACATATTCTGAGAACAAGTCATCTTCCTGAAGTAATACCATGCCAATGGTTGACTCTGCTGCAGCTATATATAATAATAAATCCTTGTTATAGTTAGGTGGCCAGAGCAGAGGGGCAGTTGTGAGTGCATGTTTCAATGTGGCAAAAGAGCGTTGAGTGGAATCATCCCAATAAAAAGGAGCATCTTTCTTAAGTAAGCACATAAATCCCTTGGTGATCTTGTCATAGTTAGCGATGAAGTGTCTTAAAAACTTCGCCTTTCCCTGTAGACTCTGAAGTTGAAGGCTTGTGCGTGGGGGGGGCAACTGAATTATTGCCTCAACCTTGAGAGGATCGACCATGATCCCTGTTGTTGACACTATGAAACCTAACAAACGTCCTGATGTTACACAAAAACTGCACTTGTTTGGATTCAAGAAAATCTGGAAGTAGCGACAATGCTCAAAGATAATTCAGAGGTGTGTGGGATGATCCATTCTCTTGCAAGATCAAGATGATAAATCATCTAAATAGGCCTTGACTATATGCTTAAGGTCATGGAAAGAAAAAGACATGGCCCGCTGAAAGGTGCCTCCATCATTTTGAGAACAAAAGGCATCTTACGATACATGAATGTACCCCATGGATAGATGAATGTTGTTTTGTGCTGGTCTTCAGGTTTGATTTGTATTTGATTGTATCTTGAAAAATCGTCCATGAAAGAGAAGGCCTCGCAACCAGCACATTCATCAATGATCTGGTCCATGAATGGTGTGGGAAAATTATCTTTTGGACAAGCCTTATTCAAATCACATAAGTCTGTACATACACGAATCGTGCCTTGTTTTTTGTTGACCAACACGGGGTTTGACACCCATTGGGTCAAATGGATAGGATAGATAAAACCGACGTTTAGAAGTTTCTCAACCTCAACCTTAATGGCTGCTTCTTTCTTGGGGTTAACTGCACGAAGCTTCTGCTGGACAGGCTTGGCATATGGATAAGTTTTGATTTCATGTTCAACTATTTTTGGATCGATGCTTGGCATTTCCTCGTAAGACCAGGCAAAAACGTCACAGAATTCTTTAAAAAGATCTGTGTAGATTTGAATCTCTCCAGGGGAGCAGTCAGCTCCGACAAAAAGATTCTCCATGATGCCAGGGTTTTGGGAGATATTGATTTGTAATGTTTCATTGATAGTTTCCATATTACCCTCACCATAAACCTCATGTGTAGCAAAGGGATTAATAGGACAAGATCCATCTCCCGTCATAGTCAAGGTGAATTCTCCGGCTTCGATTCTGCTTAACTCTGGGAGGAAGTATGATCTGTGATGAAGATCTTCCCAGTGTTTGTTTGGACTAGTCAATGCTTCAATTATAGCTTCATCAGAGGGAAATACTAAGTCTAATGAATCAGTGTCAGCGAGAGAACGTTGAGCCCAAATAGGCTCTAGAAGTGGATCGAACTCTTGTGCAGGAGTTGGATCTGTATTGGATGAAGTTTGCTGGACTAAAGAGTATGCTACTTTAGCTGCGAATAAGGGCATGGACATGCCCGGGTGCCTTGTCCCATCCATCATGCCTGATGGGGAAGGAAGTATCCACAGATCGTTGAAGTAAGTCGTGCGGAATGACGAAACTTGAAAAATCTCAAATTTATGGTGACTGGATATAAACTTGATATCGCCTTGAGGGGGCAAGTAATCGAAGGTACCCATCAAATATAGGCACAAACCAACCCCTACGTTGACCATGCCTAGTTGAGGATTATCAATCATCGGGACCGTGGATGCCCCCCAATGAAGGGTCAGGTATGGAGAAAGAAAATTGATCGATGGTCACAATCTGGCCTTCATGTGGGAACAACAAGACCTGAAAAACTGTAGAAACCACAACTTGGATGGAATAAGTCCAATTCCTCCCTAACAAGATGTTATAGTCGAGGATCACATCGACTACTTCTACCTTGACACACATGGTCTTCCCTCCTAACTGCACAGAGAAAGAGGGAATGATACCATGTGGTCGGAACGAATGACCGTCGAAAGTAGTGAGGAGAGTAGGTGATGGAGACAAAATGGGCTGGCCAATGGCCTTCCAACATGCCAACAACATAATTCATGTCAAGGTGCCCTCATCAACCACCATGCGAAAGATATTCTGAGAAAAAGTTTTCATAGGATAAGACACTACTATCTGAAATGCTACGTGGTAAGGAAGACAAGGTTTTAAGTCGGTTGTATCCAGCATGATTGTACCCAGATTACAAGTCTCGATAGATCCTAAAGTGGTTAACAAGGATTTCCTCTGGGAAGGGCATCTTTGGAAGACCTACAAAGTGGACATTGCACAAGGGGTTTGTGATAAATCTTCCACCACAGAATAGTTCTAGGTGGCCCTTGCATTTGGGTTGTGAGAATCTTTTTTGAACGTGCCTTTGGGGATGTGTGTCATTATTTCACCCAATGTCTTCTCAATTTGTAGAGGAAGAGATGGGAGTTTGACTTCTCAGAAGTGCTTGGTTTACTATATTCATGCACTCTAGTCAATATAAAAGCATCACCCTTCACCATATATACATTCGCAGATGCGGGGTTGTTCGAAGACGGAGAGGGTCCTTGGCTGCCCACTTCCATGCTTGTAGAGGCTTGGGTTAGATTTTTCCCATGTTGAAATTATTTGATTAACATAGCAGGCTGTTGTTGTGTCACAAAATTTTGGGCTTCTGCAAGCCGAGGACATAGATGGGTCGGGTGGTCTTCCACACACAAGTTGCATGGATACCTCACCTTCCATTTTTCATTGTTGTCCCCACCAACATTATCGATAGGTTTTTTATCCCCCTTACCCTTCTTTCATTGTTTTTTCTTTCCTTCAGGCTACTAGGTGGCCTTTGGATTAGCCGATTTCACTGTGTGTACATCCAACGTTTTCATAGGGGGAGTAGCCAAAGAAGTAGTTTGGTTGGTCATTGTGTGTTGTATAGACAACTTCTACAACTACTTCGTCAATTGCTCAGCGGGATTTGCTTGTGTTGAACCAACAATACTATCGGCATGTGGTCCAACTCTCTGTCTGTTTTTATCAAGTATTGATCATGGCGCATCTAGCAAGATCTTGTATAATAAATCAGACTGAGAATATATTATCTCAAGTTGTTGAGCTCTCATGATGGCGTCTTCTTCAGAAAATATTCCCGACGTTGCGACATCTTTGAATAACTATGGGACCAAAGGCTTAAGGTAAACATTCCAAAAATGGAGCACACAACAGTTCAATTCCATCCCCTACCATAAAGCATAGGAAACCAGAAGTGGATGAACTGAAGGGTGAAATCAGTAAAATAAAGCCTCCTACCTTTGAAGGAGAACATGAGAAAGATGAATATGTTGAGACATGGTTTTTGGGCATGGGGAAACATTT
>JZKD02S1982837.1:0-14940 GCA_000966675.3 Picea glauca
GGTAGATGGGCAGAGGTGGTAGAGGGGATGGGGCGGGCGACGTATGGACGGGTAGATGGCCGAAAGACAGAGATGATCGGCGACGGGAGTCCGGACGCCATGAAAGGACGGCCGGCAAAGGTCGGTTTCGTTTGGCCTTTAACCTACGCCTTTTAATTATTCCACCCAACATCTTTATTTTTTAAGACCATGTCATTATTCATAACGAAAACAAAATGTATTGGAATAACTAAAGTTCTCCTTTAAATAAAATGACTCTGTAAATAATTAACCTATTTGTACGTACTAATATTCTCACCAATAATTACACCACACTTCCACTCTCATCGCAACAATCCTCCACAACACAATCACCAACCAACAATCCTCTGCATCAATCTTTCCATGCACTCACCAACTAGCAATATTTCGCAACAATATTCAATGCAGGTTGCACCAGTCAACTCCTCTTCCATCCACGCTCTACATTCATGTCCAAACACATGTCTTTGCGACTTAACCCACTCATCAACGTACTTCTCCATGATCTTTGCCTATGTAGTAACTCCACGCTGCAATTTCCATGTTGCAGCTCGCACGTACAACTCCACGCGGAGATCGATGCTCCACATACAGATGCTCCACGCATAAATCAATGCTCCACATACAGATTCTTGATGCATAGATTGACAACTCACGTACAAATTTCAGGTAACATCTACTCTCTAGCAATTAAAAAAATACATCAAAGTCTTAGTCCGTATGCCAAACCATGTGTCAAGCAAAAAATCATGTCCTTCCCACCTACACTCTGATACCAAATGAATAATTACACTAGAAAATTAACGGAGCAAATAAATTTATCAATAATGCACACTCAACTCAAACTTTCTCATTAGCAAAGAATACATTGAAAGGAGATGTCTTGAGAATCGACCATCTCCTATAATCTCTCATGAGCCATTCCTCAATTCACTCAATCTCTCCACAAATCTCTCAAGCATATTTCTCTAATTCTAATTAGACCTTCAAGATATAACAAATACCAACAATTAATCTTAGAATATTTTAAGTGTATTGTTATTCCAACAATTTTTAATTTTTCTTTAATTTGTTTTTAAAAAAAATAATTTTTTTTTTTATATTAAAAAAAACAATATTTTTAATTCTTTGGATCAGGTGCCAACTATTCATGCTTGAAATTATGAGGAAATTAATGTGGATTGTGGAGAGGAATGTGTGGTTGGTTGGGAGGCTTGCCTTGTCTCTTCACTCAGGCAAGGTCCTAGTACACGTTTTATTGTCCACCTTGAGTAAAATCTGCATAGCATGAGGGACAATTACAAAGAGTACAGGTGGGACGAAGTCTGGTCTATTCATGTTGTAGTTTCTATTCATGACTTTTAATGCCCTTGTTTTCTTTGTCCTAAAGAATCCTCTTGCCATGATGTTCGCAAGTTTTTTCAGTTGGGTCGAGCACCATCCCTGAACTATTCTAATCTCTGTCTCTGTTTTTTGACTCGGCTTTGGATAGTTTTGAGTTTTGGTGCTCAACCTATTCTAGTTTCAACCTGTAAGTGGCTCGTCCCTCCTCAAGTCATCTCCATGGCCCATGGTGGGGGTCGTGTTCATTCGCCTCTTGTGTGCAATACGCTAGTAGCTCTGGCATCGAAACACTATGGGGACTCGGTCTCTCCAGAGACGAAAGTGGCAATGCATGCTTTGGAGGAAGATGTAAAGTTAGTCATAGAATATCAAGATGATGAGGATGTTGACTAGAAGATTGGAGAGATTATTCCCGATCTTGGTTGTTCTAGGAATCAAGACACCAAACTCTACATGACACTAGATTTTTAATGGCATACCAAAACCATGGTAGCTTAGGGAATGCTCCCCAAAGACCAAGAGTATATGTAGATAAGGCAGTGTTTGGAAGCTCTGGAAGACCAGAACAAATTTTTCCTTATAATGGTTCCCTGGTTAGTAAAGAAGAATGGTGGTTTGTTTTCTGGGGTACAAAATCCCCCTTGAGTCACTTCCTTTCATGTTGGTGCTTCTCAATCAGTTCCTCAGATTCCTCTGACCAATGACTAAGCTCATTTTTGTTTATATTTGCCAACTCATGACTAGTTTTGTCCTGGTTCAGTTCATTAGGTTACTTTGGCTTGTTTTGCTAAGGTCTCAAGTTATAGTTTATTATAGCCTCTTTTTGAAAGAGCAATTTGATTGTTTGTATATTTTGTTAATATGTAAATAGAAAAAACTTACTTAATATATATATACAACTTGAGTGGGCCTAATGTTTAAGAGCATGTGTTTCCTCTTTGGAGGGTGTTGACAATTGAAAACGTCAACGTAGTTTCGCCCCCAAAGTGTTGCTAAAGCCTATTATTATAAAAACTAAATAACACTAGTAGATGGTACCCCCTTGAATGATTGGAGAGAAGATCTGTTCATTTTTGTTATGATAAGGTGTTGCAGAGGTTTACATGATCGATGTCGATATTGTTGTTATTGATATGAGTTGAGATTTCGTGATGTTGTTCCTTCATGATATTACAACCTGTTATTCATTAATGGTATCTGTCCCTATTGCACATGCATAACAAACATGTTAGTAAAGCTACATTAAGGGAAGTTTTGAAGAAGGCAAGGTATTACAACAAGTGCAAAGGAACCTAGTTCTGCAATACTATATGCATAAAATATTTGTTGATCACCATTAAACCCTAGCTAACAAGGAAATGGCTATGAAATTGCATTTAATTACATTTTTTATATATGCATGTGGTGGAAATTTTGGTGGCGCATTTTGGCGAGGTAATAATGCAACGGTTATGCATTGGTTAATGGAATCAGTAGCTGATATACATATGTTATAAATCTTGGTGGCTCATGGGAGTAATGGCTTTGCGGTTTTTATGGTGATTATGCTATGTTTCGGGTTGACGTTGATCATGCTATTGGTGATGATTCTATACATGATCGTTTAGATTGTATAGTGGTCAAGCGATTTATTTGAGTTATATTGGGGATATAAATATGGGGGGTGCATTTGGCAAAGTGACAATGCAAATGGTTGAATTATTATGTGGAACTTGGATTACGCTATGGTTTAAATATGTTAATGTTCTCGATGCATTGATTGATAAATGGTGTTAATGGAAGGCTCATTGGCATGTACTGTGAAGTAAATGAGTTATGGGTGGAGGCGACGTGCATTTACTGCACGCCACCTTTACCCTTCCTGTTGGCTACCACCCTAATCAGACTATTGTTTGATCTGGCTGTTGTGTTCACGCTCTGGATTTTTAGCAGGGTGAAACCGCTCAACCACCTCTCGTCTTAAGGCTTTTGATTAAGATGTATGTCTCTTTTGGCCATTATTGACTTCACTCTGGTTATGAAATGTTTTGGCTCAGCTGTGTGGGTTTGTATTTGTCCCGAGTGCTTCAACTATGTGAAATTTTGGTTTTGAATGGAAAATGGATGGTTCTGCTGTAATAGTTTTAAGTTCATAAAAGTTGTTAGTCTTCCTGGGTGATAGTTCTTTGTCACCACTGCATTTTGGTTGAAGGGTTTTGTTTAAATCATGGCTAAATGGTTGTATTCACAATTCTTGGGTTTAACTAGAGCCCTGTTCTCATGTTTTGGCCCTGTCAAGGAACTGTCTCTCGTTCACATGCATCATATATTTCCTTGTGCATACACTTGTGGCCTCGAAGTTTCACTGCAGTTAATTTTGTTCCTCCTCTGAAGGATACCATGCAAACCCTTAACCCTATATACTGGAGTTGTATAGGGGGACTGTTGAATTTCCCAAGTGGTTACCGGTTATTATGGTCTATTGCTTTGAATGCAGGCTCACCCGTTGGTATATCTTTTTGTCACTGCCTTTGTGATAATAACGCGAGCTTTACATTGCAATTTTCACTTCTAAAAGTCCACAGTCCTAGCCTGATGTCAAAGAACTCAGTTGTTTTTAATGGAAGGGCTCTGCCTGTTCGATTGGGTGCGTGGGTATACACAACTACCACGACTTATTTGATTGATTGGTTTTTCCTTACCACAGTGGCGAATTGTTGGTTAATGTACAATCCCTAGTTTTGCACTCATGGTGACTCGGTCGATGGATGACATTGGTCATAGGGGTTTGGTATTGATCACACATGTCACATCCTGTAGATGATGTTTCGTGAAGTAGAGGATTGGATTGGATATTTCTACTGCATCTTTTCTCATTGGTAGAACAGGCTTGAGTGTGTGCAGCCTGGTCACTCACATATGACTTAGTAATTAGCCTAGAATGATGTTTTGAGTTATGTTGTGGTCATAGGTTGTTGTGTAATTATTGGAAATATTACACTGTGGGATTCTCTTAGTTGTGCACTGTGTATAGTATGGATGACTTGTTTTTATGATCGGTGATACCCACTGAGTTTTAAGTGCGTTATTTATTGCAATTGATCACTGTTGATGACAGTCATGTTGGATATTTGGCTCGGTTTTTAAGTCGCATTGAGATGTTTTACAGTGGCATGGTTAGATGGATTCAAAAATTTACTTTTGCATAGCCTGTGTCTAAATGTTGATTGTTGGTTGTATAGTCAATTGCCTTTTTAGGTGTGGCATGTGAAGTTTGATTATTTTGGTTTTCCACTACATATATATGCGGGAACGAATATGAATACAGATCTTGATTGGCTCTATTATAGAAATAGTGTCTTCATTTTTATTTTGAAAGCACAACTTTTAAATATAGATATGGATTGAAGAAATGTATGGCAGTAGTGGATGTTAATGATTACAGATTGGGAACGAGTGTTGTTGTTGACTGTTATAAAATGTAGAACGTACAATAAAAGGAACATAACCTCTTACAAATTGTGTGAAATACTTCTATTGTAATGGCATTGTGTTGGATATTAATGGAAAATGAAATTAGGCAAATACACAGGAATTATTACTCAGTCATTTGATTATTGGTTGATGCATATTTTTCTTACTACAAAATATGTTATGGATTGCTTGATTAATCTCATGAGCAGTAAACGTTTTCTCCCCCCTCATTATCTTATTTTCCGCTAATTACAACCCCCTCACATATCCCATATTCAATTTGTTCACCCCTTGTTCTGATATTGATTACAACTAAGAGAATTTTTGTGTTAAGTGGATGAAGTGGCAGTGTCTTGAGTGGATTGCAGTAGAGTTTTGGGTTGATTTACAGTTGATTGTTGTTGTCATTGAACAGTGACCATTTCTTCTCCCCTTTCATTATATCATATTTTCACTCAATACCAACCCCTCATGTATCCCAGAACATTGTTTCACTCCCCTGCTCGTTGATTAACGTTAGAACAATTTGCATGGATTGGATTGCGTGAGCCTGTTACATTCTGAGCCAAATCTTTTTCGTATTTTTAAGGAGTTGTCATGTATGGTTATTTAAAAGACTATTTGGTAATTGTTAACATATGCAGGATGAATTTTTTTAGTCGGGGAAGCCATGGCTGAGGAAACAGAGGTAGAGGTAACTGGAATCGAGGCCCAAGAAGGCCTCAGTTCTCTATACATTTTGATGTTGATTCAGAAGAGCTTGGCCAATTGTTTCATGATGGATTCTTTAATTGGATTGGACAGGGAATAGTCCAACCGAGGCCTGGAAGGCCTCCTTTCCAAGCCCCTCAAGCCCCCAACATCCCTGTGCCTCCTCATGTCTCTTTATATCCTGAAGTCCCGAAAAAGTATGGGTGGTAAGAGATTGTTCACCCGACAGTTTCTCGACACCATGGCTGGCCAAAATTAACTTTACCTTCTCCTCCACCTTTGAACCCCATTGTCCAAGCTTCCCCTAACCACTCACCAGTGCAATCCTCCCATTCCAACAAGATACTGAAGATTGGATCCCACCATGCATTTAATAAAGGAAAAGCTACTGCTGCCCCTTCCTCACCCTCTGATGACTCTGACAAATCTGTGTCTTCATAGATGCACTTGAGGGATGATTGTTCCCATGTGATCAGTGAGATAAATCCTAAAGGATCTGCCCAACCCAAGGCAAATTTAGGAAAGTCAAGAGGTGATAACAACAACCAAGGAATGGTTGCATCACATATTGGAAAATATGGCTTTTGAATTTTATGTTATTTATTGTTTTATGATAGCGGACTTCAGGGATTTTGGACATCATGTTTTATTTTGGATATATGAGTATTATTTTTGAAATAATTTCAATTTTCATGAGCTAAAATTGCCAAAAGTAAATATGTTGATGGGAGACACAAGGAGGTGTGTTTTCTTAACTAATGGATTATGTTATGATTGTTATGAACTAAAGAAAATCATAAGGGGTCCCACCTACTAGTTATTATTTATTTATGACCCTTATTATAATTATTACTAGCCCCCCTAACTAAAGTTAGTTGAGTCTTTTAATTAACTTAACTAATGAGTTGGTTTAACTACTTTAACCAATTCTAACTTGTTAAAGACAAGATGAAGGGGAGGGACAAAGGAGGATAGAAGAAAAAAACATGCTAACGTTTTCTCTTTGAGTTTATGTTGAGATAGTTCAGTTTTCATTCATTCATATATTCATCATATCCTAATTCTGTTTTGTGATAGCAGGGTCTTATTGTAGACAACAATATTCAGGGTTGAATCAAATCATTCAGACACTTGTTCTTCATAGGTGTTGATCTATCTTTGATAGTCTGTATAGACTTGTCTGTTTGTGAATTAATTTTCATGACTGATAAAGACTATTGTGCAGAGTCAAGTGGGTAGCAGTCTGTGGCAAGTTGATCCAACTTTTAGAGTTCAGTTTTGGTTTTCTGTCAGAGGTCCTTTTGTATGTTCCATCAAGGATTTCTAAGTTTGACTTTGGTCCAAGATTTCTGTTTGTTGTTTAGTAAAGACAATGATTCTTTGGTAAATTGGAATGAAATAAATGATTGTTTTATGTCTCATATATCTTGAGTATCATCTTGGTGTCTTTACTTCTATTCTTACATTTATTTCAACAACTGATATGTTCAGAAAAATACATAAAAAGTGAATTTCCAACAAGCTTTTTGTTGATCAAAGACTAGCCTAAGAACTTGTAATTAATACTTGTGAGTTAGGATATATATTTTTGTTGGCTATAAACATAGGGTGATATTCTCATTTACTTTACTTTAGCCAAGTAAAGTCTGAAAATGCTTGATTAAGATCAATTCATATATTTTCCTCAACATTTATTTGGTGACCATACTGGGGAGATCTTCAATATCTCTCTGGTTACATTTTATACTCTATTTTCATCGATACATCTTTCTTTTTCTGATTTTGATTCCTTGACTATTTTTCTATTCATGACTGTTCCTGTTGCAAGATAGCCCAATCTTGAGCCCGATCTCCAAGACTAGGCCAACCTTGCTTTGAACCTATTCCATACTATTTTAGACACTGCTAGGACCCATGTTGATCTTAACCGTTCTTGGGCAGCAATTGAAAGAGATATTAGTATTCAAGAACAATTGGAAGCTATACGTAGGCAGCCTAGGAATCGACAACAACATTTTTGTTCCTTCAATTTTGGCCTTTCTTTCATGTCCTTAGATTCTCGTGCTTCTAGAAGAAGAAGAGGCTTGTCACCTAAAATCAATCCTATTGCTGAAATAGGAAGAAGAAACACTATGTTATCTTCCCCAAAAAGTGCTCTAAGGAGAACTTTATCTGATTCATCTAGTTCGTCTTTCTTTTCCTCATCTATCATCCATAAGATGGCATCTGGTAGTGGCTCTAGTGGCACTGGAAGTGCTCCATATTCCTAATATTCATCGTCATCAGTGATTGGTAGCTTGTACAACCACCATATCCCTATCCAATCTACTACAAACCCCACCAAAGTCATTAAAAAGTATGGGCTTTTTCAGTTCGAAGAAGATGCCACAACCACACCATGGCATGTGTCCCTCTCCTCTTAACCTAGCTCCTGCTACTTGTCCACTTCCAAAGTTTAAAGAGAATTTGCCTAAGTTTCCAGGAAATAACACTGTCAGTACCAATGAACACCTAGTAGCATTTTCTAATGTTTGTCATAACATAGGGGCTAACGACAATGACACTTTCATGCGCTTGTTCGTCAATTCCTTGGAAGGAAAGGTTGTGACCGACTTTTTTGACCTTCCTCCTAAGATCCTGTCTACTTGGGAGGAGTTTATTTATTGGTTCTGATCCACTTATAGGAAATCGAAAATCTCTGTTGAGAAGTTAAGGGAGTACAATAACGTTATTTACAAATATGGTGAGACCATCAGGCCATTCAACTTGCGTTTCACCAAGTTGTATAATCAAATCCCCGAACTTATCCGCCCTCAGAACCAAGCCACCTTCATGCATTACTACAATGCATTGCCTTCTCCTTATCATCATAGGCTTAAATAAAAATCCATTGATAATCTCAGTTTCGCTCTGCACACTTGTTCAGAGTACGAAGAACATATTGAACAAACTAGTCTACCCAAGGGAGAATCAGTTAGACAAGCATACATGTCCGCTCTCTTACAACTAGTACAAGATATGAATAATCATATGATATCATTTGAGTGGAAGGGTACTGTCTCCCCTCTCACCCCTGGAGCTTCATCCTCTTTTTCCCCTCCTTTTAGAAGTTTGGTTGAAAATAATTTTCAACCCAAGGCTATCCTGCCTAGGAGTTGGTGTAACTTTTGCAAGGAACACCATGAAGAAACCACATGTGAGGTAAGGAAGAGTGCCAAAGAAAAGATCTTTGGTAAAATACTAGAAGCCACTATCGTTGTCCTAGATTTTTCTGAGCCAGAAGATGTCATGGTTATCAATACCAAAAACAAAGGCTATGCCCTAAAGGGCAAGTTTGACCCTCCTCCCAGTTCTTCTAGCCCGAGCTCATCCTCAACTGCTGTTGCGCCCCAGGTTCCTAAAATTCCTAAGAGTCAAAGAATCACTCCTTCCCCCCCTCTTCCAAATACAACATCTTGAATCAATTGGCTGACATCAAAGCAGATGAAACCCTCCTAGACATGGTTGTCGTCCCTAAACAACAGATGCATCTAAAACAATTCATGGAAGGAAAATATTTCGTTGTAGCCAATATTTAGGAAGAGGTAGATGAAGAGGATTCTTCTGTAAATAAAGTAGTTGTACATAATTTTAGATACCCTGTAAACCCCCCCCCACCCCCTTTTTATATTTCTGCAAAGATCATGGATAAAAGTGCCCATTGTTGCCTCATTGATGGCGGTTCGGTCCCAAGTGTGATGTCGAAGATTATTATGGAAGAGCTAGGCTTGTCTTGTACAAATGAAAATGCCAAAAGCATGCTCTCCTATAATAGTCTACAACAAACAACCATAGGAAAGATTAAGGATGTAATCTTGGTTTTATGCACTCATCCTAAGATAAGGACAACCCTTAACATTCAGGTGATTGATATGCCTGTAATAAATTATTCAATTATATTGGGGAGAGATTGGAAAGCCCTAACAGGTGGATACCTCTCGCTTGACGAGACACATTTGTCCATTCATTGGATTGGAAAGAATTTCATAGTCCTTAGAGAAGGAATAATTTCAGCCTACATAGAGAGTTTTCCACAATCTAGCATAAACTATATCGAAGAAGACCTAGGAGTGTATTCCATATTCGTTGAAGAGGATAATATTCCTTTGGAAAGAATTGATTTAGAGGATGAATTGTGGTGTATGCACTTTGATGGTTCACACTCAAATGAGGGTAATGGGGCTGGTATTATCTTGGTTTCCCCTGTAGGAAAGATTCATAATCTATCATACAGGTTGGAGTTTTCTTGCTCAAACAATGCCGCTAAATTCGAAGCTTTTTTGTTAGGCATTGAGAATGCCCTTAATCTTGGTTATGGTCACCTTTGAGTTTTCGGAAATTCTGAGCTTGTTGCGAACCTGATACGTAAGACATGCTTTCGTAGAAACAAGATGATGGAACAATATTCCCAAACTGTTTGGGCACTTGTCTCGAATCTCCTATATTTTAACATCACTCATGTCAGGAAAGATTTGAATTCAATAGCTAATCGATTAGTTGCCTTTGCATCCTCTCCTACTCAACAACTCTTGCCTCACTGGCCTGATTGTGCTTTCCAATCTCTGCATCATCCATACATTTCTGAGAATGAAGAATTTGGGAAGGCCATCCCTAATAATGAAATAAATTGTGTTGTCATTCAAAATGAACCTCTCAAGCTTGAGGAGATTATATCTATAGAAAATAATAAATTCCTGAAGGCTTGACTCCTCTTGAGGATTCATTTCGCTTGAGTGTTGTAGGCAACAAAGATAAACAGGACGAAGAGGCGTTACAACTGAAGGTGGTTGAAGCCATCTCCATGAATATTACAACATATGGATCTTCAACGAACGTTAAAATATATATCCAGGGTTCTGATAAAGAAAAGATGAGGTCTGTTGAGTTACTTGGTGGATTTCAAAAGGTTTTTGCTTGGTTTAATGTGCATCTTCGTGGTTTTGATCCAGGTCTTGTTCAACATATCAAGAAACCAACTAGGCAAAAACAAAGACTTGTTAACTCTACACTGAAAGCAACCTTTCATAGGGAGTCAAGGAATTTCTCAAGGACTGAAATTTTTTTTTTAGTCCACCCTAAATGAGTTTCCAAATGGGAACCTGGTTCGAAGACCATTAATAATATTAGAACTTGAATTAGTCTTCGAAATTTCAGGCAAGCAATTATGAGAAATCCTTTCCCCCCTCTCAGCATAAAAATGTTTCTGCAACAGGTTGTAGAGTTACACTTAGAGCCCTTACCTGAAAGTTTGTTTGGTTATGATAAGATCAAGGTAGAAGGGGAAAATATTCACAAAACCACTTTTACTACTAATTGCAATACTATGTCTTACAACTGCTGGCCTTCTGGTTTATTTGATACAATTTTCACCTTAAAACGACCTATATACACAACTTTCGATGAGTTGGTCAGTCTCCATGCTTATCTTGACAATTTAATCATATCTGTCAAAGGGATGATAGTTACATTAGAATTTCAAGTGTTAGGTCATTTCCAGATTACTCTTGTCTTGGACACTAACTCAGAAATTCAAAGGAATTACAAAGACATTGGTTTTCCCACACCATTAACAGTCCTCGCTTAAAGTATTGCAAGGGACCAACGTGGATATTTTGTTGATGATATTCTTCTATATACTAGTAGTTTAGCTCTACTTTCAATTTTTGTGCTTTTTTTTTCTTCTTTACAACACTTTGATTTTATTTTCTTGCTGCATTTTATTCTTTCACTACTGTTATTTTAATTTATGCAATTTTGACTTCTACTGCATTTTTTGTCTTTAACATCTTAAGTGTTAGGTCAAGTTAGAATGTTGGATCAGTTCTGCCACACTGACACCTTCGCAAGGCATTGTTAGTCCATAAAAATTGAGCCTACACAGTTGTTATGATCTCTCCTCTGAAGGGACTTTGAATTTGTTACATATTTCCGTTGTTATATTACGAGGAATTGGTTGTTTCCCGCTTCTTCTTGCCTTTTCTTCATCCATCGAGATATTAAGAGAATACCTATAGGTCCTCCTCTTTCAAGTTGAGAGTATTTTTTAGTCAAATGATTATGCATGTAGTGGTAAAACCCCTCATACTTAACACTTTTCCATGAGTTATTCCCAAATTCCCGGTCATCTTTCCATTAAATCTGCTCACTCCCCCCTGTTGCATAATCATTCGAGTTACTTCTTCTTGAAATTACTATTCTTGGCCTGTGGAGCCATGAGTTCTGAGTTCTAATCTGTTAAAAATAGATTTCCCTGTGGAGTCGCCAGTTTGTTGACGATTGAAAACGTCAATGTAGTTTCACCCACAAAGTGTTGCTAAAGCCTATTATTATAAAAACTAAATAATACTAGTCAGTGGGACCCCATTGAATGATTGGAGAGCAGATATGTTCATTTTTGTTATGATAATGTGTTGTAGAGGTTTACATGATTAATGTCGATATCGTTGTTATTGATACGAGTTGAGCTTTCGTGATGTTGTTCATTCGTGATATTGCAACCTGCTATTCATTAATGGTGATTGTCCCTATTGCACCTGCATAACAAACATGTTAGTAAAGCTACATTAAGGGCAGTTTTGAAGAAGGCAAGTATTACAACAAGTGCAAAGGAACCTAGTTCTGCAATACTACATGCATAAAAAATTTGCTGATCATTGTTAAACCCTAGCTAACAAGGAAATGGCTATGAAATTGTGTTTAATTACATTTTTTTATATATGCATGTGGTGGAAATTTTGGTGGCGCATTTTGGTGAGGTAATAATGCAATGGTTATGCATTGGTTAATGGAATCGATAGCTAATATACATATGTTATAAACGTTGGTGGCTCATGGGAGTAATGGCTTTGCTGTTTTTATGGTGATTATGCTATGTTTCAGGTTGATGTTGATCATGCTATTGGTGATGATTCTATACATGATCATTTAGACTGTATAGTGGTCAAGCGATTTATTTGAGTTATATTGGGGATATAAATATTGGTGGCGCATTTGGAAAAGTGACAATGCAAATGGTTGAATTATTATGTGGAACTTGGATTACGCTATGGTTTAAATATGTTAATGTTCTCGATGCATTGGTTGATAAATGGTGTTAATGGAAGGCTTGTTGGCATGTATTGTGGAGTAAATGAGTTATGGGTGGAGGCAACGTGAATTTATTGCACGTCACCTTTACCCTTCCCATTGGACGCCACCCCAATCAAACTATTGTTTGATCTGGCTGTTGTGTTCACACTCTAGATTTTTAGCAGGGTGAAACCGCTTAGCCACCTCTCGTCTTAAGGATTTCGATTAACAGGTATTCTCTTTTGGCCATTCTTGAATTCACTCTGGTTATGAAATGTTTTGGCTCAGTTGTGTGGGTTTGTGTTTGTCCCGAGTGATGCAATTGTGTGGAATTTTGGTTTCGAATGGAAAATGGATGGTTCTGTTGTAATAGTTTTAAGTTCATCAAAGTTGTTAGTGTTCCTGGGTGATAGTTCTTTGTCACCACTGCATTTTGATTGAAGGGTTTTGTTTAAATCATGGCTAAATGGTTGTATTCACGATTCTTGGGTTTAACTAGAGCCATGTTTTCCTGTTTTGGCCCTGTCAAGGAACTGTCTCTTGTTCACAACTGTCATAGGTTTCCTTGTACGTACACCTATGGCCTCAAATTTTCACTATAGTTAATTATGTTCCTCCCGTGAAGGATACCGTGCAAACCCTTAACCCTCTAGACTGGAGTTGTATAGGGGGACTGTCAAATCTACCAAGTGGTTACCAGTTATTATGGTCTATTGCTTTGAATGCGGGCTCACTCGTTGGTATAGCTTTTCGTCACTGCCTCTGTGATAATAGCGTGAGATTTATATTGCAATTTGCACTTCTAAAAGTCCATAGTCTCAGCCATATGTCAAAGAAATCAGTTGTTTTTAATGGAAGGGCTATGCCCATTTCGATTGGTTGCGTGGATATACGTAGCTACCACGACTTGTTCGGTTGATTGGTTTTTCCTTACCACAGTGGTGAATTGTTGGTTAATGTACAGTCCCTAGTTTTTAACTCATGGTGACTTGGTCGATGGATAACATTGGTCACAAGGGTTTGTTATTGATCACACATGTCACATCCTGTAGATGATGTTTTTTGAAGTAGAGGATTGGATTGGATATTTCTATTGCATCTTTTCTCGTTGGTAGAACATGCTTGAGTGTTTGCGGCCTGGTCACTCACAAGTGACTTAGTAATTAGCTTGGAATGATGTTTTGAGTTATGTCGTGGTCATAGGTTGCTGTGTGATTATTGGAAATATTACACTCTAGGATTCTCTCAGTTGTGTACCGTGTATAGTATGGATGACTTGTTTTTATGCTCGGTGATACCCACTGATTTTTAAGTGCATTATTTATTGCAATCGATCACTGTTGATGACAGTCGTGTTGGATATTTGGCTCAGTTTTTAAGTCACATTGAGATGTTTTACAGTGGCATGGTTAGATGGTGTTAGCAACAATTGTGGTATCGTGATCTTAAAGGGAGAGAGGGCCAAGACCTTTCGAGCCTCGGAAGACCGATGGGATCCTAGCCGTCAATTTTGGCAAGACGCGTGTCAGACATCAGAAAGAGAGTCGGGATTTCAGCTCATCGGGGAATCGGAGTTTCTAAAAGCAGAGAACTCTTACATGGGTAACTCGCGATGCACGATTGCCCAACTAAATCAGAGCCACCCGTCAGTTGTGGCACGTGGCAAAAGATCCTGCGGAGTTGGGGATCGGGGATACGAAAGTTCCATGCACATGATATTAGGAATTCCGATATCCCGATACCCGATTTCCCGATATCGGGGGTAGCTTTTCATAGTGGAAGACAGGTGGCAGGCTATGCACCAAGGAGCTGATCGTCAACAAGTCAATGGCCATAAGCCATCGGGTTTCGGGGAATCGCAAGTTTAGCGGACACAAACAACGTGTCGTCAGGAACGCCGAAATCCCGTTGGAAAGTTGAACCACGGTCGTGCAGGGACAGGTCATATGGACTGTGGACTAGCCGGTAGGGGCCAATTCCTGAGAGAAGGAGCTCATCGCATATCGGGATATCAGGGTTCCCAGATGCAAGGAATTCGTGCACTCCAAACTCGCGAATCCCGAATTTCGAAAATCTCGAAACATTCATCACAAACCTCCATTTACCTACCCCCTGCCGCCACGTCCTTTTCCCGTACCATGACATCCGCATTTTCTTCTCGGCCACTGTGTTCCTCCACCTGGCTCATACACTTCAAATCTCATGGACCTTGTCACTTGTATCCGCCCTATCGTTTTCCCTGACCGATCACTGTCCATTCACCACTTCACGACAACTCGTCAGGCCTACCATGATCCCTCCAAG
>JZKD02S1982837.1:28321-55557 GCA_000966675.3 Picea glauca
TATTTGGTGTAGAAGTTCCCTTTTTGGGTGGCATGTTGGCCAAGTATCACTTTTGAACCTTGATTTTGAGGTGGTTATGCTAGACAATATTTCTTCTGCTGTATCTCCAAAGTTTCGGACCTTCTAGGTATGGAACTTTATTTTTTGTAGTTCTTTGATATTTCTTCTTTGCAATGCCATAGGTCTGATCAAAATTGGATGTGCCAAGTGGATTTTACTATAAATTCCCCACAACTTGCTGATTTTTGGCCTTTTCGAGAGATGCCACTTGTATAGCATGCCCCACACAAAATAATTGATACAAAATTATGGAACTCATGCCAGAAATACTACAGATTGTCCACTATCCAATGTAACCAGTCTCACTCAATTTGGATAATATAGGAAGAAGTTATGATTGTTTTACCTAGAACACCTTCTTGAGACTAGTCAATGGGACTAGTCAGATACCCTATCTTCCATAGGGTGTATCTACAAATGTAAGACGACCCAAAAGAATTTTTTTTACCACAGATACCTTACTAATTTCTGTGAATATCCTCCATATTTCAGGGTCTGAAACGTTACAGAAATTTTTTTATAGCGAAATTTCCGCAATGACTCAGTTCAGGATGATTCCATAACCCTATCTTGCATAGGATATATATTCTAAATTATAAGGCCTCATGAGCTGAAATTTTAATCCAACGTACCTTGATTCGTGTACTAAATATCCTCCAAGCCGTTCCTTCTGAAACATTGTAGAAAAAAAGTTATAGCAAAAATTCCAAGGTGTCTCAGATGTAGCAGCGAAATCCCAAGACCTTGAGCTTTGATACCATATGTTAAGAACCAAATATCAATATAGCATAGAAAAACCTTAGAATAAGTACTCAATGCCATGAAAAAGAGAGAAATTTAGATAATAATCCTCTTCGAGGGGACAACCTCCGTATGCCCATATAAATGTACAATTCCAAGATGATTCCAAATGAAAATGTCTCCTTGGTATATATAGGAGACTAGGAGGTATAATTACAAGTAATGGAATAAAGCCGACATAAATAAAATAACATTACTAATATAATATGCCCTAATTAAGGGGTAGTGAGCCAATATTAAGGCTTAATATTCCGCCCCTTCCTCACCCTTCGATGACTCTGACAAATCAGTGTCTTCACAGATGCATTTGAGGGATGATTGTTCCCATGTGATCAGTGAGATAAAGCCTAAAGGCTCTTACCAACCCAAGGAAAATTTGGGAAAGTCAAGAGGTGACAACAACAACTAAGGAATGGTTGCATCATAGACTGGAAAATATGGCTTTTGAATTTTATGTTATTTATTGTTTTATGGCAGTGGACTTCAGGGATTTTGGACAACATGTTTTATTTTGGATATATGAGTATTATTTTTGAAATAATTTCGATTTTCATGAGATAAAATTGCCAAAAGTAAATATGTTGATGGGAGACACAAGGAGGTGTGTTTTCTTAACTAATGGATTATGTTATGATTGACATGATTGTTATGAACTAAAGGAAATCACAAGGGTTCCCACCTACTAGTTATTATTTATTTATGACCCTTATTATAATTATTACTAGCCCCCCTAACTAAAGTTAGTTGAGTCTTTTAATTAACTTAACTAATGAGTTGATTTAACTACTTCAACCAATTCTAACTTGTTAAAGGAAAGATGAATGGTAGGAACAAAGGAGGATAGAAGAAAAAACATGCTAAGGTTTTCTCTTTGAGTTTATGTTGAGATAATTCAGTTTCCATTCATTCATATATTCATCATAGCCTAATTCTTTTTTGTGATAGAAGGGTCTTATTGTAGACATCAATATTCAGGGCTGAATCAAATCATTCAGACACTTGTTCTTTAGAGGTGTTGATCTATATTTGATGGTCTATGTAGACTTGTCTGTTTGTGAATTAATTTTCATAACTGATAAAGGCTATTGTGCAGAGTCGAGTGGAAAACAGTTTGTGGCAAGTGATCTAGCTTTTAGAGTTCAGTTTTGGTTTTTTGTCAGAGGTCCTTTTGTATGTTCCATCAAGGATTTCTAAGTTTGACTTTGGTCCAATATTTCTGTGTGAAGTTTAGTAAAGAGAATGACTCTTTGGTGAATTGGAATGAATCAAAGGATTTCTTTATGTCTCATATATCTTGAGTATCATCTTGGGGTCTTTACTTCTGTTCTTACATTTATTTCAACAAATGAAATCGAAACTGTAGCAGACATGTGGCAAGCAAGATGAAGTACAGGTGGTATCCATGCAGAAAATGAATCATGGAATTGTGTGACATGCCAACCATAAGACGTCAGGCTGCTACATGACTCCAGGAGAATGTCACTCCGGGAGTAAGCCTGGAGCCCCGAAGAGCCGGAGTCTCGAATTCCTGAATTCCTAAATTAGTTAATCATAATATTATATTAATATGGGGTTAATAAGTAATTAGTGATAAAGTCACTTTGTGAGAAATTAGACAGCCACAAAAGAGCACAGATATCCCCATCACATGTGAGTTGATATATTGTTCCTACCTTGTATGTTTTATTTGTTTAATGTATTTATGAAATTAATTCATAATGATCTTTGTATACTTCGAATTGGCTTTCATCCCAATATCTAGAGTTAAGTACAATTTCCATAGCACTTCTTTAATTTTTCCCATGGACAAAGTAAGCAACATACATTTCATTCTATTAAACAGATCATCTGGCTTGTCTATCTCTATATGTGTTAGGATAAATAAAGTTATATGCGGTGGACAAGAAACAAATAAATTTTTTTTTGAAAATGTTTCTAGTGTCGAAGATTCTTTGGTCTTCTTGTGTGACGTCTGTGTTTTCTAGTTTTTCCTATACATTTGCAGAGGTTGATCTGCAATTTCTCTCCAGGAAGAGGGCATCTTTGTATAACATCAATTGGGAATCTCAGTATAGTACCAACTGGTATATTTGCAACATGTCTATCCAGTTGATTGTTTTTATTTGGCAATGATAAAAAAGTTTGAAGGTTTCTATATATGCAGATATTCTTGCAGATGTATTTACAAATTTGTTAAACCTTGAATTTATTAGCACTGAAATGACAACCTAACGAGGATGTCAATCCTACTTTTTTTTTTATAGATGTGATACTCCTCTTTAATTTTTTCCTGGGGCATGTATAGTTCAAATGTGGGACTTAGAGAATTTCCATCATAATGACTTGAAGCAAATCAAAACGATAGAATTTTTTTTTATTCTATTTTTTGTTTGAAATAAAGGTTCTTGGAAAATAGGACCAGGAATCACACACATTAAACATTCAAATTAAATAAACACAATTTCATGACATCCATCATAGTTGAAGATAAAATTTTTAGAGCACATAAAAATAAAAGAAGATGATCAATATGCATAAAGAGAAATAATTTTTCATTCTGAAAATAGGGCTACAAGGCATCGTCAAGATTGTTCCTGAAGTAGTTTTCTTTGAAATTTATCAAAAAATAATAATGTTTGTTACATTTTTCTGGAAATTTAAATGCGTTTTTCATATAGACTGGGATTGGGGCTCCCGCGGACCATAAAATAAATAAGTACAAGAAATAGGATTGTAGAAAGAAGAAGTGGGAGATGGTAGAGAGCAAGCCCTGAAAAGAAGAAATTGGAAGTTATCAGTCTTTGGATAGATATTTCTATTTAAAAAGGTGGAATAACTGAATTGATAAAGAAAGCAAGATGTGATCAATATAGACTTACTATGATGGTATCTATTTCTCCCTTTTCTATTTTATTGCTGATGCCTTTTTATTTCTCTCGTCGACGACCATTGGAATCATGCCAACCATTTGTTGCTCTTCGTCGGTGAGCTTATTGATTGCCCTTTGGAGCCATTATTCAATGTAGCTTCTCATGGGGGCCACGTTGATCTCATCCTGGATTTTTATGTTGAAAATCTCATTTTCTAATTCCCTTAGATCGATAGAAAGATTACACACAACCTGTTCAATTTCTTCATTTTGTGCCGAATAGTCCACTAGCCAATTGTCCACGTCATCTTGACCATATTCAAGGATGCTGTAAAATTTTTCTAAATACAACCCCTTAAAAATATCAATTTTTTTTATCAAAGGCTTGCTTGGTTAAGGACAAGGACTTGAGGATTAAGTTGGGGTCTTGGACCTCATTGGTACTTCCGAATAAGTCTATTTCGGTTATCTTTCTGAATAATTCTTCTTTCTCTGATATGTCTTGTTCACATGATTTGACAATGAGATGTAGGTTCTTAACTTTCTCTTTCCAGTATGCTTTTAATTGTTTGATCCGGTTTGGGGAGGGGAGATATTCTTGTCTTCTTCTCAGATACAACATGTTGGTGACATGGTTTCCAAAAGGGATGACCGTCTCTAGATAGAAACGTTCTTCATTTTTTAAATCCGCCTGCAAATGTCCGTGCAAAGCATGTGCCCTCGTTCCAAGGGAAGCTATATTTTGTGATGTTTCCCAGGATTGAGTGATTAGCTCCATTATTTTCTTGATATTATTCTCCACATAGCCTCTACACGATGTGAGGAGGCTGGAGGATCCTTTTAACTTGGTTGCAGGGGTGGCAGACATAGTCATTGCTAAAGGACTGGAAAGCAATGGGATAGGAATCAAAGCTTCGTCCAATTACTTGATTCTATCCTTTAGTTTGGCATTCTTCGCCTCATTGCCTCCAATGGAATAATCAAGAGAACCTTCGGTTGCTTAGTGAAGTCAGGAGATTTGGGACGGTTGCATGTTCCTAAGGTTAATCTCTGAACGAGATTTCCCTTTCTTATTTCTTACATCTCTCTTTTCAATAATTAAATTTTTAGATTGGATGTGAAAAACAAGGCTTTGGAATACGAAGGATTCATCTTCATAAAAAATCTCGGTCTCAATTATTTCCATTATGGGACTATGATGGATCGTGTCCCTGGGTTGATCAATGTTGTGGAATACGTTATCCAGATCAGTCTCAAGTTCCATGTCTTCACTTTCAGTTTCAGGCTCTTCTTCTTGCCCTATAATATTTTTTCTCTTCTTCCTCATGGGAAGTTTGTGAGAACTATCAATTTTACCGCGAGGAGGGTTCTTATATCCTCCTCTATTTGAATAATTTTGGGTTTCTTTCTTACTGGAGTGGGCGGTTGGAGCGATGTTCCTGGATGTCATACTCTTGGGAGTGCTAGTCGAGGATTGTACACTCTTCTCACAGGGTACTTTTCCCTGTTGTTTGTAAAATTCAATGGTGCTTTGCATTGTCTCTATGTCACAATCATTAGGAGTAGGAGTGATGTCATCATTGTCTCTATCTTCGTTCAGGCGTGTATGGATAAAATAGTTGTTGAAGCCAACTGCTAGTAAATGTTCTAGAAAAATCCCATTATGGTCGAACCCTCTTAGCCTTTTAGCATATCTTAGGTTCAAGTTGTTGAAATGGCCTGGGAATTCATCAATATTGTTGACGTTCCTGAACACGAAGTCCCCGAATTTCCAAGGCAGAGGAATGAAATGTTTTTTTTCTCTTCTCATGGAAAAAATGCAACCAACAGTTGTATTGCCTTTCTATTTCTGTAACAAACATTATGTCTGTAATGTGACATGGAAGGAAAACATGATTTTCCTTGGAGCCAAAAATCATTATTACACTGTAATTTTCCATTTGTTCAAGTGTTCCCTTCATGTACAAAAAATTGGTTTCTTGGTGAGACATCCGGGGAGCATCCTTTTCTAACAATAAATCTTTGAAAATCGAGACAAAGTCATTAAAAAACTCATAAAAAAAATGGGAGGGCTTGTGCCTCGACAAGGCATGGTACCAAAAGGTTACTGGGTCGAATTCACAGTTTACCTTCTTGGACAGAGACAGTTTTGGAAATGGACAACAATGCGCTATCCCGAAAACCAAGTAGGATGACATATAAAATTCCTTCTCTTCTTTGAATCGTGACAATTGGGAACAAATTTCAATGGAAATTAGCTTCCCCCAATAAAAAATGGCTTGTTCCTTGACTGTGAAATATAAAATATAAAGAACCATGCATGAAATGCTTGTTGTGGATTCCTGTCCTATTATTATTGTAAACAACCAGGCAATTTCCCAGAATGGATTTCTAAAAGAACTAACCTTCACCTTTGTGATATCTTCAGGAACTATTGTCGGGTCTTCTAGGAACTCAGGTAATAGGTCCAACCCGTTATTATGCTTTTTTAGGAACTGCTTTTAGTCTTCTCTTCTGAAGGTCAATGTTGGCTCCGACAATCTTAACATCTTGCAGAAGACCTGAGGTGACAAAGAAATGGGAGAGTGGTCCCGCAGTGGAATAATTCTTTAGCTTGAAATATATTTTTTGACACACCAAGAGACCACCTTATTATAGTCAAAAACTTCAGGGACGCAGCCTGCACGAGAAATTCCAGAGGTCCAAATTACTTCGTTCTGGGCGGAAGGGGATGAATATTAAGAGTATGCCCTGGACCATTGGAAATTTGGTCCTCACGCCCGAAGATGTTCATTGTATCTCCACCGAATTGTTTTCGAGCTACTACCATAAGTTTATGAGAACGTCTGCTTGCTCCAGATGATCTTTGAAATGAACAGTTGGAAGGGATAATATAACCCTCCGCAAATATTTGTCCAATGTGTGTGAATGATAAATCTCCTCGAGCCTTTCACTCATTAATGACAATCTCTACAGCTGTTGCATGATGAGTTGTTAGCATTAAAGACTAGTAATTGAATAATTAGAAGTGCGAACGTGGCGAGTACAATGAAGAGAAATTAAGGATTGGAGATTTCGTGAACTCGTCAACCTGACGACTTGCAAAAGACATTCCATGATGTTTGAAATGAACACTTGGAAGGGATAATATAACCCTCCACAAATCTTGGTTTAATGCGTATTAATGGGAGATCTCCTCGAGCGTTTCTCTCATTAATGGAAATATTTACGGTTCCTTCATGACGAGCTGTTAGCATTAAAGCTTACTAATTGCATATTTAGAAAGAACTATCAAGGTGGAGGGGACGAGAAGAGAAATTAAGGAATGGATAATTATCGAAAGCGGTCGGTCGGGATTCAAAATAGGGTTACAAGGTATAACCATGAGAGGTGAGGGCCCGATAGTCAAATTGTATGTCTCAGAAGTTTTGAGTGCAAATCACATAACATAGAAGAGGGCATGATGGGGCAGTCCAATGGTCAACTTGTATATCATGGAACTACGAGTATTGTTTGCAGATCGCGAAACATTGGAAGCGCAATATTGAGCTTGCATGCCTGGGAAACCGCAATCGAAAAAGTGGCTAGGTATGGAATAGGGAAATGGTAGATCGGACTTGTTTTCACTAATATATTAAATTTTTTAATAGATATCCCATTACCTATAAACATCTTTTCTGCATGTTTCTGGACAAGTTGTGTAGGGATAGTCTTTGTGACTATCTCCTCGAGCCTTTTTCTTATTAATGACAATCTTTAAGGTTGTTGCATGATGAAATGTTAGCATTAAACCTTAGTTGTTGCATGATTGGAAAGAAGTGTGAAGGTGGTGGGCACAGGAAAATGTGACTAGGAATTTGTATATCATGGAAGTCTGGGAGATATCCTCGAGCCTTTCGCTCATTAATGAAAATCTGTACGGTTCCTGCATGATGAGATGTTAGCATTAAATATTACTAATTGCATATTTAGAAATAAGTACGAAGGTGGAGAGGATGGGGAAGAACAATTAAGGAATGACTAATTATCGAAAGCGGTCAGTTGAGCTTCAAAATAGGGTTACAAGATATAACCAGGAGAGGTAAGGGCCCGAAGGTCAAATTGTATTTCTTGGAAGTTTTGGGTGCAAAACGCGGATCATGGAAGAGGGCATGATGGGGTAGTCCAATGATCAATTTGTATATCACGGAACTCCAGGTACTGTTTGCAAGTCGCAGAACATTGGAAGCGCAATCTTGAGCCCGCCTGTCTAGGAACCCGCAATCGAAAAAGTGGCCAAGTATGGAATAGGGGAAATAATAGGTCGGACTTGTTTTCGCTAATATATTGAAATTTGTAATAGATATCCCATTACATGGCAAGATATTTTCTGCATGTTTCTGGACAAGTTGTGTAGAGATAGTCAGCGTGACTGTCTCCTTGAGCATTTTTCTTATTGTGCTATTAGTTATTTCAGGTGATTAATGCTTTGTTGAATATTTGTTTTTTTTGCAACCTGTGGGAGTAATTGTGTTTTTTGATACATTGTTCAATGCCTTGGAATATTATTTTAAGTATTAAACTTCTTGCATGATGAGTTGTTAGCATTAAATATTAATAATTTCATATCTAGAAATAAAATTATTGTACTGTCAACTTGATCGTAAGTATAACAACGACGAACTTGAATTTTAATATTGTGGTTGATTTCATAGCCCCATTTGACTTCAGCTAGAACATATTACTTTTTTTTTTCAAAATATTTGCAAAGAAGAAATTTGGTAATTTCATTAATAAATTAAAAGTGCTAAAACAGAGGCCAGAGTACGGATAACCAATAAAACAAAACTTCTTGGGCGGGGCCCCAAATCAGACATCGTGAATTAGTGTTGCTATGTTCTATCTACATTACAAATGGAATTGAATGTTGATTTTAAACTGTGTGAAATTCATTTATGTTTCAATAGAAGCCTCATGTGATCGACATAATGCATTGTCATATAATTGTTCAATGGTCTATATTTGATCAAATTACCTGACCCAATACAATATTTAAGAATTACGAGACTATCGAACCATGCAGACGAGAAGAGGTGTTAAATCTAGCAAAGAATCAACAACCAAGATTCCAAGGCAATTTTTTAATAGTAAATCTATAAAAAAAATAGTGGGTACTATATATTTATCCTTATATACTGGATTGAGTTCTTTGCATTGAAGCATTGAACATATTTTCCATAAATACATGTAGAGGAGTTACAGGAAAAAAAAACATGTATACAATTTTGTGTTGTTCATCTACTGCGACAACATGCAGGAGGCATTGACAAGCTCTCGAACATGCATACAAAACTGATTATCATGATTTTTTAGGAACTCCTTGCAGTCTTCTCCTCCGAAGGTCAATGTTGGTTGCGGAAATCTCAACATCTTGTGGAAAACCTGAGGTGAGAAAGAAATAGGAGTGGTTCAACAGTGGAATAATTCCTTGACTTGAAATAGGTCTCTTGGTGCACCAAGAGACCACCTCCTTACAGTCAAACACTTCAGGGACACAGCCTGCATGGGAAATTATAGAGGTCCAAATTACTCCGTTTTGGTTGGAAGGGGACCAAGAGACCACATCCTTACAGACAAAGACTTCAGGGAAATATGCTGCATGAGTAATTCCAAAGGTCCAAATTACTTCGTTCTAGGCAGAAAGGGAGGAGTAGAAGGAATATTCCTTGCTTCACTGAGAGTTCTAGTCCTCATCCCCTAAAATGTTAATTTCATCTCTAGAGAACATGAGAGTGGTCCCCCAATTGAATAATTATTTGTCTTGAAATATATCTCTTGGCACACCAAGAGACCATATCCTTACAATCAAAGAGTTCAGGGACACAACCTGTAGCAGGGACAAATCCAAAACCCTAAAAATGGAAGGAAAGAATACATCTCTGAGAGAGAGGACCGCCAACCGAGTCAAGAGACTCAAACTCTTGAGTTGCAAAGTGGTTGTTTCATTTAGCATCAGTTTCTTTTCTGAAACTGCTTCCTTTGGTCTTGTTGGAGTTACTTCACACACACCTAGGATTTATTTTTCCTTGTTTATTAGTCATTATTTAGTCTCCTATATTTTAGGAAGAATATTCCTCTAGGGAGAATATTCTCTTTAGTTTTCACTTCAGTGATGAGTTGATTGGAGTCTAGATGCTACATTGGGATTATCACCATGCAACATTAGGATCATCACCAACTAATGTGAATTGTCCTTTGGATCATCACTAGACTAGTGCATTAATCATGATTCCCTGATATCCTTCTCACTTCACTCTGTTTCAGTCAGCTAATTGAAGACTGATAGACTAGTTAACTCAGATTAGGTGGCAGTTCACTCCCGTAACTGCCTAAGAGGCTATACTAGGTGGTAGTTTACTCCTGTAATTGTTGGTGTGTGTCTAGATCACTTTAGACCACCATTATGGCACATTAGTTACTCATGTATCCTATATCTATTGTAAAGTATTCACTCTTTGAGTGTGGAATACGATTAATGAGAATTCTTCCATTCTTTCTCTCCTTCTTTGTCAATTTCTCTCTGCAAATGTGTGTAGTATTTTCTAGCTAGATCTATTATGTGCAGGTTCAACACATTTACAACCTACAACAGGGACAAATCCAAACCCAATCCAAAATCCTAAAAATGGAAGGAAAGGATACATCTCCGAGGGAGAGGACCGCCATCCGAGTCAAGATAATCAAACTCTTGAGTTGCAAAGCGGCTATTACGTTCAACATCATTTTATTTTCTGAAGCCGCTTCCTTTGGTCTTGTTAGCGACTCCATCGCAGAGCTGGGAAGTGCCCCTCGTTATGGTGGATTTCAATTTGGGCGTAGGAGTGGGAACAACGTCTATATTTCCATCATCCATCATCGTATCATTGTCAGTCAGATCATCTTCTTTCGGCTCGAAATCGAACGCATCAACCTCTACATCCGCCATCAACGTAGGGCGGGGGTTGTCTGAGCAGGGGGGGTTGCCTTGGAATTCTTTGGCTTGTAATATATCTCTCGACGCAAAAAGGGACCATCTCCTTACTTGCTTTTGGGTGGAAGGAGATGAGTAGTAAGAATATGCCCTGGACCACTGGAATATCTGGTCATGATGCCCAAAGGTGTTTACTGTATCTGGACAAAAATGTTGTCAAGTTGCTGCCATAAGTTGACGAGAACATTGCTTTTCTCTAGATGATGTTTTAAATCAACACTCGGAAGGGATTATATAACCCTCCGCAAATTTTGGTTTAATGCATATCAATGGGAGATCTCCTCGAGCCTTTCATTGATTAATGACAATTTCTGCGGTTCCTGCATAATGAGTTGTTACCATTAAATCTTACTAATTGCATACTTAGAAAAAAATGTGAAGGTGGCGGGGACGTCGAAGAGAGATGAAGGATTTGATATTTCGTGAATCTACCAACCGAAAAATGCACAAAAGAGATTCCATGATGCTTGAAATGAACACTCAGAAGGGATAATATAGCCCTCCACAAATCTTGGTTTAATTCATATTAATGGAAGATCTTCTCCATCCTTTCGGGCATTATTGAAAATCTTAACGGTTCCTGCATGATGAGCTATTAGCATTAAAGATTAATAATTGCATATCTAGAAAGAAATTTCAAGGTGGAGGGGATGGCGAAGAGAGATTAAGCATTGGACATTTCGTGAACCCGCCAAACCGACCACCCGCGAAAGAGATTCCAAGAAATGGACAAGTATGGAAAGCGTTCAGTCGGGCATAGGTTCACAATTTATACTCGGGAGATGTGAGGGCCCGATGTTCAAATTGTATGTCTCTGAAATTTTGACTGCAAAATGTGTAACACAGAAGAGGGAATGATGATGGACTTCAGTGGTCAATTTTTATATCGCAAAACTTCGGGTGTTGTTTATAGGTCGCGGAACAATGGAAACACAATGTTGAGCAGGGCTGCTCGGGAACCAACAATGGAAAAAGAAGCCAAGTATGGAATGGGAAAGCGGTCGACCGGACTTGTGATATAAAAGCATGAGACATATTTAGAAAAATGACTAAGTAACCAGAAAGCTAAAGTAGAGGAGAAAAAGAAAGGGAAACTTGGTTGTCAATTTGTATATCGAGGAAGTTCAGGTGCTTCTTGCAGGGGGCGTAACAATGGAAGCGCAATGTTGAGCCTGCTTGACTGGGAACCTGCGATCAAAAAAGTAGTTGAGTATGGAACGAGGAAGCAGTCAGTCGGACTCGTGATATAAAAGCATCATTGGAAATCTAAACGTGTGTCACATACAAGCTCTAAGGGGATGGAGTATGAAATAGGGTGTCAAATTGTATGTCTCAGAAATTTTGAGTGGAAAAATGTGTAACACAAAATAGGGCATGATGGCAGAGTCTGGTGGCCAATCTGTATATCACAAAACTTCAGAAGCTATTTGTAGGTCACGAAACAATAGAAGCGAAATATTAATCCCGCCAGCCCAGGAGTCCGGCTGTCAATTTGTATATCGCGGAACTTCAGGTTCTGTTTGCAATACATGAAACAATAAAAGCACAATTTTGAGCCCGCCAACCCGAGAATTCGCGATCGAAAAAGTCGCTAAGTATGGAATGACAAAGCGGTCAGTCAGACTTGTGATATAGAAGCATGAGTAGAAATGTGAATCCATGAGTCCGCCAACCCGCACACCTAGAAATTTTTGGAAAAATGACTAAGCAAAGTAACCAGAAAGGGAAAGTAGAGGGGAAAAATAAAGGGAAATTCGATTAAGTATAGAAGACAAAAAAAAAGGGATAATAGAGAGTGGGGAAATAGAAAAGGGGAAGGCAATTTTCAGAAGCAGGAAGTCTCAACAAAGGCCCATTGTTGCCAAATCTTCGTTTTCTAGTCCAATATTTTATCGACCTACTCATTTTGTGTGTTTGATTTACTATCACAATTGGCATACCTTTTCAAAGATTGTACTTCAGCTTCCTATATTGTGGCATATACGATTTCATCCTCTTGTCCAACTAATCGGTTTCTTTAAATGTAGCAATGCAGAAAATGCAATGGACATGAAGGTAAGTTTATATATAGAAAGACATATAAACAAATAAATACAATTCTATTTATTTCAATGTAGCATCACAAAAAACACAGTTGACATGAAGATAAGTTATTATGTAGGAATACATGGAGTATCCACATACAATAAATTAGGTGCAAAGCAGTAGAATAAATATACAGACAATAAATGAAATACAAAACAATGGAATATGAAATAAGAGTAGAAGCATGCACTTCTATAAGGCACATTTGTGGTTAAGAGTCCTTCATCTTCTCCAGTTATTCTATTTGTTTCAATGTGGGAATGCACAAAACACAATGAACATGAATGTAAGTTGGTATGTAAGGGAAAACAAGTAATATATACATACAAAAACTGAGAATCAAAGGAATAGAATAAAAGATAGAGTTAGAAGCATGAACCTTTGTTTTTCTTGATCCATGGTTGTGGTTATATAGAATTTGTCCTGGCCAAAATATATTACAAGCTAGAAAATATTAAGAAATTGGATGATCCTAGCTGAATGATTTGGTTTTGTGCAACAAAGTATCTAGATATTCTTTGAGACATGGAAATATAATTTTGTAATATGTTTGATATATATTTCATAATTCAAGTACAAGAGAATGTGTATAATGGTAAGACCAATTTGTGTATAATATAAAGAGGGTGTCTTGTCATATGGGCACATTTGAACATACATGGTCAATAAGTGTGTTTTGTACATGTTTTATCTTACATGTAGTTTTCCAATTCTTTTGTTATGGAAATATTTTGTAGCATGTCAACACTGAAGTCTCCTAGAATGATAATGGTTTGTTCATATGTAAATCATGCAATGCATTTGAAAACACATTCATTATGTTAGTAATGTTGCATGCGGAGTGACAAAGATATTGAATATTGCAATTTGAATTCCACGAAAAACTACTCTTGCCAGCACTATCTCAACATTGTTTTCTTCTACAAGAACATTTTGCAAAGGCATGTAGGTATGGTTCAGAGTTTGGAGAAAACAATGGAGCAATGTTGGTATAGGGGTAGACCTAGGGATCAGCTCCAAGAGCACACCAACAAGCCCTAACTACTGGCCCTTTCAGCAACACCTACGAGGCAGATGCAGTCTCACCCAAAGTAGCTATGGGGGGGTTGCAGGACAAAGATGTCTACAACCAAAGGGAATACCAAGTGGCTCTAATACAAGAGTAATACACCATTTATATATCACTTACCATTTCAAATCTACTCTGCACAACTATCTATCAGGCCTAAAACAGTAATGAAAATCGCAGTATATCAAATGACAAAGAACAAAACATCAATCACACACACAACACAAGATATATGTGGTTCACCCTCTCTCTAGGGCTACATCCATAGAACTATGATTTATAATATATTAAGATGAAGCATA
This sequence comes from Picea glauca, assembly GCA_000966675.3. Lineage (NCBI taxonomy): Eukaryota > Viridiplantae > Streptophyta > Pinopsida > Pinales > Pinaceae > Picea > Picea glauca. The sequence continues at coordinate 42,517 of JZKD02S1982837.1, forward strand.
TAGTTCTTGTATGCACTCTCGGCTAGTAGATCTTCTTTCTTCCCCTCTCTATCTCTCCCCTCCCTGCGCACCCAGCTACAGGGTTGATCTTCACACCCAGTTGAAGATATTACAATACTAGAAGGCTCTCGTACTCAACACTTCTTTCTCATATGATAGTACTCGCTCGATAAAAATGACAACAACAACCCATCCCATGTCCTTTAGACCTCTATTTATACATTACAATTTATCTCAGACTCCCTTAGGTTAAAACCTAAGTGTCAAAACCCTAGATACCAAAACCCTAGGTCAACTTGACCCCTGTTTTCAGGGCTTCGCCAACCTATCTTTCCTTCCTTATCGTACGTTGTCCAAAGCATCCAATGGTGTATTTTTTTTCTTGTTGAGTTGTCCATGATCCATCTTCCTTTTTGATCTGTCATCTTCGATCTCCTCGTCCAACGTCTTGATTTATCTTACTTCACTTCATCTTTTCTTCTCTTCTTCTCACTTCGACCCAGTAACAATAACTGTGTCTTCCGTGTAGTTCACATTTTTCCTTTTCTTCCTTGATCTTCGTTTGATTCCATAACAAAGGGCCAACAGGCCCCCAAAAATCACCTATGACTCATCTCGAGGCACTTTAGATCTCAACTTCCTGTCTTACTTCGACTTCAGACTATGCAGGGCAGCCTGTGCTTTCAGTTCTAGTCCTCTGTTCCTTCCTTGTGCAGACTGTATTTTCTGTGTCTGGTACCTAGTTTCAACTGCACCTCATACCTAGACCCTTTTCCTCATGCTTTTATGGAGATATGCAAGGTATATGGTTGTCATAATACAATTTCAACCGGCTCTTGTTCACCAAACCTTCCTTCCATTCTCCATTCAAAGTCTTCAACTGCACAACTCCTCCTTCTGTAACATAGGCAACCTCATATGGCCCAAGCCAATGTGTTATGAACTTCCCAGGATGCTTCATGAACTTACTGTCATATACCAGTACCATATCACCTTGCTTAAATACCTTCTTCTTGATGTGTCTGTCATGGTAGGTCTTCTCTCTTTCCTTCTGAACCTGCTGATGAAATACTGCAATAAATATGTCTTCTTCTAGTTCGACCAACTGTGCAAGCCTCTCTCGAACAATGCCAGTGTCATCCATATATGTAAAGGCAACAATTCTTAAGCTTGGTACCAAATATTTCATTGGGACAATGGATTCGAGACCATACACCAACTTAAAAGGGGTCTGCATTGTTAGTTTCTTACAAGTGGTTCTATAGGCCCAAAGTTCTGTTGGTACTCTTAAATCCCAGTCATCCCTGTTCACAGTAAAAATATTTTTTAGAACTGTCTCCAATATCTTGTTGAATGCTTCAACTATCCCATTTTCTTGTGGATGATAAGGTGTTCTCTTCTGATGATGGGCTGCAAATTCCTCAGTCAAGGCTTCAATTGTTTTATTGATGAAATGTGTGCCTTGATCGCTCATAAGGATCTTTGGGCATCCAAACCTAGTTATGATGTCATCACATATGAAGTTCACAGTTGTAGTGGCACTACAATCCTTAACTTCTCTTTCTTCGGCCCATCTGGTCAAGTACTCCATCGCAATGATTATGTACCTTGCTTCTGTGCAGTTCCTTGGTGGGTTAATAGGTCCCACGAAGTCAATGGCCCATTTCTCAAATGCTTGTAGGGTCAGCTGTGGTGCTAACAACATTTCATCTCTTCTGGATGGTTTCCCAGCTCTTTGGCATACATCGCAAGATCTGTAATAGTCCTTAGCATCCTTGTGTAGAGTAGCCACCAAAGGCCATCCCTAAGAATATTCTGCGTAGTTTCTTTCCTTGCGTAGTGTCCTCCTGCAATGCCTTCATGAGATTCAATGAGGATCAACAATCGTTCTACTTCCATAACACATCTCCTCAGTATCTCATCAGGTCCCATCTTGTATAGTTGTCCAGCTATAAGTGAAACATTTGCAGCACACACTACTAGTTGTTTTTTATGGGTGATTGTATAGTCACTAGGTGCCATTCCTATTGACAGGAACTAGACTATCTCTGCGAAGTGATCATCTATTTTTCTAATGGACAACAATTGTGCATCTGACAACGTATCCTCCAAACTAGTAGGCTCTTCTCCATGTTCCAACCTCGACAAGTGGTCAAGACGTTTGTTCATTCTTCCTGGCTTAACCAAAATCTCAAAATCATATTCCTAAAATAGCAGAATCCATCGACATATTCTCCCCCTCAACACTGGATTTTTGACCAGGTATTTTAGCGCATAGTGGTCAGTAAATTTTTTAAAGTGTTCTCCCAACAAGTAGTGGTATAACTTCTGCAGTGCATGCACCATGTCTAACTCTTCTCTCTCAGTGGTGGTGTAATTAATTTCAGTTATTGACAGTTTCCTACTAGAAAAGGCTAACGGGTGGTCAATATCTCCTATTCCTAGTTGTGCTAATGCAACTCCTAATGCGATAGAAGATGCGTCGACATGCACATGAAATTCCTTGTTCCAATCTGGGAAAACTAGAATAGGCACAGTAACCATTTTCTGTTTCAACGTGTCGAAGCTCTGCTGGCATTCTTCTGTCTATTGAAATTGACAGTCTTTTTTCAAAAGCTTCTCCATGGGTGCTGTAATCTAGGCATAGCCTTTAATTAACTTCTTGTAATATCCAGTGTGTCCCAGCGCAGTGCGCAACTATTTGACTGAAGTAGGAGGGGGTAGATCAACTATGATGGCAATTTTAGATGGATCTACCAACAATCCCCGCTTGCATACAATATGACCTAACAACACTCCAAATGGTGAAAAGAAAATGCACTTCTTCAATTTTAAGGAAATCTGACACTACTTGCACTTGTTCAACATTAGCCTTAAACATTCAATATGATTTTTCAATAAACTAAAAATAGTCCAATCATCAAAGTATGCTTCTAGAAACATATGTAAGAACTCCTTGAATGCTTCGACCACCACCCTGGAAAATATGGTTGGGGAATTCTTCAATCCAAATGGAATCACTGTATATTGATAGGATTCCCATTCTGTGGCAAAGGTGGTCTTATGGTGATCTTCCTTGGCAATCCGGATATGATGGTATCATGAAAATCCATCTATAAAAGAATATACCTCCTAGCCTCCTACATTATCTAACACTTCGTCAGTGAATGGTGTAGAGAAGGGGTCATGCAAATAGGTATCGTTCAACTTCCTGAGATCTACGCAGATCCTGATCTCTCCTGTCTTCTTGTCTTGTACCAACATAGGGCTAATCCATTCTGATTCTTCAACAGGTTCTATAATCCCTACTTCCAACATTTTATTGAGCTCAATATTCACTTTCTCCTTATATTTAGGGTTCAATCTGTAGGGTCTATGTTTGACTGATATTGCATCTAGTCTCAAAGGGATCCTCATCTCTCCCATAGGCCCTTTAATTCCCTTCATATCAATGAACTTGGTTGGAAACAATTTTTGATATTCATGCAACAACTAGGTGATCTTGTCAATAGTGGCAGCATCCCAATAATCTCCGACATTTGCAAGCTTCAGTGTTTTCTCTGTTTCAATATTGACCTTCTTGATCTTGATCGACTTTCCAATAAATGGTAGCTCAACTCCTATTCCTTCCACATATCTTTGGCCTTTTGTTTATGCGATGTTCACCTTTCTAGGATCACTATCTTCATCAATATTGATGTTGTAACAACCTTGCAGTTTCTAGAAAGGCGCAGTCCATTCGTCCTCTTCTTGTTCTAAAGGGAGGCTAGATGCCTCCTCAAATACTTTCTATCTTAAAATTTGTAATGCTTGATCCACTGTAGGATATTGGCTTTTGAATAAAAAGGTAGTGACAAAGTTCTGAGTCATACCTTTCCGATCTACAGTGATGAGGTGCAACTTTGCTTGAAGGTACCAGTTGATAGGGGTTGTGTCCAACATGTTAATGAATTTGTGCACCCACTGTTCTTGAGGAATGTTGCTCCAGGATTCCTCCCAACTTCGCACATGATCCTTCAGGAAACTTTGACCTGTGTACCTAACTTCACAGCCTTCTACTTGCACCGAGAACTGCACTATCACCAGAGTACGACATTGTACCCATTCTATAATGTTGTTTTTGCGTGTCCCACACCATCTTTTCAGTGTGGATTTCAAGGCCTCATCCATTGCCAACAATCATTGTTGCGTTGGTACACTTTCTTCAAAGTCTGACAAGAAGGTTTCTAACGGATTCAGACCATCAAAGGTGGGTAAGTTACTTACTGTGGTGCTGATCCAGTGAACTTCTCTAGTTAATCTGCCACATCTCCTTGTAGATACTTTGTACATTTTGTTCTTTCAGTTCTCCGGTGCTTCTTATGAATCTAATGAACATGTGTTGTCACTTCTCTAGCTCAAATTTCCATCTGTCGTAGGATTAATGTAATCCTGCTATCTGGCTGTTAATTTGTATATGTTTTCCAGTTCATATGCACAGTCTTCTTCTCTGATGGGATCCGTGTATCGCTGACCTTCATCGGGATCTAAAGGTGCGATGAACCTAAGGCCATCTCTTTCAAACTTCATCCGTATTTTCTTTAAATCGACCATAGTGGAATTATTGAAAGCCCAATCAATTCCTAACAACGCAGGGTAAGGACAACTATCATCAACTATCTCAATTACCTCGAAGTCTACAAACATACTCACTCCGTCGATGTCCACAGGGATATGTTCCAATATTCCAAAGGGGCTTACAACTTGTTGATTAGCCATCATAAGTCTGATAGGGGAATAGATCAACTTAGGTTTTCCCATCAGTGCCTAGGTTTGCTTCGTCATGACATTGACCTCCGACCCAAAGTCGAGGACCACATAGTCTATATCATACTCTCCAATCTGAGAATTCAGGTGTATTTTCTTATTTGTCCTTCTCTTTTTGGATAGTTGATGTACTGCTTTATTTAGTAAAGGATCCACCCTTCCTATCTCATACCTTATGACCAAATTTTTCAGTTTGTGTATATATTTCTCATCTTTAATCAAATCTATAAACGTATACAAGAAACTGACAAGTTTACTTGCCTCTTTTCCATCTTCGGGCGAAGCAGACTGATCAAATGCTAGAGTCATTCCACATTCTCTTACTTTTGGTCGTGTCTTCGGTGAAGAACCTTGGTCTCCCCTGAATTCTCTTCTTACCTCCTTGAACATGTGTTTTTCTTTCTTTGCATCAAAAGTTTGTGTCTTCTCTACAACTTTCTTGACTCCTGATTCTTCTGTAATCTTTCCTTGGGTCATTTTATGCTCTCTTGTAACAACGCCTCCTCTAGTGATAACAATGACTCTGGGATCTTCTCCATGAGGTTCTTCTTTAATTAGTTGTATTTGTGGGTTCTGTTGAGGTCCCCATCTCTCCTGAAGTTTAGCCATCATTGCTGGACATTCCTTGATAACATGCTCGAAGAATTTGCAATAGCTGCAAGTGGTATAAGGGTTCTGATAGTCCCTTTCCAAGTGTCCTGGCCGTGTGCAGTTATAATAGATTATCTATCCTCGACCTCGACCCATACCTCCTCCTCGTCCTCTTCCTCTAAATCCACCACGAGGATTGAAGTTTCCTCTCCCCGGGGAGTTATACTGCGCAATGTTTCCTTCTTGTTGTACTTCACCTTGAATTTTGTATATGTCCCTTGAACTTTCATGCATGAGGTCATAAGCCCTACAATCTCGATCATCATGCCCCACAAAATTACAAAATGTGCAATACAAATTTGTGGGTGTCTGAACATATTTTTGCATGTAATAGTACTCACCAGGGTGATGTCTATTTCTACATACCTCGCACCAGGCTAGGGTAACTTTCTTCAAGGGGCTCGAAGCTCCAAAGGCCAAGCATTCATGGAATAGGGGACATTGTTTCTTGTCATGGCCTTCTAATTTTCATCTGATACACAAGATGTCTTCTCTTTTGTATTTTCCCTTGTCTTTCTTCATATCTTCAGTCTGCAGTGATAGACTAGTTAGCTGACTCAAGATTTGACTCATACATGAGCTGGATTCTCCTATCGGGGATGATTCTATCTTCATGGAGATATCCAACACCTCTGCCTATGAAGTAATCTTCTGTTGCATCAGAGAAACTATGATGTGTAGTAAGAGAGAAACAATGAACCATTCCTTGTTCTGCTCATCTAGGATTTGAAAAATCAGATGGCCTATCAAGGTCTTAAATATCTGATTGAACTCCCATATCGATTCAACTATTTTATGCTTGATTTATTTTAGTTATTTAATGAACTATGAATCCGACTTGGGTTTCTTGAACTCGACAATCAACGCATTCTTGATCTCATTTAATGGTTTAGGCTGGGTAATTCCCTTAACAAAATTCATGTACCAGTTCAGTGCACGGTCTCTTAGGGTAGTACTAAATTGATCTCGTTTGACATCTTCGTCAATGATGTTCTTAATACTCCATATGGATTTGCATAGGAACCAGTGCTGATCAGGATATTCAGATCCATCTCCTTTAAAGGTGGGTAGCCTCATCTCATCTTCCATAGATCTTCCTAGGTTTTCTGACTGAGTATGTGTTGGGCTACTAGTGACAGTGCTCTGAACACTTGAGTGACTTTGATTACTCTGATTTCTTAATGTTGTTGAATCAACAGGAGGAGTAATAGTACTTACTTCAACAATGTGCATAGTTCCTGAAGCTTCTGGCTCTTCTCGACAGGTTCTTTAGATTTCCCTTCCTCTGGCCTAACAAACTCTGAATGCTCTTTGTCCATCAGATATTCTTCTTCTCCACTGTAGAAACCCTCGTCCCCATAGTTCTGCTTAAATAGGTTCGCAAGAGGCACTTCTCTGAACACTCTCCCACTGCGCGTATGTCCAACCTCTGTGTCCCTGTCGCTGTCTGAGTTCTTGAACATTATCTCTTCAATCCAACAGACTACTGTATCTTCAAGATGTTCTTCACATGCAATAACATCTTGATCTTTAGCTTCAGAAAATTTAAAAATTTTCCTCTAGGTCCCTTAAAGAAATATCTTTCTGCTTGGCTATATGATTCTACTTTGTCAACAACAAACTCAGTGATATGCACTCCAATATTTCTATCAAACTAGTGATCTAGTGCTCTTAACACGACATTATCAACCCTCTTGACCTTCTTGATCAACACTGACGTCCAAACCACAAGTGGCCAATATATGATCTCAAATTGGGTATCTTCTAACCTAGCTAGCCACTCATACAAATCCCTATGGATTCCTCCAAAGAAAATATCGTGTATATCAGTAAAGATATATCTTTCCAACCAATCCTCTGTATTAATATTATGGTTCTTTTTCTAAGCTTCAGTGAAGTCCTTTTCTTGATCTTCTATCCACTTCTGAATTTATGTCTTTGATGGAAACCACCTTGACATTCGCTCAAGAAGATTCCAGTCCCGACAACAGAACCATTTGCTGGCACAGGGGCAGACCCAGGGTTCAGCTCCAAGAGCGCACCAACAAGCCCTAACTATTGGCCCTTTCGGCAACATCTGTGTGGTAGATGCAGTCTCACCTGATGTAGCTATGGGGGGGTTGCAAGACATAGATGTCTACAACCAAAGGAAATACCAAGTGGCTCGAATACAAGAGAAATACAACATTTATATATCAGTTACAAGTTCAGATCTACTCCTCACAACTATCTATCAGGCCTAGCAAAGTAATGAAAATCACAGTATATCAAATGATAAAGAACAAAGCATCAATCACACACATAACACAAAATATACGTGGTTGACCGTTTCTCTAGGGCTACATCCACATAAATGTGATTTATAATATATTAATATGAAGCATATAGTTCTTGTTTGCATTCTCGGCTAGCAGATCTTATTTCTTCCCCTCTCTATCTCTCCCCTCCCTGCACACCCAGCTGCAGGGTTGATCTTCGCACCCAGCTGAAGATATTACAATACTAGAAGGCTCTCGTTCTCATCACTTCTTTCTCATATGATAGTACTCACTCGATAACAATGAAAACAACAACAATAATACCAACAACAACCCATCCCAAGTCCTTTAGACCTCTATTTATACATTACAATTTCTCTCGGACATGCTTAGGTTAAAACCTAAGTGTCAAAACCCTAAATACCAAAACCCTAGGTGTCTAAAACCCTAGGTCAACTTGACTCGTGTTTTCAGGGCTTCACCAACTTGTCTTTCCTTCCTTCTCGTACAGTGCTCCAAATAATCCAATGGTGGATTTTTCTGCTTGTTGAGTTGTCCACGATCCGTCTTCCTTGCTGATTTGTCATCTTCGATCTCCTCATCCAGCGTCTTGCTTTCTCTTACTACGCTTTGTATTTTCTGCTCTTCTTCTCACTTCGACCCAGTAACAATCATTGTTTCTTCTGCACAGTCCACATTTTTCCTTTACTTCCTTGAGATTTGCTTGCTTCCATAACCAAGGGCCAACAAGAAAAATTGAAGAACAAGAGGGAAATATATTCCAACCTCTTTGCAGATTTTGCAGCATAGGAGTAATGAATAAATACTTAAACATTCTTATTTGCAAACCCCAAATAGAAAACAATAAAGAATGAATACAAATGAAACTATGGTACTGAAAATTACTTGTAAATGATGAATGACAGAATCACAAGTCCAATTGAGAGTGCAGGATATCAACCCTGCAAATTGCAATAACAGGTCCTAGAACTACCCAGGATTTGCATTCCAGGTCCTGGAACTTGTTTTCTTTATAGCTTACTGAAAAATGTCATCGACAAAGATGGAAAATGCTTGGAAATGGTGTGCAATTTTGTTTCATATTAGCTACTGTTTCACCATACCTAGACCTTCTATACCTATCTACAATTTTCTTCTACAAGAACATCTTGCAAAGGCAACAAGCTTGACATTGTCTTTTTCATGTGAAAGATACGGGTTCGATTCCCGTAGGGATATGTAGGTACTCATTCCCGAGAAAACTAGGAATATTATTGAGGGAAAGGTGCGAAGGATAAATAATTCCTTATTCAATTGAGGCATTATATTTCCACTTCGTCACATACGACAAAGGAACAACAATTTGTAATGATAGAAAAAATGACAACCGAAGTTGTGCACACGACAGTGGCATGCACATGGTGTAGAGCCTAGGGAAAAAACCGGAGGAAAATTTAAGAGAAGGAAAGTCTACAGGATAAGAACGATGAATAAATACTTAAAAATTCTTACCTAGTGCAGGACCTAAACCTTGGAAAGTGCAAAAAATAGCTCCAACTGTCGGCGCAAGACCCCAACCCTGCAAAGTCGAAGAAAACAAAAGCAAGCAATAAACTAGTGAGAAAAGAAAGAATACGAATGAAACTATGGTATCAAAACTTACTTGTATATGATGAACGACGGAATCGTCGGTCCAATTGAGAGTGCAAGATACCAACCCTCTAAAGTGAAATAACAGGTCCTAGAACTACCTAGGATTTGCATTCCAGGTTTTGGAACTTGTTTTCTTCATAGCTTACTGAAAAATGTCACCGACAAAGATGGATAATGCCTGGAAATGGTGTGCAATTTTGTTGCAACATAGCTATTGTTTCACCATACCTAGCCCTTCTACAACTACCTGCATTTTTATTCTGCAAGAACATCTTGCAAAGGAAACAAGATTCACATCATCTTTTTCATGTGAAAGACACAGGTTCGATTCCCGTACGGGATAGGTAGGTACTCATTCCCGGGAAAGTTGGGAATATCATTGAGGGCAAGGTGCGAAGGTTAAATAATTTATTATTCAATTGAGGATTTCCACTTCGTCACATACGACAAAGGACTGAGATTTGTAATGCTAGAAAAAATGACAACCAAAGTTGTGCAGACGACATTGGCATGCACATGGTGCAGAGCTCAGGGAAAAAAATCGGAGGAAAATTTAAGAGCAGGAAAGTCCGTAGGATAAGAATGATGAATAAATAGTTAAACATTCTTACCTCGTGCAGGACCTAAACCCTGGAAACTGCAAAAAATAACTCCAACTGCCGGCGCAAAACTCCAACCTTGCAAATTCGAAGCAAACAAAAGCAAGAAGAAAGCAACAAACCAATGAGCAAGAACAAACATGTCCAACCGCAGGTGCATGACCCCAACCCTGCAAAAATTGAACCAAACAACAAGAAGCAACAACCAACGAACCGGTGAACAAGCAACAACCAATGAACTAGTAAAGAATATATGTATCTTCAATCATGACTAAATTTCATTCCAAGCATAGAAGAAATATGAAACATATAATGATCATGCCAGTGGAAATACTTAAATATTCTTACCTGCAAACTATAAACAACAAACAACAAATAATGAATACGAATGAAACTATGGTATTGAAACTTACTCATTAATGATGAACGATAGAATCGAAGGTCCAATTGCAGGTGTAGGACCTGAACCCTGCAAAGTGAGAAAGAAACTCTAACTATGGGTGCAGGACCCCAACCAAATTTGAAGAAAACAAAAGCAATAAGAAAGCACCAATATGTCCAACTATAGGTGCAAGACCTCGACCTTGCAAAGTTGAACCAAACAACAACAAGAAGCAGTCGACAAGCCAAGGAACCAACGAACAAGCAACAACTAGTGAACCAATAAACAATATATGTATCGTCAATGATGCCTAAATTTCATTCCAAGCATAGAATAAATATGAAACATATGATGGATATGTGAGTGGTGGTGGACAACAATATAGTCCAAACTCACTGCAACATTGTATGGAAAAATTCGAGGAAAAATGTATTGTGACATGCCTATTTAAGTAAACATTTAAGGCTGTTAGGCCTGTTTAATGGCCTCGTTATATGTAAACATTTAATTTGTTAGGCCTATTCAAGTACCTCAAAAAGAGTGTCAATGCTCAAAATTTTCGGTATGTAAACATTTCAATAAAAATAGAAACAATAAAAAAATTAATAATAATAATAAAAAAGAGCGTTGATAGTCAAAACTTTCGGTATGTAAACATTTCAATAAAAATAAAAAAATAAAAAAAGAGTGCCGATGCTCAAAACTTTGGATATCTAAACATTAAAAAATTGGGAATAATGAAGCCGACAATAAGACTTTGAATCTATTCTCCAATCAGATGATGACATATAAGGTTTTTTATTATTATATAAAAAATAATGCTTTTAGTTTTCTAGTTCGAACAATAGAGATGATGCGAATTTTTTTAGTCAAAGGACATATTAATATGAAGTCAATGAATTATCGATCTTTATAGTTCCTCTACGTCTTAGACGGGGACTACTAAAGTGAAATATATTTTAAATCATGGCTTTGAATGCACTGCACATATGTATTTTCTAAGGTCATCTTGGGTGTGAGCTCGCCATCATGATATCATGGAGTGGCGAGGTCAAAGAAGACAATTAAAATACCCTCGACCGTGGATGGAAATATCCACTTGCTTCATCTTGCCAACAAGAACGATGACTAGAATCCCAAGATCAAAATATTTTGTGATGTCATTGCCAATAATTTCCGCTCTATTAGGCTCCTCATTTGTACATGGTTCCAATTGAATTATGCTCATTCAACTCTAAAAACCCAACTTGACTCCACTTGGATTTGATTAATTGTTATGTTATGTTGGGAATTCAAATTATTGTCATCTTTTTGTGCATATTATGAAGTCTGGTTGAGGACTTTTGGGGGTGAATTTATTGCAAAAGAGAGAATTTGAGAAAAGGGGAGATGGCAACTTTAGGAGATATTGAAGTGGTAGGATTCATACATCTTTTGATTTCTTTTGTGTTTTTGTTAAAATCTTTCTGAAGTTGCAACCCATGAACGATAGAGTTTACTTTATGAAACAATATCTGAAAGGGTAAAAGAAAATCCCCAAGCACTCCTCAGGTTTAGTTGTAGGAAGGTTTGTAAATTTTCACTATAAAACATATATGTGATTCCTGGGATGGATGTAGGAGGTTTCCCAAGCCGGAGCCCATTGATCATGTCGGTCTTGATACTATGATTTACTGAATATTTTTTGAGAAGTAAACACAAATTTTGTGCACTATTCAACTAATGTCCCTGATTCCACGACGACACTTTTGTGCCCTCCTCTACTGACATCCCGATTCCATGTGATGCATGTATTTATGTGAAGTGGCAAGAAAATATACAAAACAAGTTGTATTGGTGGACGATACGATTTCTGCAAAAGCTCTGTTTTAATATATACCTTTAGCATAATAAGTTGGATGTTATTGTATTATTGTGTTCTCTGAAATTACTTCAGGTTATTTTGTTTATACTTCTATTTTCATTTCATTCTTCACATAATCTAGATCAATGTTATGATAGCAATTTGTTCTTTGTTCTTTTTCTATGCATGTCCTTGACAAGTTCAAGGCACATGAAGTTGAGCTTCAAATTAATTGAACTTGGTGAAGACCATTCTCAATAGTCCAAGTGGCCTCCCACGATGAAGAAGAGGAAAGATGGCAGGGTATGAGATCATATCAAATTGTTTCTTGAAGAGACCTTTGTGCAACAAAGTAATGAGATGATGGATGATTTTTCCCAAATCTTCTTACAATTGCTAATGGCAACAAAGGCATCTTCAATAAGAAATTACTTCAGAGGTATGTTTCTCTTCAAGGTATGAGTTAACTTTGGTATTGTTTTATTTGAAGGCCAAATAGGTGTAGATGATTTGAAGAAATGATTAAGTATGCTAAAGGATTATTATTCTGCTAAAAATCATTCAATGGCGGGAAGATCACCTTTTCATCCTTAAGTCCCTAATTTGGTCAAAGATTGGGGACACTCACTGGATGTTGTTGGAAAGTTAGTTGTCATTGATGTGAACCCTAGATGTCAACTCTAAAAGAAGTCCAAGTAATGGGTGTATTTGAAAATGCAAGATACCAGATATATAAATATGCAGAACATAAATGAAATGCTAGAAATGACAGAATAACAGTAAAATATCCAGCATAATCTTCACAATACACAGAAATGATATACGAAATAGCAACAGAAATAACACTTT
>JZKD02S1982837.1:90851-128285 GCA_000966675.3 Picea glauca
GGTGCATAACTTTTACGAATTCTGCTTCTGCAAGCCCACTCAAGATAACATTCATAGCCTTAGCGTTGAAGCTAAATTCTAGTTTGTCATCCTTATTAGCTAGCAAAACTGGCTTGACATACCCAGTATCTACCAAATCCCAGACATCTGCACCTAAATCCATTATGTAGGTTCTCATTCTAACTTTCCAGAAGGAAACGTTTGTTCCATTGAACAGAGGGGCCTTATTGGTTGAATTTCCTTCATGGCTTGACATGTTTAAGCTCTAGGATCTACCCTTAGAAAAAGGGGCCAGCTATGATACCAATTGTTGGGCGACTGAGAGGGGGGGGTGAATCATTTGTTACCGTGCTTAAACAATTATGCTTCTTTTAAAATCTTTACAAGGCACTCAATGATGATCACAATAATGCAGAGAAATAAACAAAGGCACATTCAGCATCAGTCACATATATGAGAAAGACAGAGACATATAATTCCCAAGGAAACCCATATAGGGTAAAAACCTCTTTTTCTTTATATGATAAGTTTTATCTACATTCTTGACATTATCATACATATGAGCACCAACTCATTGTGAGGCTACAGCCTCTGGTTTTGCAAGCTACAACTTGCTGAGAGCACCGACTCTCTATTTTCTCTAGCACCCACTAGAAGGAAGCACCAACTAGAAGGAAGTACAAACTCCCTGGTTTCTCTAGCACCAACTAGAAGGAAACACCAACTCCCTGTGTTCAAGCACCCACTTGAACCATTGAGGACACCAGTCCTCCCTAGCACCTCCCAACCACCCCGAATAATAAATTCTTTGTTACTGAAACTTATTATAGCGATATAAAATTAGTCAATGGCTTACCAGCCCTGTTGTTGTTCTGTTACGCTGCTCTGCCCTATCTGCATCAGTGTCTTCTGCATGCCCCTTGCACTTTTTGTTCTTCTCCCTTTTATACTCTCTGCACCATATCCCTTTGATGCAACCTTCCTCTAGCATGCATCTATACTCTTGCGCTCTTCCTCCTTGCTCACACTTGAATCCTCCCCACCACAACAACAACCTCATCTCTTCTTTGTTTCTCCTTCTTATAGTCTCTGTTGTCTTTGTGCATGCAATATTCGCAATGCTTCTGCATTCTCACTCCGCGCCAAATTCCTCCACAACTCGAGTGCTCTGTCTGATCATCATCGTGACTCTTCAGCTTCTCTGGTGGTTCACCCCGCGTGTCTAGCATCACTGTATGTTATACCGAGATTCATCAGCCTCTTTGGCAGTTTGAGACTCTTCATCTTCTCTGTGACAGTTGAGCTCACCTTTTCTGTTTCAGTTACAGGCCTCAATGTTCATCAGTTTTCAATTGCCTCCATGAACATCTTCATACCTCTAATAGAATCTTCACCTCCTCTGTCAGTCATCACGCAGTGTCTTCGAGTCCTCTGGCAGAAACCATCAGTGGTTTTTGGAAGTTACACTGTATCGTGCTATAGTAGCCCACCGATCTTTTTTCACATTCACCTGCACCGTTGGATTGGCTTCATGAGATCTTGCATTCATTTCGGCATTTCTGTGGCCAAGGTTAGAACCTCTAGCTTCTACCTCCATCTTCTATCGATGTAACCAATGGCTATGACCATGTGCTTATGCATAAAGTGATTTTGTGCTTTCTTATTTCGTGAATTTTGACACTATGCTCTGTTGACCCCAAGTCAGCAAAATTTCGATCGCTTGCCACGTGTCCTATGATTCGATGGTACAGAGCTAATCTTGTTTCAAGGGCTGCGATTGAATCGCGATTTTGACATTCTTGTTGCATTGTTTTTTTTGCCTCTCCATGTCGTGATTCAGGAAACTCCGATATGGAGTTCGATCAACGGTCCATATTTGATCTGTTTTCAATGGATGCAATTGAATCGCGATTTCGCATATCGCGATTTCGACACTCTTGTTGCATTGAGTTCTTGCCTCTGCAAGTCACGATCCCCGAAAATGAGCTTGGTTTCTCTAGATCTTTCCTCCATCTCTCGCTGATGTGACCAAGGGTTGTGACCACAATATTATGCATAAGGCGCTTTCACGATTTCACATTTCGCGATTTTGTGACTCCTGTGGTAGGAGTTCTTGTCATCTCCATCTCCCGATTTCTGAAACTCCGAAGTGGTGTAAACCTGCTGACGTCACACGTGGATTGAAACGTGTTGAATACTACCACGTGTCACTCTGATTCGTGACTTACATCTACCTGAAGTGTTGAATTAGCTTGACACTTGTCATTGCCTAGTTGTGCCATGTGTTCTTAGGTTTGCTGATGTGTCTTGTTTCAGGATTTCGCATTTCGGCACTTCGGGACTCCTAATGTTGAGAGTCTCTGACTTCTCCATCTCTCGATTTCTAAAACTCCAAAATGGACTGAGATCAACAGTCCAGATCAAACCTTGGTCTGACGGCTCAGATTAAGTCGGGATCTTGCATATCGCGATTTCAGGATTCCTATGGTTAATATTTTTTGACATCTCCAACTTTCGATCCGTGAAACTCCAAAATGGAGTGGGATCAATGGTGCAGATCAAATCTTGATCTGATAGCTGTGGTTAAGTCGCGATTTCGCATATCGCGATTTCGAGAGGTTAGGGAACCCCGTTCCTTTGACTCTCCAGTCAGCGAAATGACGATATTTCCCCACGTGTCCCTCTTGGATCAACGGTCAAGATTTTATTGTGATTTCGCAACTCCATGATCCTTCATTGTGTCTGATCAACGGTCCATATTTTTCCTCGATCCAATGGTCAAGATTATATTGCAGTATCTCGTATCGCGATTTCGCGATTTGAAAGGTTGGAGCATTTCATTCCTTTGAATTTCCAATCAGTGAAATGTTGATCTGTGTCCACGTGTCCTGCCTGAAGATGGACAGTCCTCCTTCTTGTGGGATTTTGTGAGCCTGCTACTCCTTGCACTTTAAAGAACGTGCAGATTCTCCTTGATCCAACGATGGTCGGATCCTGCGCTTGGATCTAACGCCTGAAATCTGTCCTCCTCTTCAACACGCTCTTCTTGTCTACATTGAGATCTGACAACCATCGGGAATTCTGAATTGTTGATCCAACGATCACGGTTTCCGCTCTTCCCCGATTATCACTACGCTGTTGATCATCACTGTTATACTCAAGCCATCATCGCTACTATACTTTCCATCAATGACAAGCATACGCTTCCTGTAAAGCATGCCAACAAGGGGATCTACTTAACCTGATAGATCTTCTAATGACACTTGCAGGAGTTTGAGGTACCTATTGCTCCAGTTGTTGTACATTTTGATTTTCTGGTACCTTTGGAATTTCTTTTTCAGTGATCTCATCAAGCACTGTGTATTCTAGTTTTTTTTTTTCATGTTTCTTTCCCTACAATTGATCTTTGTACATGACCTTTTCATTGAATATAACATCTCTAATCCTAATAAAAAAAAATTATTTTCATAATCCCATAAGAGATAACCAAAATATTTAACACCGTATCCGATAAAGGTACACTTCTTGGATTTTGCCTTAAGCTTTTCTCTATTTTCTTTATAAATATAAACAAATGTTTCACAATCGAAAGTCTTCAAAAAAGAATAGCTTACCTTTTTACCTGTCCATGCCTCCTTTGGAATTATACCATCCAAAGTGCTTGAAGGTCTTCTATTTATTAAGTAAACAACAATATCTAAAATATCTTCCCAAAACTATAAGGGAAAACCATCATGGAATCTCATACTCCTTGCATGCTCCATGATCGTCCTGTTCATCCTTTCCGACACACCATTTTCTTATGGTGTTCTTGGAACTGTCTTTTCTCTACGAATCCCATGGTATGAAAAATAATAATCAAACTCCTTGCTGCAATATTCACCTCCATTTTATGATCTGAGACACTTCAACCTTTTTCCTATCTCGTTCTCAACCAAAGCTTTCCATTTCTTAAAAGTATTAAAAGCATTAGATTTTTGTCGAATGCAATAAACCCAAGTTTTTCTAGTTGCATCATCAATAAAAGTAACATAATAACTAGAGCCACCAAGAGATGATACCTGAGTTGGTCCCTATACATTTGTATGCACAAGCTCTAACCTTTCACTCTTATTTTATTTTTCGAATCTCTTATATTTTCCATAAACACAATGCTCACAGAAATCCAAATCAATTTGTTTAAGATCTAGCAACAAATTTATTTTGTGAAGTATCTGCATCCCCTTCTCACTCATGTTTCCAAGCCTATGATGCCACAATGTCATATCCACTCTTGTAGAATATAAAGAGATAGAAGAGTCAGTATTACCAATACATAAATACAATGTACCTACCTTCTCTCCTTTTGTTATCACCAGTGATCCTTTGGTGACCTTCCACACCTTATCTGTAAATATGGATATACAACCTTCACTTTCCAACTGCCCTATTGAAATTAATTTTTTCCTTAGATCTGGAACATGTATTACCTCTTTAAACAACCATTGGTTTCCATTCCTTTTCTTTATTTTTACCTTTCCCATTCCAACAATTTTTCATGGTGCATCATCACCCAAATGAACCTGTTCAAAATCACCTTGAACATAATCTAGAAAATGTTTCCTATGGGGTGTGGCATGAAATGAAGCCCTTGAATCTACTACGCAACACTCATAAATATTATCTACAGAAAGAATCAAAGAATCTTGTAACACATCACCTGCTACATTTGCTTCCTGATTTTTCTTCCATTGTCCATCTCTTTGTTTCTTTGGAGCTCTGCAGTTTTTCTTCAGATGTCCTTTCTTCCCACAATTCCAACACTCTATCTTTCCCAGTATGGATTTGGATCTGCCCTTCCTAGAATTCCCATGGTTCCCTAAGCCCTTTCCTCTATCCTTTTGTCTTCCCCTGTTCTCCATGTTTAACGCATTACATGATGTCTCACCGGTGCTTTTCCATCGCATTTCCTCACTAAGGATAACACCAACAACATCATCAAATTTTAAAGTGTTTGAGCTAGAGACGGAGTTACTTACAGGAATGACCAAGACGTTCCAAATTTTTGGCAATGAGCACAAGATTAGAAGAGCCTTGACCTCATCATCAAAGTACACTGTACATAACTTAGCTGATTAATAACCATATTAAATTCATTTAAATGATCTGCAACAGACCCACCTTTTAACATCTTCATATTAAATAATATCTTCATTAGAAATATCTTATTGGACACCAAGGGTTTTTCATATAGTTTAGCCAATGCATCCATCATCTCCTTCGTTGTCTTTTCTTTCGAAATATTGAAAGCCACCGATGCTTCCAGGCTCAACCATATCATTCCTAGTGCCTTTCTATCAATAACCTACCATTCTTCGTCCTTCATGGTCATCGACTTTTTTGTTATTCCACCAAATGGTAGGAATAGATCCTTCTGATATAAATAATCTTCCATCTTCATCTTTCATAACCGGTAGTTTTGGATGTTAAATTTATCGACCCTAAAATTTTCATCTTCTGCAATTTCTCCCACTCGAACTAGGAACCCTCTTTTCCTACGAGTTACCTTTTGCTCTGATACTAGTTGTTAGAAAAATAGGATCACAGAGCAATAAAATAAAAAAAATGAATGCGGAAAAAAAAGAAAAAGATACACAATACAATAGAGACACAGATATACATGGTTCACCTAGTGTGGGCTACGTCCACCAAAGAAATTGCTAGGTCCATCCTTTTTATTATCCAACATATGAAGGGATACAATGTACAAGACACCCGATGTAACTTCCTCTTTTTTCTCTCACAGTCTCCTCTCTCAAAATACAATATTCACGATGATGCATAACTACAATAAATATCCCTCATAAGAGAGGGTTTCCTTCTAAGGAAAAAAACCCTAACATAACTTATACTGCTAGATCTGCGACCTTATAATGAACGGTCCATATTTACTATGAAATTACAATATACATTTACAAGGAAGTTTTCCTTCAGGGGATTTTCCCCCAAACCCCTATCGGGGGCCTGCTTGCCCCTAAACCCCCCAGCCGGGGGGATGAGCCCCCCGGACCTCGCAGGGAGGGAAATCCCCCCTTGCACCCCCCCACATGGAGGGGTGTATAGTCTTCAAGGGTTATAAACATGGCTGGAAACAAATACCTATGAAACATGAAGATAATCATGCTCCACAACCAACATAACCAACCTTTACTAACAATGTTCACAAAAAATCCTAATAAAGGAAAATCTCAAGTCACCAAAGAACAAGAAATTGCAGAATCCAACATAAGAATTGAAGATGCCAAAAGACAAAAGGAAATCTGGGAGATTAAAGAAGCAATCTAGAAGAAGCAAGAAGACAGAGACAAAAATAATGCTCAATTGGTCATAACCAAAGATCTAATGGAAAGTGATAAGATTCTAAAAGAAATAACCATAGAAAAATTAAATGAATGTCTTGATGCTACTCTGGTAGAATCCATAAAGAGCTCTCCGCTAAAAATTCAAATTCTTAAAAAATGGGAGTGCATTGCATTCTTTGGCCTAACCCAAGCTAGAGAAAGATTATGTAATTGGAGATATGGAACCTGTATTACCTTTTATGATAATAATATTTGTTATTGTGATATGGTACATTGTCAGGAGATAGACATAATCTTATTCTGTAGTTAGTAAAAGAACAAGGTGAACTCATTATTTGTGTAGATCCTGTCAATTTAATTTGTCATGAATGGATTGGTTGGACTGAAGTCCTTTGAGAAATATTTTGTCCCAAAGAAGATTGGATGCAAAGGAAGATTGACCTCATTCATAAATTGTGAGAATATGACCCAAGTGGATATCGATGGCCAACCACCTCTTCCAAATGGCTCACATACAATTTTTATCTTGGCAGTTGTTTTGTAGCTTTTCAGGTCCTAAACTTTTGGGGCTGTTTTGAGGCCCTAAACAACATTTTTTGGGCTCGCCATAGTCACACGATAGGTAGAGTTAGAGTGTGACAGAAACATGTGTAGTCCTAAGATATACCTTTCCAACAACCTATCGTGCGCCTAAAACAAAGATCGTATGAAAAAATTACGACTTCAGGAAATTGATGCACCAACTTAACCCATCGGGGCCCACATGACTTTTGGAGCTTCATCTCCTATGGTTAGGTTTTTGGATGTCTAGGGTTTTTTGATTACTTCTTGATGCTAAAAAGGCTTGGAGGCCTCATTGTAATTTTCACAGGCGAATGTGCGTAGCCGTCACATCTCTTCTCAGAGATTAGATACCACCATTCGAGCAATATTGTTTCATTATGCATTTTACAGTTTCAACATATTTCTTTATTGAATAGAAATTAAGTTTCATTGTTTCTTTGTTATTGTTCATTCTATCTTTGTGTTAATTTTATAGATCTATGTTTCATTTCGTTCTGCTCATAAATATGGATTAGTGGTATCAGAGCGATTTTCTCTTCATTTGTTTCTCTGTGCATGTCCCCAAGAAGGTCAGGGTATAAGCAGTTGGGACTCGAATCAATTGAGCCTTTGCAAGATTGGTCTCGCCGAAAATGACGACCGCCCATGGGGGAAGAAAAGAGAGATGATGGGGTAAGAGATCCCTTTAAAATTTTGCTCGAGGAATCCCTCTCACGACACGAGGAATGAGATGATGTATAATTTTGTGAAAATCCTTCGACGACTCCCAACATGGGACACATCTGTTGGCAGGTTTGGAAAGGAGTGTGCTTGTCATTTATGGCAAGAAAAGAAGACAGAGAAGAAGGAAGCGAATGGAGATTAAAGATCAAGAGAGTTAACAAATTAATATCAAAATCTTAGAAGAGATGGCGCGCTACAACTCAAATAAAATCGAGACCGTTGGATCTGCAAGCCAGATCAACGGTAGGGATGCATTGCAGGGACTGAAAGAGAAATTAAACTACTCACTAGTTACAATCCCACAATCCATATAGATCATCATATATCATAGCTTCAAATATCTATGACTACAGTTGATCCAACAAACAATGTGTTTAAGTCATATTAAATTGTGACCGTCGGATGCGCAATCACCAAATCTACGACAGCGATGAATTGCGGAGATTGAAAGGAGAATTAAACATTCTGCTTGTTCCCATCCTGCAATTAGTCAGGATCGTCTAATATTATAGCTTTGAAGATCAACGATTGTGGTTAACTCGCCAATAGCACACATCTTCCCATTGCGGAGTTGGGTGACGAGTTAAAACACTCGCAGATTGTGGTTGCCCAATCATTCTTGATCGTGGATCTGTTTTAAGAAACTTCACAACCGTTGGATCATTTTTGAGTGGAAGGATAGGATAAGCAAGAAAAATGTTTGATATTTCGATTATGCAAATTCCCGTCAGTCATTGGATTACTTTCAAGTGGAAGGACAGGATAAGCTAGCAGAGCCACAACGCTAATAGATCAAGTTGTCGATATAAGATCATGATCAACGAACAACATTTAGTTTAGGTTTAAAGTCACGAAGAGGTTACACTCCAGAATGTCTGATATGTGAAATACCTGAAGCCTGAAAATATGAAATGAATAAGGATCGTCGGATTTGGAGGACAAACAAGGACCATTGGTTCAGGGTTGTTGGTCAGTAGACCATGTCAGCAAAAGGGCATAGTGGTAGACCTCATCAGAAGACCATGTCGACAGACCATGTCAGTAGACCACGTCAGCAAATACACATGGAATAATTAGGTGATGACAAGCGTCAAGAGGAAATTGGCTTGTTCCATGTCAACAAGTGACGTAAGCAAGTTACATCACTTCGGTAGAATTGCTTCAGGAGTTTCACCACCAAGAAATGTCAAAAGTCTCGAAGGCCCAAAGGACAAAGGTCTGAAGTCACTCTCAGTCGTCGATCTAAGATACTATCCTGATCGTTAGATCAAGGACATGTGACAGAGTGAGAGAATGAAAAGTGTAAAGTTTAAATCAACATTTCAGGGACGTGCAAATCATGAATCAGAGTGACACGTGGTAGCTGCTCGGCTTGTGACATGTCATCAAGTGATGCAAGATTTACGTCACTCTGAGAGATTTTCTTCGGGAGTTTTACCACCAGCACTCGCCCAAAGACCCGAAGTTCTGAATGCTGAAGACCCGAAGTGGACACGAGACGTCCAATATGAAAGATCACTTTGGGAGCATTCTTGAACGTCGATTTACTACAGTGGAAGGATAGTGTAAGTGGAAGCGTTGACCAACAACAAGCAGTCTCCACCGTTTATGACTTACCGAGCAGGTGATCACTCCGGAGGAAAGAACGGGTTGATACTCTAAATCTCCAAAGTCTAGAGACCTGAAGGAGATATCGTCTGTCAATCCAATGTTCGGTTGCATTCTCAACCGTTGATCAAAACATAGTGGAAGGATAGAGTAAGCATAACAGACGAAGTCGCAGAGTAAAAGGTGTCCATCCTTCTCATTTCTTTATTAAGTCATGGTCGTCAGATTAAGCAATGAAAGATAGATGTAAGGATCGAATATAACCATTGATATGGTTCAGATATATAAATGTGAACCATCCAATCTGTTCGGCGATATTGTATTCGGGAGATTTGAAAGGTTGGAAGTCACGAAGACCCAAAGGGAAAAGTGTCGAAGTTATGATAGTTGTCCATTTTAGGAGACTGAATCATGACCGTTGAATTGATAAGCACTCTATAATCCTAAGCGTATGGTCACCACCAGTGATCACGTGAAGGAAGGGGCTTAAAAGCCAAAGAATCCATAATTGAATGGTTGTAACTAACAAAGAAGACAAAGAGTTTCGACTGCCAGAGAAGCTAAGGAATCTTAGTATAATGAACACTGATGATGAACACACAATGAGAAGAACCGCCAGAGAAGATGAAGAGTTGCCATGATGATCATGCAGATGACTCAACGTGAGAAAAGGATGCAGAACAGAGAATTGAATGGATTTCTGCTGCTGAGCTATGCAGTCGTGAGGAAGAGATTGAGTGAACAACCTGTAGGGAAGAAAAGTGACGCAGTGAAGAGAATGGAGAGGCATAGCACATAGAAGTCAGAGGACAATGAGCAGAACCACCAAAGAAGATGAAGAGTTTCCATGATGATCAGGAAGATGACTCGACGTGAGAAAAGGATGTAGAACAAAGAATTGAATGGATTCTGTTGGTGAGCTATGCAGTCATGAGGAAGAGATGGAGTGAACAAACTGTAGGGAAAAACAATGATGTAGTGAAGAGAATGCAGAGGCATAGCGCATAGAATTCAGAGGCAAAACAAAGTATAAAAACAAGAAAGAGAAGCTGAACAAGCATCTATGTGTGTAGTAGGGGAAAGAAAAGAGCATAGAAGAGGAACAAAGAATAGAAGCTGGAAGAGGCAGAGGATTCATGGAGTTGTAATAGACCATATTAGAGACAGAGAAAGTAAGTAAAGTTTTGCAAGATTCAATCAGGGTAGTAGGGTGGTGCTAGGGAGGACTAATGTCCTCACAGTTTCAAGTAGGTGCTTGAACACAGGGAGTTGTAGCTTCCATCTGGTTGCAGCTAGAAAAACCAGGGTCGTAGGGTGGTGCAAGGGAGAACTATTGTTCTTTGTTATACAGGTTGGTTCATGTGTGACTAGCAGTTGGTGCTTCCATCCAGTTGGTGTTGGAACACTTAGGGAGTTGGTGCTTCCTTCTAGTGGGTGCTAGAGAAACTAGAGAGTTGGTGCTTTCAGCAAGTTGTTGCTTGTAAAACAAAGGTTGTAGCCTCAGGAGCAGTTGGAGCTCATAAAAATGATAATGTACAGAAAATAAAGATTACTTATCATATCAATAAGAAGAGGTTTTTCCCTTTATGGGTTTCCTCGGGAAATATCTGTCTCTGTATATTTCATGTGTGTGATTGCTGTTGAATATTTTATTTCTTACCTCCCTGCATTATTGTGATCATCATTGAGTGTTTTGTAAAGAGTTTAAAATAGGCATAATTGTTTAAGCACAGGAACAACTGATTCACCCCCCCTCTTAGTTGTTCAACAATTGGTACCAGAGTAGGTTCCTTTTATTTAAAGGTAGATAAATAAGCTTAAACATGTCAAGTCATGAAGGAACTTCAACCAATAAGGCCCCTTTGTTCAATGGAACAAACGTTTCCTTATGGAAAGTTAGGATGAGAACCTACATAATGGATTTAGGTGTTGATGTCTGGGATGTGGTAGAGACTGGTTATGTAAAGCCTGTTGTACTAGCTAATATGGATGACAATCTAGAATTCAACTTCAATGCTAAGGCTATGAATGCTATTCTGAGTGGGCTTGTAGAAGAAGAATTTGTAAAAGTTATGCACTTAGAAACTTCCAAAGACATGTGGGAAAAAATCATTAGCAGTTATGAAGGTAATGAGAAGGTAAAAGATGCCAAGATTTAAAACTACAGAGTACAATTTAAACAGATACAAATGAAAGAAGATGAATCTATTGGGAAGTACTTTCTGAGAGTTGAGGAACTAGTAAATGCAATGAAATCTCTTGGGGAAAAAATTGAGGAAGCCTCTTTAGTTCAAAAAATTTTGAGATCTCTGCCAGATAGGTTCAACCCAAAGGTGTCTGCTATAGAAGAACTTAATTATCTAAAATCTTTGGATTTTGATCAAATTCTAGGAACGTTGACTGCATATAAAATGAGGATAGGTAAAGATAAATCCACCACTAGAGAAGATTCTTTTAAAGCAGATAAGAATGAGGAATCTGAGCCTACTGAAATTGAAGAAAAATTTGTGAGAAGACTAAAGAAAGGATTAGGCAAGTATCAAGGCAAGTTTCCCTTCAAGTTTTTTAACTGTGGAAAGATAGGTTTCTTTGCATCTAAGTGTCCACACAAGAAGTAGGATTAGAATTATAAAGGTGAAAAGAAGTACAAACCCAAGAGATTTGGTAAAAAGAAAAGTTTATGTGTAAACAATGATGACTCTTCAGAAGACACAGATAATGACTCTTCCTGTGAAGATAAGGTTAATGAATTTGTGCTTATGGCCAAAGAGGATTATGATAATAAAAAAATAGGAAGTGATGTAAATGATGAAGAAGTTGTGGTTGATATGGAAGGTGAACTAATCAGTGCTTTAGAAGAGATTGACAGACTCAGACTCAAGAAGAGAAAACAAAAACAATTGTTGATGCAGTTTGAAAAGAATGGTAAAAAACCTAATGAAGACTTTTCCCCTGCTAAAAGTGGAGTTAGAAGAGGCAAATAAGATATAGGACATTCTGAAACAATAGTTATCAGAAAATAAGGCAATATGTGAAGCCTTGGAAGAAGAGGTAGTAAAAACCAGAAAAGAGATGGAGAAGTTTAAATCATTGTATATCCAAAATATTCCAAGCATTAAAGCCTTAGAAAAACTAAATGACATTCTGAACAAACAGAGATATCCTTTGTTGAAGACTGGTTTAGGCTATGTAAGTGGTTCAAGAAGCAAACAGATGGAAAGCAAAGAGCCAGTAAAGATGATCAAGTTCCAAATCATCAAACAATCAGACCATTTGAGTACTATGTCACCAAAAGCTAAAAGATAAGATGATCCCTGATAAAAAACAAAGATATCAGAAGATGGAGCAACAAATAAAAAGAATAAGGCCATCCTTCAGGTACCAAAATTTCATTCATGGTTACTGTATTTACTGCTCTAATTTTGGTCATAATATTGCAAATTGTCAAATTAAGTTTAGAGATATGCAACTGAAAAGATCAAGAAATAAATAATCTTTGCAACATATGATCCAAATTTTACGAGTAGAATGAAATGAATACAAATTATTAATAGGTGGTTAACAAAAAATAACAGAGATACAATAAAACTGGTTTTCTATTCAATAACGAAATAAGATGAAACTATAAAATGCAACGGAAACAAGCTTGCTGGAATGATGGCAACTTATCTCTGCGAAGAGATGTGACGGTTGCGTGCATTCGCAAGAAGAAGATTACAATGAGGCTCTGAAGGCCTTTTTAAATAAACAAGAATGACAAAAAACCTAGACATCCAAAAACCTAACCTTAGGAGATGAAGCGCCAAAATTCATGTGGGCCCCGTTTGGGTAAGTTAGTACATCAACTTCCCGGGGTCGTAACTTTTGCATACGATCTTCGTTTTAGGCGTGTGATAGCCCGTTGGAAAGGTATTGTTGAGGAGATTCATTTTGGGGGCTCAATCATGCCTTTGATTATAATTAAGGATATATATCCCTAAAAACCTTCATTTAGGCCCTCAAAATGGCCCCAGAAGTTAAAACTGCTAAAAATAGTAAATTGCCAAAATTGTCAGAAAATTGTTTTGAGCTAGTTGGAAAAGGTGGGTGGCCACTGATATCCATATGGATAAACATATAAATAAACAACCAATAAATATACAAAGTTTCACCAATCACTTCAACCTATTGAACATTGAGCTCGAATGCTATAATTGTCATAACTTCGGCCACAAATCTGCAGACTGCCATCTGAAGAATTACAAAATAGATACAAAGATAAAACCCTTAGCTAAAAATATCAGCACTGGAAAAAGAAATATAGTGAAAATTGTGGTCTATTACTTTCAACTCAAAAAAAAAATACCCCTGATATATAGACAATGGATGTTCCAAGAACATGACTTGAGACAAGGATAAGTTTTTTTTCTATAAGTAAAGGCAAAACAGGAAATGTGACCTTTGGAAATTATGAACCAGGTAAAATCAAGGGTAAAGGGATGGTGAGTTTAAGTAATGGCAAAGGAAAAGCCCAGGATGTCCTACGTGTAGATGGGTTGAAACATGATTTTCTGAATGTAAGTCAAATGTGTGACAGAGGATGTGAAGTGGTGTTCACTTCCAAAGATTGTAAGATAAAATATGTAAATGTAGGACAAGTGGTGGCTAAAGGCATAAGGACAAATAATAATGTATATGTGCTGAAAGAAGATAGAGAAGAGTGTCATCTAAGCAAACATGATGAGAGTTGGTTATGGCATAGGAGACTTGGACATATAAACTTTGACCACTTAATCAAGATCAAAAATATTGAGGCAGTAAAACGTCTTCCAAGAATATCAAAGCCACAAGATTCTGTGTGTAAGCCCTGCCAAGTAGGAAAGCTAACCAGGACATAGTTTAAATCCAAGAAATCTACTTCAATAGAGAAACCACTCCAATTAGTTCATATGGATCTATGTGGACCATCAAGACAAGAAGGAACAAGGAAGGAAAACTACTTCATGGTGATCATTGATGATTACTCCAGACTCACTTGGGTTTCTTTTCTCAAAGAAAAAGTTGAAGCATTTGAGAAATTTAAAATATTTAAGGCTTTAACTGAGAATCAAATAGGCAACAGATTAAAGGTTGTAATATCAAACAGAGGAGGAGAATTTATGTCAAGTGATTTCAAGGAATTCTGTGATAAACATGGATTTTCTGGTCATCTCATCACTCGGTGTTGCCTATCGATATGCTGTTAAAATTGAGCAGAAATTTAAGCACCAGAACAAACGGGATTTTGGTTTTGCAAATCCGCAACAACCAAAGTATGACAAATATGTCCCTAACAAATAGTCTCCCAAAAACCAATGCAAGCCACATGAAAAGAAGGGTCACGGGAAGACAAAGAAAGACACTAGAAAATGGTGTGATTTCCATAAAATCCCCTGGCACAACATCGATGAATGTCACTCAAAACAGTCATTGGTGGTCGAGATCAAAGACAAGGAGCCGAACCCTGATTCAAAATCTGATTATGAAAATACTGGTCAAGGACAAATCATTGACGCAGACCCCATTGTTATTGTTGCGACCACAGTAACTCAACCAAAAGAACCAACAAATACTGAAGAGGGGGAGAACCTTTTTCATTCACAGATGTTGGTGAAGGGGACCTCGCTGCATTTTATTGTTGATAGTGGAAGCCAAAAGAACCTCATCTCAGCAGAGGTCGTCAAACAGTTGGGATTGTCAACAACACCACACCGACAACCATAATACATTGGGTGGCTTCACCAAGGACGAGATCTCCATGTCAGCCAACAATTTCGATTATCATATGGCATCCAACCCTTCAAGGATGAGGTATTATTTGATGTTGCCCCACTATATGTCTGTGATATTCTCTTGGGACAACCATATATGTGGAAGCGCCACGTTGTTTATGAGTCTCGACCCCGCAGTGTCATTGTTTCTCTGGGGGGTCATCTCTATAGAATACCAGAGGTAGTTCCAACTACTGTTCCACATAAAAAGTGTCACAAGGTAGTATCTCATACTGCAAAATTCAGCTTCTTCACAATTTGTTCAAAGGGGGAACAAAAGGACACAACAACCACTACAGCTTCGCCCCAAGCACCTTCTATCCAACAGAAGCAGGTCGACAAGGTTGCAGCAAAGCACAAATATTCCTTCTGCACACCATCCTCTCATGTAGCCCAACTTGTTGAACAACCTCAGCCTCAACAGGTTCGTGACAGACTTCCACAAACTGAGTAGCGTGACATCTCCAGCAAGGCAAGCAACTCACTAAGATGCAGATTCAACAAACACTTTTCCCTCTCCCCCGGGAACTCAACGCAATGGAGACCATTGCTTCCTAAGGAGGGAGGATTTATGTAGGTGGATATCGGTGGCCACCCACCTTTTTTGACTGACTCAAAAAAAATTTCTGGCAAATTTGGCAATTTACTATTTCTAGCAGTTTTTAACTTCCGGGGCCATTTTGAGGTCCCAAATGAAGGTTTTAGAGATAGAGGTTCTCAATGATATCAAAAGGAATGATTGAGCCCCCAAAATGAATCTCCTTTACGATACCTTTCCAACGAGTTATCATACTCCTAAAACATAGATTGTATGCAAAAGTTACGACCCCAGGAAGTTGATGTACTAACTTACCCAAATGGGGCCCACATGACTTTTGGCTCTTCATCTCCTAGGGCTAGGTTTTTGGATGTCAGGAATTTTGGCATTCATGTTTATTGTAAAAATTCCTTCAGATCCTCATTTTAATCATCTTCTTGGGAATGCGAGTAGCCGTCACATCTCTTCTCAGAAATAAGCTGCCACCATTCTAGCGAGTCTTTCACTTTGTATTTTTACAGTCTCTGTACATTTCTTTCATTAATACAAATTGTGTATTACTATATCTCTGTGTTTATGGTTGCATATCTGACATATTTATGTTATATTATTGAATAGATGCGATATCTCTGTGCATTTATTTAGTATATCTCCGATCTCATTTCGTGCCAAAAATAATCCAGATCAATGGTATCAGAGCAGGTTGTTCTTGATCATTTTTTTCAGTGCATGTCCCCGATGAGGTATGAGTATAGCAAGTTGGGTCTCGAGCTTGTCTCTTTTGAGGAAAATTGCTCTCGCACACCCAAGAAAACCTCAATTGTGGAAGAAAAGAAAAATAATGGACCAGGCGATCCTATCAGTTTGTTGCTTGAGCAAGCTCTCACACAACATAGGAATGAGATGATGGAAAGTTTCGTGCAAATCCTTTGGCGACTACAAAAAGGTGACACATCTTCTTTGAATGGAGATGCTGCCCCATTCAAGGTACAAATAAACTTTGATATTCCTATATTTGAAGGTCATATAGACGCAGACGCTGTAGACAAGTGGTTGAATCGACTAGAAGGGTATTTTTTTGTTCATAAATTTTCGAATAGAGAAAAGATTACGTTTGCGCTCCTCAAAGCCGTTCCCCATGTCAAAGATTGGTGGGAAAATTTCCATGAGAAAAAAGGAAACATAGGAAACCTCATTATTTTTTGTCACGACCACCTGGGAATCCTTCAGGGATGGTATTAAGGAACAATACTACCCTGTCGAAAGTTATGACGACCTGTATACCAAATGGACCACACTGCAGCAAGAAATAGACCAAGCCGTGACATATTTCACAACTATCTTCCATACCTTGTGCACCAAGTTGGGTATCAAAGATTCAGAGTGACATCTAGTGCTCAAGTATAATGATGCTCTGCATAGATACATCCAAACTGAAATGGATTTTCTGGACATCTCATCACTCGGTTGTGCCTATCGATATGTTGTTAAAATTGAGAAAAAATTTAAGTACCAGAACAAACAGGATTTTGGTTCTGCAAATCCACAACAACCAAAGTATGACAAAGACGTCCCTAAAAAATAGTCTCCCGAAAACCAATCCAAGCCACATGAAAAGAAGGGTCACAGGAAGACAAAGAAGGACACTGGAAAATGGTGTGATTTCCACAAAAGCCCCTGGAACAACACCGATGAATGTCGCTCAAAATAGTCATTGGTGGCTGAGATCAAAGACAAGGAGATGAACCCTGATTCAGAATCTAATTCTAAAGGATAGATCATTGACACAGACCCCACTATTATTGTGGCGATTGCAGCAATTCAACCAGAAGAACCAACGGATCCTGAAGAGGGGGAGCTCCTTTTTCAATCACATAAGTGGGTGAAGGGGACCCCACTTCATTTATTGTTGATAGCGGAAGCAAGAAGAACCTCATCTCAGCAGAGGTCATCAAATAATTGGGATTGTCGACAAAACCACACCTGTATCCATACAACATTGGGTGGCTTCGCTAAGGAAAAGATCTCCGTGTCAGCCAACAATTTCAATTGTCATATGGAATCCGAGCCTTCAAGGATGAGGTATTATGTGATGTTTCCCCACTAGACGTCTGTGATGTTCTCTTGGGCCAACCATATATGTGGAAGCGCCACACTGTTTATGAGTCTCAACCCTGTAGTGTCATTGTTTATCTGGGGGGTCATCTCTACAGAATACTAGAGGTAGTTCTGACTACTGTTCCACCTAAAAAGTGTCACAAGGTAGTATCACATACTGCAAAATTAAGCTTCTTCACAATCTGTTCAAAAGAGGAACAAAAGGACACTGCAACCACTACAGATTTGCCCCAAGCACCTTCTATCCAACAAAAGCAGGTCCCCAAGGTTGCACCAAAGCACACATATTCCTTCTACGCATCGTTCTTTTATGTATCCCGACTTGTTGAATAGCCTCAACCTCAACAGGTTCGTGACAGATTTCCACAAACTGAGCAGCGTGATGTCTCCAACAAGGCAAGCAGCTCACCAAGATGTAGATTCAGCAAACGCTTTTCCCTTTCCCCCGAAAAATCAATGCAATGGATACCATTGCTTTGTAAGGAGGGAGGATTGATCCAGGTGTATATCAGTGGCCACCCACCTTTTTCGATTGGCTCAAAACAGTTTTCTGGCAAATTTGGCAATTTCCTATTTTTAGCAGTTTTTAACTTCCGGGGCCATTTTGAGGGCCCTAATGAAGGTTTTTCGGGATAGAGGTTATAAATTATAGGTGAAGGCATGATTGAGACCCCAAAATGAATCTCCTCAATGATACTTTTGCAACGAGCTATCATACGCCTAAAACGAAGATCGTATGCAAACGTTAAGACCCCGAGAAGTTGATGTACTAACTTACCCAAACGAGGCCCACATGACTTTTGACGCTTCATCTCCTAGTGCTAGGTTTTTGGATGTTTAGGACTTTTGGCATTCATGTTTATTGTAAAAATGCCTTCAGATCCTCATTGTTATCATTTTCTTGCGAATGCGAGTAGCCGTCACATCTCTTCTCAGAGATAAGTTGCCACCATTCTAGCGAGTCTTTCATTCTGTATTTCTACAGTCTCTGTACATTTTTTTCATTAATAGAAACCGTGTATTACTGTACCTCTGTGTTTATGGTTTCATCTCTGATATATTTCTGTTATATTGTTGAATAGCTACGATATATCTGTGCATTTATTTATTATATCTCTGATCTCATTTCGTGCCGAAAATAATCCGGATCAATAGTATCAGAGCAGGTTGTTCTTAATCATTTTTTTTCAGTGCATGTCCCCGATGAGGTCCGAGTATATAAAGTTTCGTCTCGATCTTGTCTCTCTTGAGTAAAATCTCTCCTGCACACCCAAGAAACCGTCAATGGCGAAAGAAAAAAAAATGACGGAGCAGACAATCCTATCAGTCTATTGCTTGAGCAAGCTCTCACACAACAGAGGAACGCGATTATGCATAGTTTCATGCAAATCCCTCGGTGACTACTAATGAGCGACGCATCTTCTTCGAATGGAGGTGCCTCCCCCTTCAAGGTACAAATAAACATTGATATTCCTATATTTGAAGGTCAAATAGATGCAAAAGTTATAGACAAGTAGTTGAATCTACTAGAAGGGTATTTTTCTGTCCATAAATTTTCGAATAGAGAAAAGATTACTTTTGCACTCCTGAAAGTCGTTCCCCATGTCAAAGATTGGTGGGAAACTTTTTGTGAGCAAAAGGAAACAGATAAAACCTCATTATTTTCAGTCACGACCACATGGGAATCCTTCAAGGATGCTATTAAGGAACAATACTACCCTGTCGGAAGTTATGACGACCTATATACGAAATGGACCACATTGTGGCAAGAAAGAGACCAAGAAGTGCTAGATTTCACAAATATCTTCCATACCTTGTGCACCAAGTTGGGTATCAAATATTCAGAGCAACATCTGGTGCTCAAGTATTGTGGTGCTCTACATAGATACATCCAAACTGAAATGGATTTTCTGGTCATCTCATCACTCGGTGTTGCCTATCAATATGCTGTTAAAATCAAGCAGAAATTTAAGCACCATAACAAACGGGATTTTGGTTCTATAAATCTGCAACAACCAAAGTGTGACAAAGACATCCCTAACAAAGAGTCTCCTGAAAACTAGTCCAAGCCAAATGAAAAGAAGGGTCACAGGAAGACAAAGGACACTGGAAAATGGTGTGATTTCCACAAAATGCCCTGGCACAACATCAACGAATGTCGCTCAAAACAGTCATTGGTGGCAGAGATCAAAGACAAGGAGTCGAACCCTGATTCAGAACTTGATTATGAAAATAGTTGTAAAAGACAGATCATTGACGCAGACCCCATTGCTATTGTTTCGATCATGACAATTCAACCAGAAGAACCAATAGATCTTGAAGAGGGGGAGCGCCTTTTTCATTCACAGATGTGGGTGAAGGGGACCCCACTGCATTTTATTGTTGATAGCGAAAGCCAGAAGAACCTCATCTCAGTAGAGGTCATCAAACAGTTGGGATTGTTGACAACATGACACCCACGACCATACAACATCAGGTGGCTTCGCCAAGGATGAGATTTCTGTGTCAGCCAACAATGTTGATTTTCATATGGAATCCAACCCTTCAAGGATGCGGTATTATGTGATGTTGCCCCACTATATGTCTGTGATGTTCTCTTGGGCCAACCATATATGTGGAAGCACCATGTTGTTTACGAGTCTCGACCCCACAGTGTCATTGTTTCTCTGGGGGGTCATCTCTACAGAATACCAGAGGTAGTTCCAACTACTATTCCACCTAAAAAGTCTCGCAAGGTAGTATCTCATACTGCAAAATTTAGCTTCTTCACAATCTGTTCAAAAGGGGAACAGAAGGACATTGCAACCTCTACAGCTTCACCCCAAGCACCTTCTATCCAACAAAAGCAGGTTGACAAGGTTGCAACAAAGTGTAAATATTCCTTCTATTCACCATCTTCTCATGTATCTTGACTTGTTGAACAACCTTAGCCTCAATAGGTTCATGACAGACTTCCACAAACTGAGTAGTGCGACGTCTCATGAGACCATTGCTTCCTGAGGAGGGAGGATTTATCCATATGGATTTCGGTGGCCACCCACCTTTTTCGACTGGCTCAAAATAGTTTTCTGACAAATTTGACAATTTACTATTTTTAGCAGTTTTTAACTTCTGGGGCCATTTTGAGGGCCCAAATGAAGGTTTTCGAGATCAAGGTTTTCAATGATATCTGAAGGAATAATTGAGCCCATAAAATGAATCTCCTCGACGATACCTTTCCAACAAGCTATCATATGCCTAAAACGAAGATCATATGCAAAAGTTACGACCCTGGGAAGTTGATGTACTAACTTACCCAAACAGGGCCCACATGACTTTTGGCACTTCATCTCCTAGGGTTAGGGTTTTGGATGTCTAGGAATTTTGGCATTCCTGTTTATTGTAAAAGGGCCTTCAGAGCCTCATTGTAATCATCTTCTTGCGAATGAGAGTAGCCGTCACATCTTTTCTCAGAAATAAGTTGCTACCCTTCTAGCAAGTCTTTCACTCTGTAGTTTTACAGTTTCTGTACATTTATTTCATTAATAGAAATCATGTATTACTGTATCTTTGTGTTTATGGTTGCATCTATGATATATTTCTGTTATATTATTGAATAGCTGTGATATATCTGTGCATTTTTTTATTATATCTCCGATCTTATTTCGTGCCGAAAATAATCTGAATCAGTGGTATCAGAGCAGGCTGTTCATGATAATTTTTTTCAGTGCATGTCCCCGACAACGTCCGAGTATAGCAAGTTGGGTCTCGAGCTTGTCTCTCTTGAGGAAAATCTCTCTCTCACACCCAATAAATCCTCAATGGTGGAAGAAAAGAAAAATTATGGAGCAAACGATCCTATCAGTCTATTGCTTGAGCAAGCTCTCACACAACAGAGGAATGAGATGATGGATAGTTTCGCGCAAATCCTTCGGAAACTACCAACAGGTGATGCATCTTCTTCAAACTTAGGCACCACCCCCTTCAAGGTACAATTAAACTTTGATATTCCTATATTTGACAGTCAGATAGATGTAGACGATGTAGATAAGTGCTCGAATCTACTAGAAGCATATTTTTCTATTCATAAATTTTTGAATAGAGAAAATATTACTTTTGCGCTACTCAAAGCCATTCCCCATGTTAAATATTGGTGGAAAAATTTCTTTGGGAAAAAGGAAACAGAGGAAACCTCATTATTGTCAGTCACGACCACCTGGGAATCCTTCAGGGATTCTATTAAGGAACAATACTACCTTGTCGGAAGTTATGACGAATTGTATACCAAATGGACCACACTGCGGCAAGAAAGAGACCAAGCAGTGCCAGATTTCACAAATATATTCCATCCCTTGCACACCAAGTTGGGTATAAAAGATTTAGAGCGACATCTGGTGCTCAAGTATCGCGGTGCTCTACATAGATACATCGAAACTGAAATGGATTTTCTGGAAATCTCATCACTCGGTGTTGCCTATCAATATGCTGTTAAAATCAAGCAGAAATTTAAGCACTAGAACAAACAACATTTTGGTTCTCCAAATCCACAACAACCAAAGTATGACAAAGACGTCCCTAACAAACAGTCTCCCAAAAACTAGTCCAAGCCACATAAAAAGAAGGGTCACAGGAAGACAAAGAAGGACACCGGAAAAAGGTGCAATTTCAACAAAAGCCCTTGGAACAACACTCATGAATGTCACTCAAAATAGTCATTGGTGGCTGAGATAAAAGACAAGGAGCCAAAACTTGACTCAGAATCTGATTCTGAAAATACTGGTAAATGACAGATCATTGACGCAGACACCACTGTTATTGTCACGACCGCAACAATTCAACCAGAAGAACCAATAGATCTTGAAGAGGGGGAGCAACTTTTTCATTCACATATGTGGGTGAAGGGGACCCCGCTGCATTTTATTGTTGATAGCAGAAGCTAGAAGAACCTCATCTCAACAGAGGTCATCAAACAATTATGATTGTCAACAACACCACACCCACAACCATACAACATTGGGTGGCTTCGCCAAGGACAAGATCTCTGTGTCAGCAAGCAATGTCGATTTTCATATGGCATCCAACCCTTCAAGGATGAGGTATTATGTGATATTTCTCCACTAGATGTCTGTGATGTTCTCTTGGGCCAACCATATATGTGGAAGCACCATGTTGTTTATGAGTCTCGACCCCGCAATGTCATTGTTTCTCTGGGGAGTCATCTCTACATAATACCAGAGGTAGTTCCAACTACTATTCCACCTAAAAAGTTTCACAAGGTAGTATCGCATACTACAAAATTCAGCTTCTTCACAATCTGTTCAAAAGGGGAACAAAAGGACACTGCAACCACTACAGCTTCGCCCCAAGCACCTTCTATCCAACAGAAGAAGGTCAAAAAATGAAGGTTTTTCAAGATCGATGTTCTTAGTGATATACAAAGTCATTATTGAGCCCCCAAAATGAATCTCCTCGATGATACCTTTTCAACGAGCTATCATACGCCTAAAACGAATATCGTATGCAAAAGTTACGGCCCTGGGAAGTTGATCTACTAACTTACCCAAACGGGGCCCACATGACTTTTGGCGCTTCATCTCCTAGGGTTAGGTTTTTTGATGTCTAGGACTTTTGGCATTCCTTTTTATTGTAAAAAGGCCTTTAGATCCTCATTGTAATCATCCTCTTGCGAATGCGAGTAGCTGTCACATATCTTCTCATGGATAAGCTGCCACCATTCTAGGGAGTCTTTCACTCTATATTTTTACAGTCTGTGTACATTTCTTTCATTAATAGAAATCGTGTATTACTGTATCTTTGTGTTTATGGTTGCATCTCTGATATATTTCTATTATATTATTGAACAATTGTGATATCTCTGTGCATTTCTTTATTATATCTTCGATCTCATTTCGTGTCGAACATAATCCAGATCAGTGGTATCAGACCAGGCTGTTCTTGATCATTTTTTTCAGTGCATGTCCTCGACGAGGTCCGAGTATAGAAAGTTGAGTCTTGAGCTTGTCTCTCTTGAGGAAAATCGCTCTCACACACCCAAGAAAGCGTCAATGGCGGAAGAAAAGAAAAATGAAGGAGCAGATGATCCTATAAGTCTGTTTCTTGAGCAATCTCTCATGCAACAGAGGAACTCGATGATGGATAGTTTCACGCAAATCCTTTGGCAACTACCAATAGGTGATGCATCTTCTTTGAACGGAGGCACTGCCCCCTTCAAGGTACAAATAAACTTTGATATTCCTATATTTAAAGGTCAGATAGACGCAAACATTGTAGACAAGTGGTTGAATCTACTAGAAGGGTATTTTTCTGTTCATAAATTTTAGAATATAGAAAAGATTACTTTTGCGCTCCTCAAAGCCGTTCCCCATGTCAAAGATTGGTGGGAAACTTTCTGTGAGCAAAAGGAAACAGAGGAAACCTCATTATATTTAGTCACGACCACCTGGGAATCCTTCAGGGATGCTATCAAGGAACAATACTACACTGAAAGAATTTATGATGACCTATATACCAAATGGACTACACTGTGGCAAGAAAGAGACCACGCAGTGCCAGATTTCACAAAGATATTCCATACCTTGCGCACCAAGTTGGGTATCAAAGATTCAGAGAGACATCTGGTGCTTAAGTATCATGGTGCTCTGCATAGATACATCCAAATTGAAATGGATTTTCTGGACATCTCATGACTCGGTGTTTCCTATCGATATGTTGTTAAAATCGAATAGAAATTTAAGCACCAGAACAAACAAGATTTTGGTTCTGCAAATCCGCAAGAACCAAAGTATGAAAAAGACGTCCATAACAAACAGTCTCCCAAAAACCAGTCCAAGCCACATGAAAATAAGGGTCACGGGAAGACAAAGAAGGACACCGGAAAATGGTGTGATTTCCACAAAATCCTCTGGCACAACACCAATGAATGTCACTCAAAAAAATCATTGGTGGCCGAGATCAAAGACAAGGAGCCAAACCCTAATTCAGAATCTGATTCTGAAAATATTGGCAAAGGATAGATCATTGACGTAGACCCCATTTTTATTTTCGCGACCACAACAATTCAACGAAAAGAACCAACAGATCCTAAAGAGAGAGAGCGTTGTTTTCATTCAAAGATGTGGGTGAAGGGGACCCCGCTACATTTTATTGTTGATAGCGGAAGCCACAAGAACCTCATCTCAGCAGAGGTCGTCAAACAATTGGGATTGTTGACAACACCACACCCAAAGCCATACAACATCGAGTGGCTTTGCCAAGGATGAGATCTCCGTGTCAGCCAACAATGTCGATTGTCATATGGCATCCAACCCTTCAAGGATGAGGTATTATGTGATGTTTCCCCACTAGATGTCTGTGATGTTCTCTTGGGCCAAGCATATATGTGGAAGTGTCACACTGTTTATGAGTCTCGACCCCACAGTGTCATTGTTTCTCTGGGGGGTCATCTCTACAGAATACCAAAGGTAGTTCCGACTATTGTAACACCTAAAAAGTGTCGCAAGGTAGTATCTCATACTGCAAAATTCATCTTCTTCACAATCTATTCAGAAGGGGAACAAAAAGACACTGCAATCACTACAACTTCGCCCCAAGCACCTTCTATCCAACAAAAGTAGGTTGAAAAGGTTGCAACAAAGAACAATTATTTCTTCCGTGCACTGTCCTCTCATGTAGCCCAACTTGTTGAACAGCCTCAGCCTCAACAGGTTCTTGATAGACTTCCACAAACTGAGCAGTGTGATGTCTTCAGCAAGGCAAGCAACTCACCAAGATGTAGATTCAACAAATGCTTTTCCCTCTCCCCCGGGAACTCAACCCAATGGAGACCATTTATTCCTAAGGAGGTTGGATATATCCAGGTGGATATCAGTGGCCACCCACCTTTTCTGTCTGGCTCAAAACAGTTTTTTGGCAAATTTGGCAATTTACTATTTTTATCAGTTTTTAACTTTCGTGGCCATTTTGAGGGCCCAAATGAAGGTTTTTCAAGATATAGGTTCTCAATGATATCCAAAGGCATGATTGAGCAACCATAATGAATCTTCTCAATGATACCTTTCCAACGAGCTAGCATATGCCTAAAATGAAGATCGTATGCAAAAGTTACGACTCCCAGAAGTTGTTGTACTAACTTACCCAAACGGGGCCCACATAACTTTTGGTGCTTCATCTCCTAGGGTTAGGTTTTTGGATGTATAGTACTTTTGGAATTCTTGTGTATTGTAAAAAGGCCTTCAGAGCCTCATTGTAATCATCTTCTTGCGAATGCAAGTAGCCGTCACATCTCTTCTTAGAGATAAGCTGCCACCATTCTAGTGAGTCTTTCACTCTGTATTTTTATAGTCTCTGTACATTTCTTTCATTAATAGAAATCGTGTATTACTGTATATCTGTGTTTATGTTTGAATATATGATATATTTCTGTTATATTATTGAATAACTGTGATATCTCTGTGCATTTATTTATTATATCTCCGATCTCATTTCGTGTAGAAAATAATTCGGATCAACGGTATCAGAGCAGGCTATTCTTGATCATTTTTTTCAGTGCATGTCCCCAACGAGGTCCAAGTATAGCAAGTTGGGTCTCGAGATTGTCTCTCTTGAGGTCAATCTCTCTTGCACAACCAAGAAACCCTCAATGGTGGAAGAAAAGAAAAATGATGGAGCATACGATCATATCAGTCTGTTGCTTGAGCAAGCTCTCACATAACAGAGGAACGAGATGATGGATAGTTTCGTGCAAATCCTTCGAAGACTACCAACAGTCGACGTATATTCTTCAAACGGAGGCACCGCCCCCTTCAAGGTACAAATAAACTTTGATATTCCTATATTTGAAGGTCAGATAGACACAGATGTTGTAGACAAGTGGTTGAATCTACTAGAAGGGTATTTTCTATTCATAAATTTTCGAATAGAGAAAATATTACTTTTGCGCTCCTCAAAGTTGTTCCCCATGTCAAAGATTAGTGGGAAACTTTCTATGAGAAAAAGGAAATAGAGGAAACCTCATTATTTTCAGTCACGACCACCTGAGAATCCTTCAGGGATGCTATTAAGGAACAATACTACCCTGTCAGAAGTTTTGATGAGTTGTATACCAAATGAACCACAATGCGGCAAGAAAGAGACCAAGCAGTGTCAGATTTCACAAATATCTTCCATACCTTGCATACCAAGTTGGGTATCAATATTCAGAGTGACATCTGGTGCTCAAGTATTGTGATGCTCTACATAGATACATCCAAACTGAAATGGATTTTCTGGACATCTCATCACTTGGTGTTTCCTATTGATATGTTGTTAAAATCGAGTAGAAACTTAAGCACCAGAACAAATGGGATTTTGGTTCTGAAACTATGCAACAACCAAAGTATGACAAAGACATCCCTAGCAAATAGTATTTCGAAAACCAGTCCAAGCCACATGAAAAGAAGGGTCACGGGAAGACAAAGGACACCGGAAAATGAAGCGATTTCCACAAAAGCCCTTGGCACAACACCAATGAATGTCACTCAAAATAATCATTAGTGGCTGAGATCAAAGACAAGGAGCCAAAACCTGATTTAGAATATGATTATGAAAATATTGGTAAAGGACAGATCATTGACGCAGACCCCACTGCTACTGTCGCGACCACAAAAATTCAACTAGAAGAACCAACAGATCCTGAAGAGGGGGAGCGCTTTTTTCAGTCACATATGTGGGTGAAGGGGACCCCGCTGCATTTTATTGTTGATAGCGGAAGCCAAAAGAAACTCATCTCAGTAGAGGTTGTCAAACAGTTGGGATTGTGGACAACACCACACCCATAGCCATACAACATCGGGTGGCTTCGCCAAGAATGAGATCTCCGTGTCATCCAACAATGTTGATTGTCATATGGCATCCAACCCTTCAAGGATGAGGTATTATGTGATGTTTCCCAACCATATGTCTGTGATGTTATCTTAGGCCAACCATATATGTGGAAGTTCCACGTTGTTTATGAGTCTCGACCCCGCAGTGTCATTGTTTCTCTGGGGTGTCATCTCTACATAATACCAGAGGTAGTTCTGACTACTGTTCCACCTAAAAAGTGTTGCAAGGTAGTATCTCATACTACAAAATTCAGCTTCTTCACAATCTGTTCAAAAGGGTAACATAAGGACACTGCAACCACTACAGCTTTGCCCCAAGCACCTTCTATCCAATAGAAGCAGGTCGACAAGGTTGCAACAAAGTGAAAATATTCCTTTTTTGCACCATCCTCTCATGTAGCCTGACTTGTTGAAAAACCTTATCCTCAACAGGTTCGTGACAGACTTCCACAAACTGAGCATCACGACGTCTCCAGCAAGGCAAGTAGCTCACTAAGATGCAGATTCAACAAACGCTTTTCCCTCTCCCCCTGGAACTCAACGTAATGGAGACCATTGCTAACTAAGGAGGGAGGATTGATCTAGGTGGATATCGGTGGCCACCCACCTTTTTCGACTAGCTCAAAACATTTTTCTGACAAATTTGACAATTTACTATTTTTAGCAGTTTTTAACTTCCGGGGCCATTTTCAGGGCCCAAATGCATGTTTTCAAAATAGATGTTCTCAAGGATATCCAAAGGAATAATTGAGCCCCCAAAATTAATCTCCTTGATGATACCTTTCCAACGAGCTATCATATGCCTAAAACGAAGATCGCATGCAAAAGTTACGACCCTGGGAAGTTGATGTACTAACTTACCCAAACGGGGCCCACATGACTTTTGGCACTTCATCTCCTAGGGTTATGTTTTTGGATGTCTAGGAATTTTGGCATTCCTGTTTATTGTAAAAATGCCTTCAGAGCCTCACTGTAATCATCTTCTTGTGAATACGAGTAGCCGTCACATCTTTTCTCAGAAATAAACTGCCAACCTTCTAGCGAGTCTTTCACTCTGTATTTTTACAGTTTCTGTACATTTATTTCATTAATAGAAATTATGTATTACTGTATCTCTGTGTTTATGGTTGCATCTCTGATATATTATTGAATAGTTGTGATATCTCTGTGCATTTCTTTATTATATCTTCGATGTCATTTCGTGCCGAAAATAATCAAGATCAGTGGTATCAGAGCAGGCTGTTCGTGATAATTTTTTTCAGTGCCTGTCCCCAACGAGGTCCGAGTATAGCAAGTTGGGTCTCGAGCTTGTCTCTCTTGAGGAAAATTTCTCTTGCACACCCAAGAAACCCTCAATGGAAAAATAAAATAAAAATGACAGAGTAGACGATCCTATCAGTCTGTTGCTTTAGCAAGCTCTCATGCAACAGAGGAATGAGATGATGGATAGTTTCGCGCAAATAT
The DNA here is from genome assembly GCA_000966675.3 of Picea glauca. Lineage (NCBI taxonomy): Eukaryota > Viridiplantae > Streptophyta > Pinopsida > Pinales > Pinaceae > Picea > Picea glauca. Next base: position 119,857 of record JZKD02S1982837.1, read on the forward strand.
TTCAGCATTTACCAATAGGAGACACATCTTCTTCGAATGGAGGCACTGCCCCCTTCAAGGTACAAATAAACTTTGATATTCCTATATTTGAAGGTCAAATAGAGCCAGGCATTGTAGACAAGTGGTTGAATCTACTAGAAGGGTATTTTTCTGTTCATAAATTTTTGAATAGAGAAAAGATTACTTTTGCACTCCTCAAAGCTGTTCCCCATGTCAAAGATTGGTGGGAAACTTTCTGTGAGCAAAAGGAAATAGAGGAAACCTTATTATTTTTAGTCACGACCACCTGGGAATTCTTCAGGAATGCTATTAAGGAACAATACTACCCTGTCGGAAGTTATGACGACCTGTATACCAAATGGACCACACTGTGGCAAGAAAGAGACCAAGCAGTGCTAGATTTCACAAATATCTTGCATACCTTGCACACCAAGTTGCGTATCAAAGATTCAGAGCAACATCTGGTGCTCAAGTATCACGGTACTCTGCATAGATACATCCAAACTGAAATGGATTTTCTAGACATTTCATCACTTGGTGTTGCCTATCGATATTTTGTTAAAATCAAGAAGAAATTTAAGCACCAGAACAAATGGGATTTTGGTTCTGCAAATCCAAAAGAACTAAAGTATGACAAAGACGTCCCTAACAAACTGTCTCCTAAAAACCAGTCCAAGCCACATGAAAAGAAGGGTCAGGGCAAGACAAAGAAGGACACCAAAAAATGGTGTGATTTCCACAAAAGCCTGTGGCACAACACCGATGAATGTCTCTCAAAACAGTCATTGGTGGCCGAGATCAAAGACAAGGAGCCGAACCTTGATTCATAATCTGATTCTAAAAATATTGGTAAAGAACAGATCATTGACACAGACCCCACTGCTATTGTCACAACTGCAACAATTCAACCAGAAAAACAAACAGATCCTGAAGAGGGGGAGCTCATTTTTCATTCACAAATGTGGGTGAAGGGGACCCCACTACATTTTATTATTGATAGAGGAAGCTAGAAGAACCTTATCTCAGCAGAGGTCGTCAAATAGTTGGGGTTGTTGACAACACCACACCCGTAACCATAAATTTTCGAATAGAGAAAAGATTACTTTTTCACTCCTCAAAGTCGTTCTCCATGACAACGATTGGGAAACTTTCTGTGAGCAAAAGGAAATAGAGGAAACCTCATTAGTCCAAGCCACATGAAAAGAAGGGTCACGGGAAGACAAATAAGGATACCAAAAAATGGTGCGATTTCCACAAAAGCCCCTAGCACAACATCGATGAATGTCGCTCAAAATAGTCATTGGTGGCTGAGATCAAAGACAAGGAGCCGAACCCTAATTCAGAATATGATTATGAAAATACTGGTAAATGACAGATCATTGACACAGACCCCATTGCTATTGTCATGATTGCAACAATTTAAACAGAAGAACAGATCCTGAAGAGGGGGAGCGCCTTTTTCATTCATAGATGTGGGTGAAGGGGACCCCACTGCATTTTTTTGTTGATAGAAGAAGCCATAAGAACCTCATCTCAACATAGGTCATCAAACAGTTGTGATTGTCGACAACACCACACCCACAACCATACAACATTGGGTGGCTTCACCAAGGACGAGATCTCCGTGTCAGCCATAAATGTCGATTGTCATATGGCATCCAACCCTTCAAGGATGAGGTATTATGTGATGTTTCCCCACTAGATGTATGTGATGTTCTCTTGGGCCAACCATATATGTGGAAGCGCCACGCTGTTTATGAGTCTTGACCCCACAATATCATTGTTTCTCTGGGGGGTCATCTCTACAGAATACCAGAGGTAGTTCCGACTACTTTTCCACCTAAAAAGTGTCGCAAGGTAGTATCTCATACTGCAAAATCCAGCTTCTTCGCAATCTATTCAAAAGGGGAACAGAAGGACACTGCAATCACTACAGCTTCGCCCCAAGCACCTTCTATCCAACAGAAGCAGGTCGAAAAGGTTGCAGTAAAGCAAAAATATTCCTTCTGTGCACCATCCTCTCATGTAGCCCGACTTATTGAATAGCCTCAGCCTTAATAGGTTCGTGACAGACTTCCACAAACAGAGCAGCGCGACGTCTCCAGCAAGGCAAGCAACTCACCAAGATGCAGATTCAACAAATGCTTTTTCCTCTCCACTAAGAAATCAATGAAATGGAGACCATTTCTTCCTAAGGAGGTTTGATTGATCTAGGTGGATATCAGTGGCCACCCACCTTTTTCGACTGGCTCAAAACAATTTTCTGGCAAATTTGGCAATTTACTATTTTTGGCATTTTTTAACTTCCGGGGCCTTTTGAGGGCCCAAATGAAGGTTTTTCGATATATAGGTTCTCAATGGTATTTGAATTCATGATTTATCCACCAAAATGAATCTCCTCGATGATACCTTTCGAACAAGCTATCATACGCCTAAAACGGAGATCATATGAAAAAGTTACGACCCTGGGAAGTTGATGTACTAACTTACCCAAACGGGGTGCACATGAATTTTGGCGCTTCATCTCCTAGGGTTAGGTTTTTGGATGTCTAGGAATTTTGGCATTCCTGTTTATTGTAAAAATTCCTTCAGAGCCTCATTGTAATCATCTTCTTGCGAATGCGACTAGCCGTCACATCTCTTCTCAGAGATAAGCTACCACCATTTTAGCGAGTATTTCACTCTGTATTTTTACAGTCTCTATACATTTATTTCATTAATAGAAAGAGACCAAGCAGTGCCATATTTCACAAATATCTTCCATACCTTACGCACCAAGTTGGGTATCAAATATTCTGAGTGACATCTGGTGCTCAAGTTTTGCGGTGCTCTGCATAGATACATCCAAACTAAAATATATTTTCTGGACATCTCATCACTTGGTGTTGCCAATTGATATGCTGTTAAAATCGAGCAGAAATTTAAGTACCAGAATAAACAAGATTTTGGTTCTTCAAATCCGCAACAACCAAAGTATGAAAAAGACATCCCTAACAAACAGTCTCCTGAAAACTAGTCCAAGCCACATGAAAAGAAGGGTCACTAGAAGACAAAGAAGGACACTGAAAAATGGTGCGATTTCCACAAAATCCCCTGCCACAACACCGATGAATGTCGCTCAAAATAGTCATTGGTGGCTGAGATCAAAGACAAGGAGCTGAACTCTGATTCAGAATCTGATTCTGAAAATACTGGTAAAGGACAGATCAATGACGCATACCCCAATGTTATTGTCGCGACCACAACAATTCAACTAGAAAAACCAATAGATTCTGAAGAGGGGGAGCGCCTTTTTCATTCACAAATGTGGGTGAAGGGGACCCCACTGCATTTTATTGTTGATGGTGGAATCCAGAAGAACCTCATCTTAGCAAAGGTCATCAAACAGTTGGGATTGTCGACAACACCACACCCACAGCCATACAACATCGGGTGGCTCTGCCAAGGATGAGATCTCCGTGTCAGCCAACAATGTCGATTGTCATATGCCATCCAAGCATTCAAGGATGAGGTATTATGTGATGTTGCCCCACTATATTTATGTGATGTTCTCTTGGGCCAACCATATATGTGGAAGTGCCATGTTGTTGAGTCTCGACCTCGCAGTGTCATTGTTTCTCTGGGAGGTCATCTCTACAGAATACTAGAGGTAGTTCCGACTATTGTTCCACCTAAAACGTGACGCAAGGTGGTATCTCATACTACAAAATTCAGCTTCTTCACAATCTGTTCAAAAGGGGAACAGAAGGACACTGCAACCAATACAGCTTCGCCCCAAGCACTTTCTATCCAACAGAAGCAGGTCGACAAGGTTGTAGAAAATCACAAAGATTCCATCTGCGCACCATCTTCTCATGTATCCTGACTTGTTGAACAACCTCAGCCTCAACAGGTTCTTGACAGACTTCCACAAACTGAGCAGCGCAACGTCTCCAGCAAGGCAAGTAGCTCACCAAGATGCAGATTCAACAAACTCTTTTCCCTCTCCCTCGACAACTCAACGCATTGGAGACAATTTCTTCCTAACGAGGGAGGATTGATCCAGGTGGATATCGGTGGCCACCCACCTTTTCCGACTCGCTCAAAACTATTTTCTGGCAAATTTGGAAATTCATTAGTTTTAACAGTTTTTAACTTCCGGGACATTTTGAGGGCCCAAATGAAGGTTTTTTGAGATCAAGGTTCTCAATGATAGTTTAAAGCATGACTGAGCTCCCAAAATGAATATCCTTGATGATACCTTTCCAACGAACTATCATACTCCTAAAATAGAGATCGTGTGCAAAAGTAACGACCCCGAGAAGTTGATGTACTAACTTACCCAAACAGGGCCCACATGACTTTTGGCGCTTCATCTCCCAGGGTTAGGTTTTTGGATGTCTAGGAATTTTGACATTCCTGTTTATTGTAAAAAGGCCTTCAGAGCCTCATTGTAATCATCTTCTTGTGAATGTGAGTAGCTGTCACATCTCTTCTCAGAGATAAGCTACCACCATTCTAGCGAGTCTTTCACTCTATATTTTTACAGTCTCTATACATTTATTTCATTAATAGAAATCATGTATTACTGTATCTCTGTGTTTATGGTTGTATCTCTGATATATTTCTATTATATTATTGAATATCTATGATATCTCTGTGCATTTATTTATTATATCTCTGATCTCATTTCGTGCCAAAAATAATCGAGATCAATGGTATCAAAGCAAGTTGTTCTTGATCATTTTTTTCAGTGCATGTCCCTGACGAGGTCCGAGTATAGCAAGTTGGGTCTCGAGCTTGTCTCTCTTGAGGAAAATCTCTCTTGCACACCCAAGATACCCTCAATGGCAGAAGAAGAGAAAAATGATGGAGCAGAGGATCTTATCAGTATGTTGCTTGAGCAAGCTCTCACGCAACAGAGGAATGAGATGATGGATAGTTTCATGCAAATCATTCAGTGACTAACAACATGTGACACATATTCTTCGAACGGACGCGTCGCCCCCTTAAAGGTACAAATAAACTCTGATATTCCTATATTTGAAGGTCAGATAGATGCATATGCTATAGACAAGTGGTTGAATCTACTAGAAGGGTATTTTGCACTCCTCAATGTCATTCCCCATGTCAAAGATTGGTGGGAAACTTTCTGTGAGAAAAAGGAAACAGAGGAAACCTCATTATTTTTAGTCACGACCACCTGGGAATCCTTTAGGGATGCTATTAAGGAACAATACTATCCTGTTGAAATTTATGACGACCTCTATACCAAATGGACCACACTGCGGCAAGAAAGAGACCAAGCAGTGTCAGATTTCACAAATATCTTCCATACCTTGTGCACCAATTTGGGTATAAAAGATTCAGAGTGACATCTGGTGCTCAAGTATCACGGTGCTCTACATAGATACATCCAAACTAAAATGGATTTTCTGGACATCTCATCACTCAGTGCTTCCTATTGATATGCTATTAAAATTGAGTAGAAATTTAAGCACCAGAACAAACGAGATTTTGGTTCTACAAATCCGCAACAACCAAAGTATGACAAAGACATCCCTAACAAACAGTCTCCCGAAAACCAGTCCAAGCCACATGAAAAGAAGGGTCACGGGAAGATAAAGAAGGACACCATAAAATGGTGCGATTTCCACAAAAGCCCCTGGCACAACACCGATGAATGTTGCTCAAAATAGTCATTGGTGGCTGAGATCAAAGACAAGGAGCCGAGCCTTGATTCAAAATCTGATTCTGAAAATACAGGTAAATGACAGATCATTGACATAGAACCCACTTCTATTGTCGCGACCGCAACAATTCAACCAAAAGAACCAACAGATCCTAAAGAGGTGGAGCACCTTTTGCATTCATAGATGTGGGTGAAGTTGACCCCACTACATTTTATTTTTGATAGAGGAAGCCCGAAGAACCTCATCTTAGCAGAGGTCGTCAAACAGATGGGATTGTCGACAACACCACACCCACAGCCATACAACATCGGGTGGCTTCTCCAAGGAAGAGATCTCCATGTCAGCCAACAATGTCGATTGTCATATGGCATCCAACCCTTCAAGGATGAGGTATTATGTGATGTTTCCCAATTAGATGTCTATGATGTTCTCTTGGGCCAACCATATATGTGGAAGCACCACACTGTTTATGAGTCTCGACCCCGCAGCGTCATTGTTTCTCTTAGGGGTCATCTCTACAGAATACCAGAGGTAGTTCCGACTACTTTTCCACCTAAAAAGTTTCGCAAGGTACTATCTCATACTGCAAAATTCAGCTTCTTCAAAATCTGTTCAAAAGAGGAACAGAAGGACACTGCAACCACTATAGCTTCGCCCCAAGCACCTTTTATCCAACAGAATTAGGTCGACAAGGTTGCAGTAGAGTGCAAATATTCCTTCTGTGCACCATCCTCGCATGTAGCCCAACTTTTTGAACAACCTCAGCCTCAACAGGTTCCAACAAGGCAAGCAGCTCACCAAGATGAAAATTCAACAAACGTTTTTCCCTCTCCTCCGGGAACTCAACGCAATGGAGACAATTGATTCCTAAGGAGGGAGGATTGATCCAGGTGGATATCGGTGGCCACCCATCTTTTTCGACTGGCTCAAAACAATTTTCTGGCAAATTTGGCAATTTACTATTTTTAACAGTTTTTAACTTCCGAGGCCATTTTGAGGGCCCAAATGAATTTTTTTCGAGATTGAGGTTCTCAATGATAGCCAAAATCATTAATTTACCCCAAAATGAATCTCCTTAATGATACCTTTCCAACGAGCTATCATACGCCTAAAATGGAGATCGCATGCAAAAGTTACGACCCTGAGAAGTTGATGTATTAACTTACCCAAATGGGGCCCACATGAATTTTGGCACTTCATCCCCTAGGGTTAGGTTTTTGGATGTCTAGGAATTTTGGCATTCTTGTTTATTTTAAAAACGCCTTTAGAGCCTCATTGTAATCATCTTCTTGCGAATGCGAGTAGCTGTCACATCTCTTCTCATGGATAAGCTGCCACCATTCTAATAAGTCTTTCACTCTGTATTTTTATAGTCTCTGTAGATTTCTTTCATTAATAGAAATCATGTATTACTGTATCTCTATTTTTATGGTTTTTTGTTATATTATTGAATAGTTGTGATATCTCTGTGCATTTCTTTATTATATCTCCGATCTCATTTCATGCTGAAAATAATCTGGATCAGTGGTATCAGAGCAGGTTGTTCTTGATCATTTTTTTCAGTGCATGTCCTTGACGAGGTCCAAGTATAGCAAGTTGGGTCTCGAGCTTGTCTCTCTTGAGGAAAATCGCTCTCGCACACCCAAGAAACCCTCAATGGTAGAAGAAAAAAAAATGACGGAGCAGACGATCGTATCAATATGTTGCTTGAGCATGCTTTCATGCAACAGAGGAATGAGATTATGGATAGTTTCGTGAAAATCCCTCAGCGAATACCAACATGCGATGCATATTCTTTGAACGAAGGCACCATCCCCTTCAAGGTACAAATAAAATTTGATATTCCTATATTTTAAGGTCAGATAGACACAGACGTTGTAGATAAGTGGTTGAATATACTAGAGGGGTATTTTTCTGTTCATAAATTTTTGAATAGAGAAAATATTACTTTTGCGCTCTGTTGATGGGAAAAATTGACCGTCTGTCAACTGGAAGAGCGAATCTGGTCCGGGGTTGTCTAAATAACCCAAGCCATTTGGTATAACTCGTTATGACGGGTTTAATGGCTCCGTTAGCCAGTATAAGAATCCTAAAAGAAACAAATAAAAGAGAGAAATAACTAACTAATTACTAAACACTATATATATGTACATATGCTCTAATGTAACTGTAGTAGTTATATTTAATCAGAAGATATACAAGTCTCATTTATTTACATGATTTACAAGATGCAAGTTTTAATCGAAACTTATGAAAATCAATGGAAAAATGATTACTTCTAGGAAGCAGATAAAGAAAGCACATAAAAATATTTATTCTTTTTCTTTTATAAATTTAAAGAATCTTGCAAAAAAATTAATGAAACATGAACATGTGGATAGTCAAAGATGAACCATACATTCATTGTTTCATTCATAAACAACTTAACTAAATAACACACATAATAACCTGTCGCTAATTGACGAAACTGGTATTTATCTTTCTGTGTTGTATGAGCTCCCACATGTACTGTTGTTAAGGGAAACCTATAACAGAACAATACTAGCACTTCCAGAATACATTCAAAGAAGTATTTGATATCAGAGTAAATTAATAACAGCAGGAAGACAACTAATTAAAAATTGTGTGATCTTAAGATAATGAATATTTAAGAACGAAAGAAAACTCAATTCTGGGTATTGATATTATCCATCATTTAACATTAGAAATAAATTCCATAATAATCAAATGATTGATTGATCACACATAAAAAATGGA
>JZKD02S1982837.1:155672-181501 GCA_000966675.3 Picea glauca
TTGACGCAGACCCCACTGCTATTGTCACGACCGCAACAATTCAACCAGAAGAACCAACAGATCCTGAAGAGGGGGAGCGCCTTTTTCATTCACAGATGTGGGTGAAGGGGACCCCACTGCATTTTGTTGTTGATACCAGAAGCTACAAGAACCTCATCTCAGCAGAGGTCGTCAAACAGTTGGGATTGTTGACAACACCACACCCGTAGCCATACAACATCGGGTGGCTTCGCTAAGGACGAGCTCTTCGTGTCATCTAGCAATGTCGATTGTCATATGGTATCCAACCCTTCAAGGATGAGGTATTATGTGATGTTGCCCCACTAGATGTCTATGATTTTCTCTTGGGCCAACCATATATGTGGAAGTGCCACGCTGTTTATGAGTTTCGACCCTGAAATGTCATTGTTTCTCTGGGGGGTCATCTCTACAGAATACCAAAGGTAGTTTTGACTACTGTTCCACCTAAAAAGTGTCACAAAGTAGTATCTCATACTACAAGATTCAACTTCTCCACAATCTGTTCAAAAGGGGAACAAAAGGAAACTGCAACCACTACAGCTTTGCCCCAAGCACCTTCTATCCAACAGAAGCAGGTCGACAAGGTTGTAGCAAATCGCAAAGATTCCTTCTGCGCACTGTCCTCTCATGTAGCCCGACTTGTTGAACATCCTCAACCTCAATAGGTTCGTGACAGACTTCCATAAACTGAGCAGTGTGGCGTCTCCAACAAGGCAAGCAGCTCACCAAGATGCAGATTTAGCAAACGCTTTTCCCTCTCCCCCAGGAACTCAACGCAATGGACACCATTGCTTCTTAAGGAGGGAGGATTTATCCAGGTGGATATTGGTGGCCACCCAACTTTTTTGACTGACTCAAAACAATTTTCTGGCAAATTTGGCAATTTACTATTTTTAGTAGTTTTTAACTTCTGGGGACATTTTGAAGGCCCAAATGAAGGTTTTTCGAGACCGAGGTTCTCAATTATAGTAAAAGGCATTATTTATCCCCCCAAATGAATCTCTTCGATGATACCTTTCCAACGAGCTATCATACGTCTAAAACAGAGATCGTATGTAAAAGTTACGACCCCAAGAAGTTGATGTACTAACTTACCCAAACGGGGCCCACATGACTTTTGGCACTTCATCTCCAAGGGTTAGGTTTTTGGATGTCTAGGAATTTTGGCATTTCCTTTTATTGTAAAAAGGCCTTCAGAGCCTCATTGTAATCATCTTCTTGCGAATGCGACTAGCTGTCACATCTCTTCTCAGAGATAAGTTGCCACCATTCTAGCGAGTCTTTCACTCTATATTTTTACAGTCTCTGTACATTTATTTCATTAATAAAAATCGTGTATTACTGTATCTCTGTGTTTATGGTTGCATCTCTGATATATTTCTGTTATATTATTAAATATCTGCGACATCTCTGTGCATTTCTTTATTATATCTTCGATCTCATTTCGTGCCGAAAATAATCTGGATCAAGCATAGAGAGTACAAGTTACACCATCATGAATTGAAGAAGATAAAACATGTTTTTTGGTTGATCTCAAATGTTTCAAACCTAGCTGAGACTTGGACCAGCAAGCCATCATGTTATGAATTTTGTAAGCCTATATAGGTAGTGTCGATTTTCAAGTTGTCATGGTTAGTGTTAGAATTGTTAGCAATCGTAATTAAGGGGGAGTGTTGGAATATCATAATTAATCCCATTAGTTATTTTAAGAGATTTATAAGTTTAGAGAGTTGTAGAAGAGTCTCAGTTAGTTCCAGTTAGTTGAATAAAACTCTAGAAGAGTTGAGTCCTATTATTAGTAAATTTTGTGTATTTAACTATCTCTTCAGAATCAATGAATCCATGTAGAAGTTTACAACAGTAGCTCATATTGTGTTATGTTTTTGTGTGGTTGTGTTCGAGGATGAAAGTCATAGTTGTTCTTAATTAACCCAAGTCCTTCAGAAGTTCCAGAACAACCAAGTCCTATGTCCATTATCGATATTTCATTCTACAAGGATGATACTTATCCCATCCCTGTCATCAAACATGCCACTCTATATTTTCAAGGTAAGAAATTAGGTAACCTCCCTTTGCACCATAATATTTAAAATGTCATTTTTCTTCTATACATCGCAACTTTGTTTCTAACTTTATTTCTATACATCATGGGTTGCCATATTAACTACACTTTGAACTTTCTAAATCCAAAATGTAAATGGGAGGAGAGCCCTCCCATGAGTTGTTGGAGGCATCAACATCCCGTGCTCTACTACCTTGGAGGTCCCACCTATAATCATCTCTTCGTTGTTGGAGGGATCTCTAATTTTGAATGAGAAGAATTTGATCCATTATGCACATAGATTCTCTATTTAAATTTAGATGTGTGGGAGTCATTGGATCAGTTGCCACACCAATTCAAAGTGAGTGCCTCTTCCTCATGGATTTCCTCTGTTTTCGATGAAAAAATTTACCTGCTGGAAAGATATAGTGGAGATTGATGTTATTTTGATTTGCAAAAGAAGTGTTGGGGATGTGTAGGGAAGCTTAGGCCTCCTCATCCATCTTATTTTGCATCCCATCTTCATGATTATCAGGGGGGATTGATCCTAGTGTTGGGCAGCTTGAAGAAGGGTTTGGTTGTGGGAGGATTGAGGCAAGATGATGGTGGGATGAATTTCAGACTGTGGGACTATGGAATTTCAGATGAATAGTGCTTACATTGTCAAGTTGATACTCTAAATATTTCTAATAGAGATAATGGTGTTAATCCCTTCTAAATTTTTATGTTATCTCAACAGAAGGGCCAAGAAAAATATTCCTTGATGTTAAAATCTAATAAGAGGAATTGATATTTTCTAATTTTCCTTAAATATTTTCCATATGTTTTGAATTTATCTGTCATATGTCTGCATTCTGGTTGGGTTTTCATATCCAACTATCATATGTATGTGGTCTACTATGGTTTTCATGTTGTCTACATATGTCTGGGATGAGTTTTATGTATCACCTGCATCCCCACATTTATCATTTAGTCCATCAACATTTTGAAACAACGGGGAATACTGTCGACTTTCAACCATCCAACTGCAGGGCCTATGTATTTATTTGTGTAGGATGAGTCATCTCTTTATGTTGTATGCACTCTTTTAATGGATTTAAATACACCCTTTGTATTTAATGTCACCCAATGACTCAAATATTTTCAGATTGTGTTGCAGCTAATGACAAGGAAGAATAACACGGTTACACATTCTTTGTCCTAGAATCGGAACAGTGTGGAATGGGGAGGAATGACCCGATTACATTTAGTTACATATTGGAGTGATGGATCCATTTGTAAGTTTTATGTTTCTCCCTTTTGATAAATATGGGAAAGAGTAAACCAGATGAGGATGTCAATTATAGTCATCTACTCCACAGTTCTACATGTCATCCTTTCAAGTTTTTTCCTTTTCCTATCCTTTCTCAACTTTACAAATAAATTGAGTGTTCTTGAATGCTTCATAAATTATCTTGTAGTGTAAACCCTTAGAAGGTTGTGAATTTTATATTATTTTATGATTTTGTGTGTGGTAGCCGTTATATGACTCACCTACTATGCCCCACTCACACTATGACACAAAGAAACCCTCCAAACAATTTTCGTTATGTGTAATATTGGAATGAATATGGCTCACATCCAGGTTTCAATCTTGTAGCCAGGTGGGATCTTTTTGTACCATGGAATGTGTATCCTAGGAGGGTAAAAGGGACCATGGAATTTCTAATGTCTCATAATGGAGTCTTATCTGTGTCTAGAGATATAAATTTTGGGTCTTGTAATTTGTGTTTTTCAATTGGGTGTTCGCTAAATAATTAATTATTTTAGCCTCCATGTTTTATATTTACCCCGTATGGCTATGAATATTTTCATTACATTTTTGTCTTGTGGGTGCAGAGTTGTTTGAACAACTCTCCAGGAGTGTTGAGGTTGGTCTCAATCTCCAATGCCATTTAGATTTTTGACAGTCTTGTAATCTAATTTATGGGTTTATTTAATATTCATTCTATTGATGGAAATGAGAAATGGATACATTGGATCATTGTATTTTATTATCTAATAACAACCATATACATTACCCAACCAAATTGGCTTGCAAAGAGATAGTTAATATCATAATACATGAAATACCAATGTTGAAATATCATAACACATGAAGTACCAATGAATTTGTCTTTAAGTTGTTTTAGTTCCTTCTCTTTTTATCACTATAAAAAATGAATTTGAACTCTTGGATTAAATGATTGAGCAAGTAGAAATCACTTATAATCCTCACTTTCACCCAGTTCTTGTATTTTCTTGTATTGCACAACAATTGTCTGGTGCGCCTAGTTCCAAGATTCGCAGTATGCCAAAGGGTTAATTGCAAAGCCAACTCTTCTACACCTACTGTATGATTTGATTCTTCACTTTTCCATGCGTTTTCATTATCAATTTTTTTTACATATGAAACAAAAATGAGGTAGCTATCAAATATTTACTATCCAAACTATTTATTTAAACTTAATTTGCCACAACAACAAGTGATACCTTTACACTATCCAAATTTTATGTAGTGACCAAGTTTTGTAACATCATAATGAGTTCTGGTATTTATAAAAATTTGAGGAGGTGTGACATCATAATGAGTTCTGGTATTTATAAACATCTGAGGAGGACTTTTAAATGTTTCAACTTTCAATCCATGAATGTGAAGTAGTCTGGTAGAATGGAATTCATCATGCAATACCAACAACAATTATGTAAGAGTATTTAGAAGTTTGCATCATGTTCCATTCAGATTCCATATAAACTTTTGGGGACCAATATCATCTATGAATTTTCATATGAAATGCCACCATAGTAACCATAACATGTTTCCAATAAGATATTAAATGATTATAATAAGTAGTTGAAGATTATAAATTAAGAAACAAAAAAAGAAGAACCAAAGGAAGACTTTTGGTTAAGGTGGTTTATTACATGTATTCTATTTGCAATCTATAATTTTTCAAATCCAAAGATTGTGTTAACAGAGTGAGGATAAAATCACGTGTTAAAAATATTGATCATAATTAGTCAGTCTCATAATATTGAGACTAGTGGTAAGTAGTAAACTCCATCATTTTGGACAGTTCTACTTGTGGAATGAAATCATTTATTTGATGTTTTTTTCAACCTAATATTTCCATGGATATACTCTTTTAACCAATTTTGCAATGTATCAATATTTGTTTCCGTGGAATTAGAGAATTTCTTTTCACTTCATCTTAATCACTGTCATCATTCATTGGATACTTTCCATGAGAGGAACCTCATTTAAGTTGCCTTTGTTCCTTTTCCATCCATCTTAATCTCTATCATCATTCATCAGATACTTCCAAGGGAGAAACCTTATTTAAGTTGCATTTGTTCCTTGTCCATCCTCCTGACTCCAAGGTTTTGTTTCTTTGGGGGGAGGGATTCCTGAGCCATAGTAAGTGTTTGGACTCTGGAGAGATAAGTGAATAGGATTTGCATGATTCCTTCATTATCTATTCCTTTGTTTGTTGTTTACCTTTTTATGTGATTGAATTACTCTCCTCCAATCTATTTACCTTTGTTTTTGATTGAATTACTCTTATCCAATCCCCGACGACCACAGACAATATGTTACTGTATTGAGGGTAAGAATGAATAGGAATTTGTGAAATGCATAGTGTAATTATCTATGCTATCAATCTCTCTTGCAATTGCAGTCTCCTCCATTGATTTTTCCATTACATCAACAGACACCAGTTTCTGAAATATATCTGAATGAATTTATTTTATATTATCACGTGTAAGGATATTTTCTAAGTTCCCATTACCTTCTTATTTGGAAGGGAGTACAAAACAATTCATTGTTTAAGCCATGATAAAGCAATGTATAGTGTTACATTGAGAGTAGTCAAATGTATTTATGGGTAATAAGATGGGTCATATACTTATGTTAATGATAAAATAAATTAGATGAATCAATTCTAATATTAGATTAAATTAAAAACATATTTCTAAGAAAATAGAAAAAATATTATTAAAATGCAATATAAATATTCGCAAAACCAAATCAATGTGGATGTCATTAAATCTTTGGAGAACCAAATTAATGTGGATAACATTTTTTAATTTAATGTGGATGCCATTTTTTTAGATTTATGTGAATCCTTATTAGGATAAGGTTGAGATAAATCTGTTTATAATATTGATAAATTTGTAACATAGTGTAAGTACAATTCCATTCCTTTAAGTAAAATGAGTAATAACAGTGCAACACACTGTAGTTATTTTCCAATATATATACTCGTTCGGAGTTCCCTTTCCCCGATTCGGGGGTATGCTAGTTATTTATAGTTAAAATTACTACTAAGGCAAACAAATATAAGAAGTTATATGTTCTCTAATGAAACATGTATTTAGTTGAAAACGTTCTCTAAGGAAACATGTATTTAGTTGAAACTTTTCACAACTGGCTAAAAATACCATATGAATTATCTTGGATTTAACAAATGCTTTTTAAGTAATAATTTGGTGTTAATTTTTATACAGAAAGCTGCATAAACTCATGGAAATATAATTATGTATATGGTTAGAGATTTGAATGGAAAGTAAATTAGGTTCTGCATGATTCATTACCTAACAAAGTGACAGGAAAGTCATTCCATGCAATAATTGAGAATAAGTAAATTTAAGAGGTTAAATTGTTAGAAGACAATGAGTTTTTAAGGTTTTTAGAAGCACGTGAAGGGACTTTTGTCTAGGGTTTAGGAGTTCTCACTTTCTGCAACCTAACATTAATAATTGTTGTGAGAGAAAGGATTTTTGCTTCTCTAATACTTTTTTGGAATTTCAATTTTACTTCCATGATCTAACCAACATTTTAATAATTAATCATTTATTGCTTTAGCTATTACATTATATGTTCACATCAATAGCACTATTTTCAAATAAGATCTCTAATAAAATTCTTAAACCATGGATCACCTTGTCTATGTAGATAAGAATTAACTCAAACAAATACTATCGATAACTTTTGCACCCAATAAATATGGGTTTGTATCGATGAACTCAACCAAGAGGATTTTACTAAATAACTTACAACCAACAATTTTGATCTACAATATGTTATCGCACAAGTTGTTGGTTGGGAAAATCCCAACCCAACTACCAAAATGGAAACAAATAAGGGACATTATACCCAATTTCACCTCGATATAGGTCCCACACTTCGAGGGTGACTAGGTTAGTGATGGAATATGGATTTGATGACTCTAGGGAGGCGATCTCGATGACTCTGGGGGGGATTGATATGGATGGAAGGGAAAGTAGAGAAGTACCCCCCTAAAGGTTAGTGATGGAATAGTAAATATGGATTTGATGACTCTTCTCTGGGTGGTTTAAGGTTTCCAAGTCTTTGGATGCTTGCAAATGGTGTTTGTACCTACCTGAGACACAAAGAAAAGCCACACTTGCATATAGTAATGTTAGGTGGAAAAGAAAGTTAATATTGTTGTCCCTAATTGCAGCAATAATCAATAATATATATCAGCACATAAAATATAATAAGGTCAACAATATAAGTGTTAAAAGTCCAATTGAATAAGCAGGAGACAAGCTAGTAAAAACTAGTTTAGCTCAACAATGATAGGAACAAGACTTTAGCACAAAAATTAAGGCTGCCATAAAAATTTAACTACAATTATATTTATCAACCTTATGGATGTAAAAAAAAATCATTACAGCAATATATTTAACCACTAAAACTTGATCAAAACTTGTCAAAAGATGTGTTGTACTTAGTAGATTATGTGGGCATATTTTAGGAAATTGTCAACGATTAAATTAAGAGTTATTGAAGAGTTTGGTTAGGGTTTTTTTCAGCCCTAACGGCTGTAGTTTAAATTTGTAATAGCAGAAATAAATAATTGGATAAATGAAACACCCTATTGGCTCAAGCAAGCATTTATAACATAGATTTGATTCCACTAGGAACAACTTCCAAATCATGGAATTTCACATTTTCCAAAGCAAAAATTTTATATCTACATTGCAACAAGTGATGACTAGTGCCTTTAATGATTGGGTTAATGGAATCAAGAAAATAAATAGCTAAAGGTACTACCTCCTTGGGGGTGTAAATCCTCTTACTCCCCAAGGAAAGTATCCCTAGCTAGGGTTTAGGCTAAGAGGGTGTATGCACTTATACTTCTCTTAGAAAACCCTTGTTAAACCAATAAAATTTAAGCATAAAGTGATGGATACTAAGGTGGGGGTGTATTCCCGTATACTTCCCACCTAGTTCTAGCAAAATAACCTTGTATTGAAATAAAATGATAATACAATGCAAAAAAGGCTTACCAATTCTAGGAAAATGCTAAGATAAACCACCACAATAGAAAAGAAGAGTCTTCCAAGACTAGTGCATCACTTCCATCAACCAAATAACCACGAAAGTAGTCATACACAGGAGAAAAAGAGAGAAATATCTAAAGATAGAAAAAATTTCATTCCAAGTACCTCTCCAAGATGGGAGAGTTATGTTATGAAATGAGATCTTATGATCTCTATTTATACAAAATGTCACCAAATTAGTTTGTACACATAATTTTAGGGTAAACCACAAGACTAGGGGTCAACAACCCTAATATTTCCCCTTTACACAAATAATATTAAACAATTCACTTTAAATTCTACTTTTTTCACAAATGAAAACTCCAAGGGTGACGTCACCCCTTTAGGAGGGATCTTTTGGAACCTTTGGGCCAAACGTTGAGTTGGATATGGTAGGGTTGGGCCTCCAAAGGCCATGTGTCTCCAATCCACCCTTCTTCTTCATGATCCAAGGGTTTCTTCCTTGGAAACGTGCCATGTGTATCCACCACCACCTCAAGCCCCTCAAGCATGACATCATGTCTCCAAAAGATGATGTTTTGCCTCTCCTAGGAAAAACGTTTGGCATGTGAGGGATATGTCATGCCTCTCGAGTCATCTTCTAGGCCTCCAAAGATATGTCTCTCTAATCCAACATGCATGCCCTTGGCATCCAACCTGTGGGCTTCAAGCCCCAAGGAAGCCCAAGCTAGGCTTGTTCCTCCAAAACTGTTCACCAACTAGGTCCTGCAAAGACAAATAGGCACACCCTCCAAGGATCTCAAGTCAAAGTATCATGATGAGTAAATAAAATCAATAAATGATCCACCTAATCATGTGCATCAAAGATTACCCTATCAAACAAGTAAGTGCTCAAAGACATTATGCGACTTGCCAATCTTGAATATGGGAGGGTTGACGAGGTGTCCTATTGGGTAGATCTTTCCCTAGGTCAAGGAGTGTTTCCAAGAGATCTCTCTCTAATCCATGTAAAGTGGATGAAGTGGTTAAGGATCAATATTCAATGGGCATGGGGTTCATGAAATATAAGGGGTTATAATGTCTCATTCATGGGTGCCTTTGTAGAGGGTGTCTTTCACCTTCGTTTGAAATGCAATTTTTCCAAACCCATCATTTTTCCATTCTTTGTTTCTTTCATATTTTAAGGAAAAGTTAAAGGCCATTGTCCTAGCGTGGTGTCCAAAAGATGACAATGTCACTCACAACTACCTTGCGGAAATGAGAAGGTTGGCTCGTGATGAGACCCCCTTTCTCTCAGTTGTGCAACTGACAGCCACTATCCTAGCTTGGTGGCTAGATGATGGTAATGTCATATTGTTATATACCCATGATCGCGATTGGTCGGCTCATGATGAGACCTTTTATCACACAGTTTGTATTTATGGTAATAGGTCAGAAGATAAAGGGATAAACTGGCGTAACAGGAACCAATCCCACCCAATGTCACCTCAATGGGATGGTTCTTTCTATTCTGGGTGGTAAGGACCAAGGGAGACGTCCCTGGTGACCTGGAGCTTTGAGAAGGTGAAGGATAATAAGGAAAAAGTGTAAATCCCCCCTCACAAGTCACCACTGAGTAGAAGATCCGGCTAAACAGCCAATAATAAGAAGTAACCAAAGAAGAATAAAAGCACATATCCGGGACAAAGCAACAAGAAACTTATACGTGCAAATCTTGGTTAGTATTTCATACATCAAAGATCATATGCTAATTCAACATATAAGCATTTATAACAATAAATATTGAATAAGTAAATGTTTGTCAATACAACAATGAAATAATATTACTCCACCAATAAATACCAAAATGATGTAGCAATCAATATATCCAATCAATCCTTCATTCAATAAATGCTTTAAACACCATTCAATTGCTTATAAGAAAAACCGTTGTTGCACAATGATGATAATAGCCAATGATAATGGCAGCAATAGGACTAGGGTTTCAAATCAAAAAAAGTATTTTGAGAGTGTTTAGGATAAATTCACTTCAACACTGGAGGCTTACATCAGTGCCTTAGGTTTTAATGGAGTCAATAAGAAGGACGCAAGAGTTGAATGAGGGTGACTAAAGACTAGAGGGAAGGGTTCTGAAGTACTGCAATAGCAGGGCTTCGGAGACAAAACCCTAGGGGAGAGGCTCACTCCGGTGTTGCTAAAGCAAGGCCTCGTGCTCTCTCCTCCTTCTTTAGATCAAATTGGAAAAATGGCTAGCTGAAGATAAAGAAAATACAACCAAAGCATAAGGGTTTGAAGAGGCAAGGTGTTGCTACATCAAGGCATTTTCACCAAATCCTAGAATGGTACAACCCTGGTGTAGAAGAACTAGGCCAAGGAAGTCTCACTCTCTTTGGCTTCTGGATAGTATAGCTAGCTCAGGGAGAAGAAGAAATGAGAGTGTAGCTATGTCTAGGCTCTCTCTTCCTTCTTCAATGGCTGAAAATTTCTCTATCAGGGGACATGAGACAAGGACCAATTAAATGTGCTTGTCACCTAGGGTTTTGCTTCAACAAATTTATAAGTAATGTGCAAGAAATTTAGACTACAACCATTCAATAGAAAGTTTTGCATAAAAAACACTTACAATTCATGAAGAAATAACCATGCAAACCCTAGTTGTAAAACCTTCCTTCAAGAGAAACACCATAAATGACAAAAAAAGTCTTCCTTCAACAAGTGTGCCTCTCTTAAATCAGCCAAAAACCCCAATAGGGCACTAAAATCAGAGCTCAATAATGAGTGAGTGATGAATGATGATAAAATGAGAGTCAAAACCCTCAATATATAGTGTATCCATGACCTAATTTAACTTTTTAGGTCATAAAAAGGCCAACAAGACCAAAATACCAAAATAATATTGTCTTACATTAAATTTTCATTTTAAAACGCTAATTGAGCAAAAGGTGAGACGTCACCCCTTCTAAGGGAGACATTAGCCCCTTTTTAGGGAAAACACAGCACTAAAGAGAAAAACGTTAGCCCTCTTTGGGCTTCTCCATCATGCCACACGTGCCAACTGCCCTGTCAAATTGCCACATTCTCAAGATGATGTCATGAGCCCATAGGTGATGTCCGGGGCGATCCAGGGAAAATGTTTCACTGGAAGTGGGTCAATCCCCCTAGGCCAGGCTCTGCCAAAGTTCCTCTGATGGAACATCCTCTTCTTCTCTG
Source organism: Picea glauca (assembly GCA_000966675.3). Taxonomy (NCBI): domain Eukaryota; kingdom Viridiplantae; phylum Streptophyta; class Pinopsida; order Pinales; family Pinaceae; genus Picea; species Picea glauca. The sequence goes on from JZKD02S1982837.1 coordinate 167,275, forward strand.
GTGCAAAACCTTGATCAACCACCATCCTATCTCTGCCCTCTGATGGGGTCTCAACATCCATCTGGTGGGCTCCTCAGCCCCATGGAGGTCCGAACTGATCATCTCTCCATGTGTACCTAGTCCAAATGGTACATGTCCATCGGGCATGGTCCTGCACATCGAAAGATACACCCTCCATGGGCTCATTAGTCACAGGGATCATAGCAATGTCAATCACATTTCATCATCAATATTAGTAAACATATGCATAAAACCCCTAATATATCTATCGATAGCTCAAAGACATTACAAAAACCTGCAATACAAGATTGGAGAAAAAGACAAGACATCCTATTGGGATAGTATCCACAAGAAAAGGATAGTTTCCAGGAGGATTTCATCCAAGCCATGTAAGTGAGGTGATGTGGCTAGGGGATGTCTAGTCATGTGGGTGAAGTGAGAGCTAATGATGCATAATTTTATATGTGGGTGCCTTTGTAGAAGGTGAGTTGTACCTGTCATGGATGCATATTTTTCCAAGCCTGTTCTTGCCTTTATTCCTTTTTAGATTTATTCTTTTATTTTCTCTTTCTTCTTCTTTTTCTTTTTACTCAAGAACTAACCAAGGGACACTGCCTTGGCATGGTGACCAGGGATGACAGTGTTACCCACAAGTACTTTCACAGATATGGGAAGGTTGGCTCATGATGAGACCTCGTTTCCCTTGGCCATGCAACCAAAGGTCACTGCCCTGGCATGGTAACTAGATGGTGGCAATGTCATACTGTTAGATACCCATGAACCTAATAAGTTGGCTCGTGATGAGACCCCCTATCCTCTGACTAGGTCTTGTTTGTTATTTTTTGGGTTCCTCTTGTTTCTTGCTGAGAGGCCTTTTATTGCCTTCTCGGGGATCCCTAGGCAAAGCATATCAAGGTTTCATTTTTAGGATTTTATCTTTTACCAACTTCTTTTACCTTTTGGGCCTTTAGCCCCTTCTTCCCACGAGATAAGGTGCAATCCTACAAATAGGTCAACCCAATGCCCGGACAAGGGGAATGGGATAGATGAGTGGGTGATAAGATGAAACAATGGTGCTATGATGGGAGAGGATGATGGCTTTTCAAAACCCCCCCCAGTGGAAAACCAAGACCTATGGGCACAGGCTTGCTAGGGCACCCAGTCAATCTCCCCAAGCATGGTCATGTAGGCTAATGTAATATCCGAGCAGTTGTTAGAGATAAAAGGAATCAGATGCATATATTTAAAGGTTTCAATGATCAAAAGTGACACATACCATGATACCTAGACCAATTACCTCATGGAGCAAGAACCTCTTCTAATACAAGACCAAGCCGATGGTGATGGATGTTGTTATTGCTAACAAAATAAAGTTGATGGAAGAAGAAAAGGATGGGCCCTCCAGGGCCATGCTCAGATCAATCTTTCTCTTGCTACTCCATGTCTAGGACCTGTGGGCCTCGAGACATGATCTCCTATTTATCCCTAAAAAGAGGGGTTAAGATATGGCTCCAACTTGGGGACATGTGCTCACCATAGAGCGCATGAGAACTTCAACATCTCTGGCATAACCTGCATACCTGCTCAATCTGGGCGCCTTCTTCCCTCTAAAGTGGATAGATAATATCAGTCGTTAACTGATTCCATTCCAACTTTGAAGGGTCTGAGCCATGACTGAGTGCTTCGTTTTACATTAGTTGGCTCTCCTTTCTGGGTATCCCACATCCATACCATGTCTCCCTCCTTGTACTTTCTGACTTTGTATTTGGTCATTCCTTGGACAACCCTGGTGTATTGTACTGAGGGAGGGGGTGGGCTTCTACTGTAAAAACTTTTTGTTGAGACGGGTGGATTTGTACATCATCTTCATGTTTCTTTAATATCTTCACCGTCCCAATTTATTTGTTTTTGAATTCATCTAGGAGTTGTTGGTATTCTTCTTTCTTGGTCCATTTGATCTGATCAAAGTCCTCTTCTATTGCAAAGGGAATATCTTCTGGAGAATACTTTTGAAGAGTTTGTATCATCTAGTTTTGTGCTTTGTTATTATTGACAGGGTGAGTAATATCTTGCACATGGTCCCCAATTATTGGCACATTGAGGAGACGGCCTATCGTTCCATTTTTCAAAGGAAATTGCAAGAATGTGAGGTCCATCTCAAGGGTGCCACCTAACATTGTAACAAACTTCCTAGATAACAACATCCCCCACACATCTGGGACATCAGCTACCATGATGTCAGTGTGGACCATCTTCTCTGGGTACTCCTTCAGGAAAACTTCAACATTCTCAACCACCCCATGTGTGGGTATGGAATTAGATTCGAAACCACATACATTTCTATAAGGCTATGTGACCTTCAAACCCACTTGTCATGTGACTTTGAGTGACATCATGTTGGCACCAACACCTGTATCTAACATGAAATTGTTGAGGTTCTTTCCATTCATTTCCAACATCATGAATAAAGGAGGGTTCTCACCATATTGGACCCTAAAGTGATCAGCTTGCAACATCATAGGGGGGTCCATGGGTTCATCTGATCTCGAAAAGAAAGTGTCAAACCATTCCTTGATGGATGGGATCTTGATTTCTTCTCTCAGGGGGATGTTTACATGCATTTTTTATAATGCCCCTTCAAATTCAAAGTTCAGGTCAACCTTTCCAGCCTTGGATGTCTTGGGAAGAAGCATTTCCAGGGGTGGAGGCTTTGCCTGATCAGCAACGGGCTGATTCAAATTATTTCTTCTATACACTTGAAATTCTTGTTTCTTTAGCTTTTCTCATAATTCTTGATCAAAGTTGTTTATTACCACCATCCTTGTTGATCTGGATGCTTCTTTCATGGCTTCCCGATGTTCTGCATCTGTGATATTTATCTGAGGAAACTCCATGAAACAATCCATGTTGTTGACTGGTTGATGGCCACTATTGTAAGGACACTCATTCTCCCAATGTGCTTCGTTGCATTCTAGGCACCAAGTATTTTCATCAACAACGTTTGCAGGGGCCAAAGTGTTTGGAACTTCATGTTCATTCTTTGGTTTATAAAATTGGCCCCCTTTCTGGAATTGTCCTTTGTACGGGACCCTAGGCACCTGGGTCTGAGATCTTTCCAACTTGACAATCATGTTCATCATTTCCTCTTGATTTTTTATGATACCATCCATAGAGGCTTGTAGCTTGGTGATATTGGTACATAGATCTGAAGTAGGCTCAGCATTGTGAACTATCTTTGGTTTAGTGTCTATTCTCCCCCCTGGGTTAGCAAAAGGCTCAATCTTGGATGAAAGGAGGTTTACCTCTATTTTAGTAGTGAGCTCTTGGGATTATTGAATGGACTGGGGGTTTTTGTCTCTAATAAGATACCCTAGTTGGCCATTGAAAGATCTGGTGTAAACATGGATGAGGTAGTCATCTTTTAGATGATGGCTTGCAGGAATTATTTGTAGTAAAGTATTGAATCTTGTGTGGAACTCCCGAATGGATTCATTTTCATATTTGGAAAGGTTGTTTAGTTAGGTGAGGATCATATTAGGGTCTTCTTTGACACTCCATCTTTTGAGAAAGGCCTCTTCAAGTCTATCCATGGTTTTGATGCTTCCATCGAGAAGGCTTAGGTACCAACGCCTTGAGGCATCATAAAGAGTAGTGGAGAAAAACTTCATGACTAGATCTTTAGCATCATCACTAATGGGGTGAAGCTGGAAAAATGCCCAAAAGTTTCTCATGTGCTCTTCGACACTGATTGCATCAGTACCGGTAAATTTAGGCAACCACTTCTCATACTTGGGTGGCATTTTCCTAGGGTATCCTGGTATGTTTGACATGTCTAACGGTTTGAAAAGAGTAGATGACTATTCTCTTTGATTGTTGGTTGGGTTCGGTGTAGTAGTTTGAGAGCTAGACATGATTCTTAAAGGAAGGCTCTTCCCGAAAATTGATTTGACAACAGGAGATTTCTTGGGAGGTTTCCTTCTGAAATACAAAGGAGGATTATTGAACATCTTTTTCGTTTGTGGAGTCGCCAGATAGTTTACTTGAAACTATCAAAGAAAAGGGAAAACACCTTAGTGGAGTCACCAGGTAAGCTTGCAAGATAAGGCTCTTGAGGCAAGGCTTACCAAAAATATTTGTCATTTGAGGAGAATTGAATCAGTGTTCCCTAGCAACGACGCCAAAATGTTATCTCACAGTTTGTATTTATGGTAATAGGTCAGAAGATAAAGGGATAAACTAGCGTAACGAGAACCAATCCCACCCAATGTCACCTCAATGGGATGGTTCTTTCTATTCTGGGTGGTAAGGCTCAAGGGAGACATCCCTGGTGACCTGGAGCTTTGAGAAGGTGAAGGATGATAAGGAAAAAGTGTAAACCCCCCTCACAAGTCACAACCAAGCAGAATATTCGACTGAACAACGAATAATAAGAAGTAACCAAAGAAGAAGAAAAGCACATGTCCAGGACAAAGCAACAAGAAACCTATACATGTAAATCTTGGTTAGTACTTCATATATCAAAGATCATCTGCTAATTCAACATATAAGCAATTATAACAATAAATATTGATGAAGTCAATGTTTGTCAATACAACAATGAAATAATATTACTCCTCCAATAAATACCAAAATGATGTAGCAATCAATCCTTCATTCAATAAATTCTTTAAACATCATTCAATTGCTTATAATAAAAACCGTTGTTTCATAATGATGATAATAGCCAATGATGATGGCAGCAATAGGACTAGGGTTTCAAATCAAAAAAAGTATTTTGAGAGTGTTTAGGATCAAATCACTTCAACGCTGGAGGCTTAGATCAGTGCCTTAGGGTTTAATGGAGTCAATAAGAAGGACACAAGAGTTGAAGGAGGGTGACTAAATACTAGAGGGAAGGGTTCTGAAGTTCTGCAATAGCAGGGCTTCAAAGACGAAACCCTAGGTGAGAGAGGCTCACTCCGGTGTTGCTAAAGAAAGGCCTCGTGCTCTCTCCTCCTTCTTTAGATCAAATTGGAAAAACAACTAGCTGAAGATAAAGCAGAGACAACCAAAGCATGAGGGTTTGAAGAGGCAAGGTGTTGCTACAGCAAGGCCTTTTCAACAAACCCTAGAATGGTATGGCCCTGGTGTAGAAGAACTAGGTCAAGGACGTCTCACTCTCTTTGGCTTCTGGATAGTACGGTGAGCTCAGGGAGAAGAAGAAATCGGAGTGTAGTTATGGCTAGGCTCTCTCTTCCTTCTTCAATGGCTGAAATTTTCTCTATCAGGGAACATGAGACAAGGACCAATTAAATGTGCTTGTCACCTAGGGTTTTGATTCAACAAATGTGCAAGAAATTTAGACTACAACCATTCAATAATATTTTTTGCAGAAAAAAACACTTACAATTCATGAAGAAATAAACATGCAAACCCTAGTTGTAAAACCTTCCTTCAAGAGAAACACCATAAATGCCAAAAAAAGTCTTCCTTCAACAAGTGTGCCTCTCTTAAATCATCCAAAAACCCCAATAGGGTGCTAAAATCAGACCTCACTAATGAGTGAGTGATGAATGATGATAAAATGAGAGTCAAAACCCTCAATATATAGTGTATCAATGACCTAATTTAACTTTTTAGGTCATAAAAAGGTCGACAAGGCCAAAATACCAAAATGATATTGTTTTACATTAAATGTTCATTTTAAAACCCTAATTGAGAAAAAGGTGAGACATCACCCCTTATAAGGGAAACGTTAGCCCCTTTTTAGGGAAAATGCAACAGTAAAGAGCAAAACTTTAGCCCTCTTTGGGCCTCCCCATCATGCCACATGTGCCAACTACCCTGTCAAACTGCCACATGCTCAAGATGACATCATGAGCCCATAGGTGATGTCCTAGGCCATCCAGGGGCAAACGTTTCACTGGAAGTGTGTCAATCCCCCTAGGTCGGACTCTGCCAAAGTGCCTTTGATGGAACATCCTTTTCTTCTCTGGTGCAAAACCCTGATCAACCACCTTCCTATCTTTGCCCCCTGATGGGGTCTCAACATCCATCTGGTGGGCTCTTCATCCCCATGGAGGTCCGAACTGATCATCTCCCCATGTGTACCTGGTACAAATGGTACATGTTCATTGGGCATGGTCTTGCACATCAAAAGATATGCCCTCCATGGGCACATTAGTCACAGGGATAATAGCAATGTCAATCACATTTCATCATCAATATTATTAAACATATGCATAAAACCCCTAATATATTTGTCAGTAGCTCAAAGATAGTACAAAAACCTGCAATACAAGATTGGAGAAAAAGACAAGATGTCCTATTGGGCTAGTATCCACAAGAAAAGGAAAGTTTCCAGGAGGATTTCATCCAAGCCATGTAAGTGAGGTGATGTGGCTAGGGGATGCCCAGTCGTGTGGGTGAAGTGAGAGCCAAGGATTCATAATGTTATATGTGGGTGCCTTTGTAGAAGGCGAGTTGTACCTGTCATGGATGCATATTTTTCCATTCTCGTTCTTGCCTTTATTATTTTTTAGCTTTATTCTTTTGATTGCTCTTTCTTCTTATTTTTCTTTTTACTCAAGAGATAACTAGAGGACACGGCCTTGGCATGGTGACCAGGGCTGACAGTGTTACCCACAAGTACTTTCACAGAGATGAGAAGGTTGGCTCGTGATGAGACCCCCTTTCCCTTGGCCATGCAACCAAAGATCACTACCCTGGTGTGGTAACTAGATGGTGGCAATGTCATACTATTATATACCCATGAACCTAATAGGTTGGCTCGTGATGAGACCCCCTATCCTATGACTAGGTCTTGTTTGTTATTTTCCGGGTCCCTCTTGTTTCTTGCTGAGAGGCCTTTTATTGCCTTCTTGGGGATCCCTAGGGGAAGCATCTCGAGGTTTCATTTTTAGGATTTTATCTCTTACCAGCTACTTTTACCTTCTGGGCCTTTAGCCCCTTCTTCCCATGAGATAAGGTGCAATCCTACAAACGGGTCAACCCAATGCCCGGACAAGGTGAATGGGATAGATGAGCGGGTAATAAGATGAAACAGTGGTGCTATGATGGGAGTGGATGATGGATTTTCAGAAATCCCCCCAATGGAAAATCAAGACCTATGGGCGCAGGCTTGCTAGGGCACCCATTCAATCTCCCCAAGCATGGTCATGTAGGCTAATGTAATATCTGAGCAGTTGTTAGAGATAAAAGGAATTAGATGCATATATTTAAAGGTTTCAATGATCAAAAGTGACACATACCATGATACCTGGACCAATTACCTCATGGAGAAAGAACCTCTTCTGATAGAAGACCAAGCCGATGGTGATGGATGTTGTTGCTGCTGACAAAACAAAGTTGATGGAAGAAGAAAAGGATGGGCCCTCCAGGGCCATGCTTAGGCCAATATTTCTCTCGGTACACCATGTCTAGGACCTATGGGCCTCAAGACATGATCTCCTAGTTATCCCTAAAAAGCGGGGATAACAAGACCTACTATCCTCCAACTAACTAAGCATTCTAAGCATTCTAAGCATTCTTATATATAAGTGTTTCATTTCTCTCCCGGGGGATCTTTAGGCGAATCATCTAGAAGTTTTATAGGATTTTATCTTTTACCCAACAACAATCCCTCTGGTCCTTCAATCCCTTCTTCCCAAATAATGAGGGACAACCCCTTCTTGGGTCAATACACCCTAAAATCCCAAGAGATGAGGAAATGGGGAGTTAAAGTGATGAAAAGTGGTAAGTATGGTCAAAAAATGTACAATGGCTCTTCAAGGGATTTCCTAGTAGAAAACGCATCCCCAAGGAAGACCACTTACTAGGGCACAATGTCAACCACCAAGGTGAAGCAAGGCAAAAGGCATAATGTCCAAGCATATTTCATGAAATCTAAAGCAGTCTAAGACACAACAGACTCAAATGCCTCAAATATTGAAATGACCCTCACCATAATACTTGACTTGTACCTCATGGAGAAAGGCCCAGTGCCTCTCAGAAGCCAGTTGGTGTGGTGGATGTCATCCGAAAATCTTGACCTATGTGGTGGTGAGAAGGGTCTCCATCTGTGAAAGTGGATATCGTTGGTCATGTAGTCTCTCGACACTCCATATCTGCAACCTAAGGGCCTAGAGAAATAATCTCCTTAGTTATCCCACAAAATGGGGATAATAAAATCAACAATTATAAGTTTTAACATGAATGACCTCACCGATCCAGATCCAGACAACTCAATATATTCAGAATCATTCAATTGTTTTATCTGTGATCCAAACAACTCAATATATTCATAATCATTCAATTTTTTTATTCGTGAAGGTAAAATAAATTATGGCTATCAAGGTAGACCATGTTAAATTGATGTCACAATATTTTCCTCCCTAAGGAGCAAGCCAACGGGATGGATTCCTTGGGCACTTAGGGTCTGAGTTGGGAGGATCCTCACCACACGTGTACATCACAAAGACTACATCGTATAATAACAACATAATGGAATCACATACCATCATTTACTCATTGAATCACATGCTATCCAATCAGTCACGAATTTTTCTATTGGTTGAGGAGATCAAGGGAATGTTGAGAAGCCCACATGATCCTGTGATTCAATCCCAGTTTATGTGTCACTCCAAATTGAACTTCTTCTATCTTGAATAGGTGTTGGTCATCTACAGTGACTCCTCATTCTCTTGATTCAAATTGCAGCCCTACATTGTGTTTTCTAGGCTTAACAATCACCTCAATGGCAGGGGCATTGCCACAACAATGGCACTTGTTAATGTGATGATCGAATGTTTGTATGACTAATAGTATGTTTACTCAATCTTCCTTTTCTACTCCATATTATGTGTTGTGTAGGTTCATTTTTTTGATAATAAATCATGTGATACATCATATTTAACATTTTGACATAGTTTCTATAATTTTTAAAACCCATTTGTATTTGTTTATTTATTATTTTTCTTTCCTTGGAAGTAATTTTGAGAAACATATTTAGGAAAAAAAAATAAAAAATCGTAAGACTTGTAGGTAAGGTAATTACAAAAGGAACATTTTGAGGTCAAACTTCTTTGTCCAGAAATCTTGGAACTAATGGTAAGAAATGATGACTTTCTTATCATTAGCATGATTTCCATTCAATGAGGGTTATATTTGGAAACTCAACATAACTATGGGATATATAGAGGTAGTGGTCGAAAATCCTAGACACGCATATCACTAATCATGTACACACATAAATGAATCAAACCCTATTCCCATGCTCATCAAAGTCTGCTACTATGTTCTCAAGGTGCTAAATAATATATTTACCCCATACTTTAATGTGTCCATGGAAAGTACTAGAACTAGTCAACAAATGTGTCAGGAATGCATAGCACTACTCATGTGCACACATATGTGTACCAAAGGCCACCCCCATGTTCTCCTTAAGACTTACCAAAAATGTAGGGGGTTATCACATGGCTAATTGGTGAAATTTTTGTTATCACATGGGATATTTGTAAGGTTTGATTCTCTCTTCTCCCATTTTAAAATGTGAATTTATATTGCATGAATCAAGAGTTAGGGTTCATATCTCCATATTGATGAATCAAAATCATTAACACATAACAAAAAAGAGAGAGAAACATGCTCATAAGGGTTGAACTACATGATACAGAAGGGATCACATAATATGCATTTTGTAAATTTGATAATATAGAAAGAACCATATGATATGGACTAGTGAAAATCTTTAATCTAGGAGTAGTTTTTATAATATGGACTTTATCGATGCAATAACATGACACAAAAAAAAACCATATGATATGGACCAACCAAAATCTTTGTTAATTTAGAAGTGGTTTTCAAGTACAAGTCTTTAGGTTGATACAATACATTTTCCTTATTTTGATTATTAATAATGTTGATGACTTTAATGTCATGATTTGTAGGCACTTTTTACTTGTGGTTGTTCTCTATGTGATGTTGATAATAATTGCAAATCTTACCACTAATAGCATATCTCTATGTTATGATTTTGTTCCACATTAATACTTTCTTTGTAATATGCCAAAGTTGTATTGATAGGGATTCCATATCCTTGAAAAGGGTTTTCACTTTAAACTTGTTTGTATATGGGCACAACACATAAAACAAGTGTCGCTAAATTGTCCTTCCTCCATATTGTCTCTTCGTATTTCTTCATTTCTTCCCACTTTCTCATCAGATTCCTTCTCCTTCCTTCCTCCCCATGTCTCACCAAATTTTTCCTAATGGAAGGTTGACTTGAGTGAGGATGATCAATATTGTAAGAATTTATTCATAATGTTATCTCATATTTTATTGTGTTGTAGTCTTCACCAAATTCTAACGATTTATTGATGTAAAATTGTTTTCATTTTCATCTTTATCTTTGATGTCTAGTTGATGGGCCTCTAAAATTAGGTGACATATTCATTTCTTCTTTCAAAATTTTCATCTCGATTTGGAGTGAGAGTTGAACCAAGAAGGATATTTAAACTTAGTACAAACCACAAGGATATTTAGGGTGGACAACGAGAGGTTGATCCAACATTGGGAGCAATAAACTTGACTCAATGTTTGGTTGCTCCAAAGTCTACTGAAATATAAAAAAACTACATAAGAAACAAATCTCCAATAAATCTAGTGGGAGCAAAGGTAGTTCATGAAGGGATTCACATGGAAGATACCATTAACAAAAAATATCATCTATAGTTAGTTAATATTGTGCATCTAAAGATTCATTAATTAGTTTGAAAACTCAAGCATTAAGAGGTACAAATCTATAACTTATTATACTCAAACATCAATAATGATAAATTGTTTTTTCATTTTTATTGTTTAAATAATGGTCCTTCTACTTATATAAAAGTTGATTTGTTATGCGATGAATATGCATTCTTGTCCATTCCCCCTTTCTTATTTTGTAGGATGTATTGTGTGGATTCATTTATGTGATAATAAAGAATTAATAATAAAGGAGTGAGTTAATATTTGGACAAACTCAACCCTTATAATGAGTTCATTTTTTTCTAGCAAGGTAAAGTTCTACCTTGATTCATTCATTTTTTCAAAATTCCAATTATTTAGGTTATTTTAAGGGCCAAAACCTCTAAGGTCAAAGTTTCATTGTCAAAGTTCCATTACTACTATAAATCTTGAAAATTTTCTATTGGATTTGGATAAGAATTTCTACCAGAAAAGGGTGAGTTTGTCCACTTATTAACTTCTTCCAATAATAAATGGAGTAAGTTAATAAGTGGAGAAGCTCAACCCCTTTACAATGGAAATTCTTCTATGATTTTAGTATGAATTTTGCTAGAATTTATAGTTCCACCTAATTTATGGGAACTTTAACCATGGAACTTTGGCCTTGGGGGCTTTTGACATTTTAAGATGATCGAGTTGTTAAAATTTAAAAAAAAAAAAATGAGCAAATCAAGGCACAACTTTGACTCATCAAAAATTACATGAATTGACCAAAAAGATTGATTTTATCCACTTGTTAAATCACTCCATTATAAGTAGTAAGATAAATCATATTTAATATTTTTAAGTAATTTTTACAACTTTAAAATCCCTTTTCTTCTTTGCTCTCTAATTTATTTATTTATTTTGGAAGTGATTTTAAGAAACATATAAAAAAAGTCATTAAAATAGTGTTTTCTAGTATAGTGAATTATGTATAAATGGAAAGACTCAACTTCGAATTTCTTGATCCAAAAACAATCTGAATTAATGGTATGAAATGGAAGGTGTCCATTTCAAAAAAAATTATCCAAAAATGCTTTGAATTTATGATTTTTAATGGAAGTTCTCAACTTCAAATTTCTTTATCTAAAAATACTTTGAATTTATGGTTTGGAATGATGACTTTTTTTATTTCTTTTAGTTTTTTTTTTTTTTATCACTAAGGATGATTTCCTTTCCATTAAGGTTTTAATTGGAACCTTAAGTTAGCTATTGGATCTTTGGAGGTAGTGGTCAAATATGTTAAACATATGTAACACTGTTTGTGTAACTACTTACATGGTCAAGCAAGTGAGGCACATTTAACACTACATGCATGGTTGAACATGTGAGGCATACTAAACTTTGCTAGTGTGGTTGGATGTGTGAGGGGTGCATAACACTACCCACATGCATGTACACAATCATACATATATATTTTTACATTTATAGGTTTGACCTCAACAATTGTTTCATTGTAAGTCCTCTACGCAGTCATCAATGACCCATTAACTACCACTTGGGGGCCCTTACCTTTCACTAACTTGGTCAGTTTGAGTTATAGATCATATTCTCGGGTTATTGATATTCATTTTCCTTTTATGCCCAACAATGCTCACTGAGATAATATGTATTTTATCACTAGATGGGGTAATTTTAGACTATTCCACATAACTCCTAAAATGCTTCAATGTTCAACTAGGGCGTAGGCTTGCTTCTCCATAATAGAATAGATTTGTTCAGTTCCTTTAATTAATTTACTCATAAATACTATGGGTTGCTCCAAATTCTTCTCATTTCTTTATAGGAGTACACTTTCAATTGTGTCTTTTGAAGCAAAGGAAAATATTTGAAATTCTTTGGAATAACCGAGACTTACTAACACTAGTGCTAACCCTTGGCCTTTAACCAACTTGGTCAGTTTGATTTCTAGATCATATTGTTGTATCCTGGATATCCATTTTCCTCTAATGCATTAGAATTCTTGTTGACATAAGATGTATATTATCATGGGATGAGATAATTTTAGAGTAGCCCACATAACTCTTAAAATTATTTAATGTTGAACGAAGGCTTAAGATTGCTTCTCCATGATAGAATAGTTTAGTTTATCTCCTCTAAAGTTCCTTTACTGATAAAGTCTATGGGGTGCTCTAAATTCTTCTCATTTCTTTGTAAGAGTATACCGTCAATTGTGTCTATTGAAACAAAGGAAAACATTTGAAATTCTTTGGAATAATTGGGACTTACCAACACTAGGATCATAATTTGGTTTGTAACAACCCTAGTTAAATATATGCTTAGGGATTATTAAGAAAAATTAATTAGGTAATTAATTGTCCTAACGTGGTTTTACTTAAACAAAGATTGGCATAATAATATTAATTAAATATTTATTAATTAATTAATTGTTATAACTTATGATTAAATAATTAATTAATTAATTAAATTAATTACCTATCACATTGAATGACCAGGGTAATAAATTTAAAAGGGTTAATGATTTTAATTTGTTTAATTAAATGATTTACATATGCGGGAGAGGATAAGACATTAAATATAAGGATAGGATATTAATAAGGGAATAAGACATTAAATAAAGAGATAAGATAATAATGAAGGGATAAGATATTAATGAGCGGGAAGAGAGTCGATGGAGGGGATAGGACAGGAGGAGTCTTACGAGGAGGTGGGGGGGGCATTATTGGAGGAGGAAGCATTTTGGAGAGGGGGAGAGTTCTGGTTTCAAGGCTTGGATTTTCTGGTTCTGAATTGGAGTTCTGCAGTCTGGGAGGATCATTACGGGGGGCACCAATTTGTTGGGGGTTTGGGGCATGGGGGCTAGGATAGCCTTACGGTATCCTGGAGCTAGGAAGCCGAACAGGCTGCTCCTAGCTGGCAGGGAGGAAACACGGTTTGGGCAGAGTTGGCCAGCGCATCAGGCAGTAGCAAGGCAACAACAAGGCAGCAGGGAAGGGACAATCATATCGACAAAAATTAGCATCAGAAGCAGGTATTTGTTTATGAAAGTGCTAAGTTTTTTTTATGCTGAATTTAAATGTTAATCTCTGCTGAATATCTTCTTATATGCTAGTGATTAAATTATTTGTGTAATTGAAATGAATTATATCAAAATTTGTATTTACAGTCACTACACATGGTATCAGAGCTTCAGTTGAAGCACTGGAGCCTTAAGGGCCTACCTACCCACCTACCCAATTTAGAAATGGAATCGTACCCACTTAGAAATTAGATAAAATTAGATAAATATGGGCCTGAGGGCCAAGTTCCAACTCCAAGTTCCAGCGCCACCTCCACCTAAGCTGCAAGACAAGTATACATTTTGATTTTAGTATATACACAAATCTATGTATAAAATATAAACAGCATGCCTGGAAAACGAAATTGGTTTAATATTATATGTATTTAAAGTGTTAAATAAATTTTGGCACTTGGTTCAATTAAACAAACTATATATATATATATATATATATATATATTA
>JZKD02S1982837.1:200615-214839 GCA_000966675.3 Picea glauca
AGGATCATTACGAGGGGCATCTGTTTGCTGGGGGTTTTGGGAACGGGGGCCAGGATAGCCTTACGGTATCCTGGAGCTAGGAAGCCGGACAGGCTGCTCCTAGTTGGCAGGGAGGAAACAAGGTTTGGGCAGAGTTGGTCAGCACATCAGGCAACAGCAAGGCAACAACAAGGCAGTAGGGAAGGGACAATCATATCAGCAGAAATTAGCATCAGAAGAAGGTATTTGTTTATGAAAGTGCTAAGTGTTTTTTATGCTGAAGTTAAATGTTAATCTATGTTGAATATTTGCTTATATGTTGGTGATTAAATTATTTGTGTAATTGAAATGAATTATATCAAAATTAGTATTTGCAGTCACTACATGGTTACTAAGTCCTTTAATTTCTTGGGGTGAACCAAACATTTATTTAATTAGTACATAGTTAGTAATTACCTTTGTAACTTTCATACACAACCCGAAATTCATAGTATGAATATTAAAAGTCAAATTGAAAAATAAACACATGGAAGAAATTCAGGGTTTTCTCTATCTCACTTCGTGTTTGGCTTGGGTGCATACCTTAACATCCATATTTTCTAATTAAATTTGGATAAAAGGTATATAAAGGAGTCATCAACATCATATAAAAATTTTATGCCCTGAATCCAAGTATTGAATTTCAGCAAGGAAAAACACTGACACCCTATTTCTGCATAAACCTAGAAATTTTGGCACGTTGGCTTAAGATATATGAGTGGTACCAAGACTCAATAATTTTTTATCAATTTGTGTGGAAAGATATAGGAATATGTACTCTACAACATATCCAAAATTTGTACCTTGAATCCAAGAGATGTGATCCGAATTTTAGGGGGTATATGGTCTAAATTTGGATGAAAAAGTCATAAAGCTATAAAGTTAATAGATTATCCATGTGGGTCAAGGAGATTCCCACCTCCTCATTAATTAATTGGGCTAACAGGTTTCCCATATGGATCAAAGAGAGTCTCACCTCTCCATTATTGTATTGGGTTTTATTTTCTACTACTTAATTAGTTGGGTAGTTAGATCTATTATTATAATAATAGAGACTCATTTAATGAGCTCTTTCCATTATTGTATCAGGTTTTATTTTCCACTACTTAGTTAGTTGGGTAGTTAGATCTATTATACTAATAATAGAGACTCATTTAATAAGCTCTTTTTGAATTTGTCCAATGGACCATTCTGTAATGCTATATAAAGGCCTAGCAAGCCTTCTCATAATATCAAGTTACTCATTTTGGCTTCTCATATTTTCTATTGTTCATTGTGAGATCAATTAGCTAAGTGATTTACTGGTAATAAGTTTTAGAGGTGAGGCTCTTCTTTGAGCCTCACCTTTTGAGTACTTCATTTACATGTTTTTGTCCATGCTTCTTTTCATGCAATATTTTCACGTCTAAGCTCCTCCTCTGTTGGCATTCAAGTCATCCATATCTCAACCCTCGAGATCTGAGTCAATGGTATTAGAGAAGGTATGCTCTCCATCGAGACAAAGGTTTGAAGCATTGTGGGTTCGAAAATTTGCAGCAATCACCAACCTCCTTTTGGTACTATCGAAATCCATTTGTTAGGCCATACACTGTAAGCATCACAGTTGGTCCATAGGCACTACAAAGATCCTTTTACCCTTGGATATTCGTTCACCATTACAAGGAGAACCATACATGGATTCATTACATCCATACATGGATTCACTACATATATACATGGATCCACTACATCCATTGGTCTACAAAATTTTCAACAAATTTGCAGGGTGTCCATGCTGCCCACGGAGGTTCCACAACCTCTACAATAGTCCATGCTTCTCTACAAACCCTTGACATCCTTTGTGGCCCTCTACACTCAGCCAACTTCAAAGAGGTGATGCAACATCTACACAAAATGTTATATTCTCTACCATATCTCATTGGAAATATCTCTTCAATATATCAAATGGGTATTTCATGGAATCTCATTTGCCTTCCTGGTTTGAGAGATATCATTGATTGAATCTCAACATGTATTTAACCCAAGGAGGTCATGTGTACCACAATATTAAACAGTCTTTTTCTCCCTACTTAGGAAACTACATAAGGATTTCCACATATTTCTGCAAAGATATCTTCAAGATTTCAAATGGGTATTTCATGGAATCACATTTGGCTTCCTGGTTTGAGAGATATCATCAATTTAACCTCAGCATGTATTTGACCCAAGGAGGTCGTGCGTACCACCATATTCAAAGGTGTTTTTCTACCTTCTCAAGAAACTACAGAAGGAGTTCCACATATGGATGGAAATATCTCTTCAGTAACTCAAATGGATATTCAATGGAATTGGATTTCATCACTTGTAGCATAATTTATGAATATATTTTCAGAAGGATGTTCACAGCCCCCAAAGTCACGATTTTCCCATATTATTTTTTAAAATTTTGGGATTTCTTTATTTTTCTACCCATGTACAATGTCATTGTCAACTAGGTTATGGGTCAACCAAAAACCCACGGTTATGGTTCAACCACACAAAACCCTTCTCTTCATTGGGTATTTTCACATTGTAATCATAATGGTATGATAATGGGGTTTCTCTTTTTAGCATGTATGAAATGATGGGGACCATCATTTTCTAAGGGGGGAGGAATGATCCAAATTTTAGGGGGTATATGGTCTAAATTCATATGCAAAAGTCATAAATATATAAAGCTAATATATTATCCATGTGTATTAAGGAGATGCCCACCTCCTCATTAATTAATCGGGTTAACAAGTTGCACATATGGATCAAAGAGACTCCCACCTCTCCATTATTGTATTGGGTTTTGTTTTCCACTACTTAGTTAGCTGGTTAGTTAGATCTATTATAATAATAATAGAGACTCATTTAATGATATTTTTCCATTATTCTATCAGGTTTTATTTTCCACTACTTAGTTAGTTGGGTAGTTAGATCTATTATACTAATAATAGAGACTCATTTAATGAGTTCTTTTTTACTTTGTCCAATGGACCATTTTGTAATGCTATAGAAAGGCCTAACAAGCCGTCTCATAATATCAAGTTACTCATTTTGTATCCTCTCATATTTTCTATTGTTCATTGTGAGATTAATTAGCTCTAAGTGATTTACTAGTAATGAGTTTTAGAGGTGAGGCTCTTCTTTGAGCCTCACCTCCCGAGTACTTCATTTACATGTTTTTGTCCATGATTCTTTTCATGCAAGATTGGAACGTCTAAGATCCTACTCTCTTGGCATTCAATCCATCCATATCTCATCCCCCGATATACGGATCAAGATGAGCTTGCTCCAATTAAAATTCTAGGCTCTCGTTACCATAGAAATAAAATCTGGAAATATTTGTGCATTGGTTCTAGAGTTGTGCATGTGATTCAAACTCAATATTCGCTTCTAAAATTTGGTTTGAAGGTAGAAGAAGGTGTCCTATGAAACATTCCAACACTAAGGTTTTGAATCCTAGGTATGATAACATGCTGATCAAAACACCAGACCATTATTACTACTAAAAAATTGAAAATTAAATTAAAAAAAAACAAAAAACACAGCACTAAAAATCTGTTGTTTTGGGTGTAGGAAATAAAACAATAAACAAAAAATCTATTTTTTGGGGTGTGTAGGATTCCCGAAACCCCGAGGATGATCTTGCATCAGAAGGTTGATATAGTTGGTGTATTAGAAAGAATGAGTAGACCCTTGCCTCAAGATATATGAATATGGTTCTATTTTATTATCTGTGTATTTAAGTTCAATTGAGTCAATGTAATTTGTTTTTGTTTTAATTAACTAGTGTCTTGTAAATGACTATGTAATTAGAAGATCAATAATATTGACATATTGATGAGCATGAGTATATCCTTACCTAAATATATATGAATATAATTATGTTATAATGTCTATGCATTTGATTCAATTACATTGGTCTAACACAATTTTATTTTTTAACTATTGTGTTGTAGATGATTACATGACCAAAACATTGATAAAGTTGATGTATTGATGAGAATAGATTGACCCTTGCCTTCATATATATAAAAAAAAACATTATGTGTATGTGATTGCAATTGAGTTAAACACATTTATGTTCCATCCAATGTTGTCGATCACCATGTGACCATAAGGTCAATAATTTTAGTGTATTAAAGCCACCAACTAGGCCATACTAAGTATTCTTCAAGAGTTTGTAATGTATCTTGTGTTGGGTCGTTTCACTCTTGCACATTCTTCCTGGCGCTGGGGGGTTAAGACCCAGGGTTCATCCAAAGTTGACCAACAAAAACCCCAAAGCATTGACATATCAATCCTTTGCCAAGGTTGAAGAAGGTCTCACCCAGTCTCACTCGAGACACTATGAGGATCATAGAGTCCATCTGTTCTTATGTCAGGGACAAAGTACTAGACACACAAAGATCCATTCACGTTGGAATTCATATAATGCATTGAAAATTATTTAACAGATGGAAAAACCTAAGGGAAGTAACACATTCATTCAAACACATAATTAACACATCATAGGTTCAAAATTAGTGCATCTTTATCATCCTCTTCATTCCATCGAGCACGTGCACACATTGAGAAAAACATTTATCGGAGACAACAGGTTCTCATATTCCCTCAGATAATTCTCAAATTTACAATACATTGCACCATGTGCATTCTTCTAGACCTTTAACACATGTCAGACTCAGACTTACAAGTAGAGACATTACAATACTACAAAGGATCAAAGAGAGATCTTCAACAATGAACAACAAACAATGACCTAGTGAATCAATCCTTTCTTTGTCATCCTTACTTATTTTTATATCCCTCTCAACTTTGGAGCTTTGTCTCTTTAATTTCTTCTCCACTCGCTCTATTGACTAATAGTCATGCACACTTTTTTCACCTACCTGCATTCCACGTATCCTTTCTGGAATCGGGCTAATCTTAAATACCTTCCCATCTCATCTTGTGTTTCCATGTTCCCTTGTGCTACTGGCAGTAATCATTTGAAATATTTCTCGATGATTCGTTTCTTGATTCCAGCATGCGTTTTTTTATTTTTGGTGAACTTCCCAAAACTTGGCCCATCATGCATTACCAAAACTTGATCTAACACACATGTTTTTCCAATCCTCATGCATCTTCTTGGATGCACATAAAACTAGAATGAGTGTGTACAACTTCATTTGTGCACACGTGTGATGTTAACCCAAAATTTTTGGTAACAACAGGCCCCCATCACTATTACTTGGTTCATCCTTGAGCCAACTGCCTTATGGAATGACTCTCGTGATTGTCTTGAGTACGAGAAAATCATCATCATTGGTAGACCCAAACATCAAGCCAAGTTATGATTGCATCCAGGTTTGAGTAAGAGAAAATCATCTTCCCATGTTGTAGTTGAAACTCGATATAGGTCCTTGAATGTGTCGAGCATGCCCCAAGGTGAGCGATGGCCGTGTACTTTATTTGGCTAGATGCTCAACTCTTCCCCTTCGTTGGTTTTTGTGGTGATGAATGAGGGATCTATTTAAAGCATGTCATCTACACACGGACCACCAAACTAGACTGAAGCAAAGTTGCCAAAACTTCACCCAGTTACTTGTGGACCTACAAGAAGTAGATTTCGTGGAAAAGTTCCATCAAGAGAGAGAATCATCCTCTACAAAATATAAGACAGAATATGAGGACCTCCTAGCTCGGTGGAACAAAGAGATTGCAACCTTGGTCTATTCCCTTTAGCAAAGGTGATTATCCATGGTGACATGAAAACAAAATTCAAGCTTAGAGAGATAGCGGACTACTGCACCTTCAAAGAAAATGTGGGGTTGAGGCAGTTGTTTGCTATAGAATAAGAAAGTGGGACCTCTGCCTAGCAGTTGATGATGAAATGTCAATCTTCGTGAAAATTGGATTGTGTGTTTTTGGGTTGTCTGACCAAATAGGTAACCGCGCATCTTAGAATGGCTATGAAGGTGGGTTGTGAGAGGGGACATGAACCGAGGGTGGTAAAATCAATGGAAAGTGGAAACATAACAGTGGGTTGTGAAAATTCGAGGATGTGGGTGATGGTCAGGGGTGATAGAAAATGGTACATGGAGAATTTCTCCAACGAGTGCATGGGTGGAAGTGGATACATATATAATGGAAAATGGTCGGAGTGTCACCCAGAAAAAGGCAAAGAATCGATGAAGAAGAATTATTAGGGAATAAGTAAAGAGTTATGGAAGCACCCCATAGATGAAGAGATAACGGTTTAGATATGTCGTACTACTAATGTGCCTTTTGGAATGTGGTTTCATCTCTTCTTATGTGCCAACGTGATGGGTGATATATCTGAAGCTTATTTCTTGACCCTTCAGTTTAATGTAGTGACAGGTAGCTGAGCTCAGTCCTGTGTGAATCCCCTACCCAAGCTAGTACTTTGGACATAGGCCATAACTTTGATCTGAATTGGAAATATTTGTAATCTGCAAAGTTGTCAATCCACATAATCTGCTTGTGCGAGTGGAGTATATGTTGTGCTTCCAAAAAAAATTAATGCAAATATATATTCTTCTACCTACTATGCATTCTACTCTACTCCTACTCTATCAAAATTTAGGGATAAGAAAAAGGGCTAAGTGATGGGTGACCCATGTGGGTCGTAGTACACCTTCAAACTACTGCCATCAATAAGTCCCTTAAGAGATTGTCCCTGTAATGTAGCCATCTTGGCAGAACCTGCTTCATTGATGTAGACAAAATGGAAAGGACACAACCAATGCATACATAGCTTTCCAGGGTGTTGTAAAAAAAAAAATTCATATAAAAATACAAAGGAGACAAGTTCGAGGAGTTTTTAGCAGATATCGCAATCATGCAATGCCTTCTATCTTTACTTTTCAACCACCTGGATGAATCTCACCATCATATGGTCCTCCTCTATTTCCATAAGTTCATCTAACCTTTGTTGAAAGGACTATTTTTCTATCATCTAAGTCGTTATAGAAACATGTACATTGGGAACGGCAAATTCTAGTGGCATAAACGCTTCTTTACAGTAGACCAATATGAAGGGTGTGTTCTTTGTCACCCTCTTTCAATTTGTTCAATAGGACCATAATACTGTAGGGATGTGATGATCCTAGACGCCTCATTGAACATTACAAACTTTGGTTAAAGCATGTTCCAAAATTTTATTGAAAGCTTCCACCGTAACATTAGATTGAGGGTGATAGGGAGCATTATTTTGGTGGTGGATCATGAAATCCTAAGTGAGTTGTTGAATGGTCTCATTCAGAAAATACGAGCCATGGTCGCTCATTTGTACCTTCAAACAACCAAATATGGTAATCACATTCTCAAAAAAGAAACTCACTATCATTTTTTCTTGCAATCTTTGACCAGCATGGCTTCATCCCATATTATCTTATATTCAATGGTCATAATAATGTAGTGCACACCTATTCAACACGTAGGAGGATTAATGGGCCCCACAAAGTATATTTCCCATTTTTCAAATGGATCCAGTGTTGTCATTGGAAATAAAGGGAGCTCATCTCTCTGGATAGACTTTCTAATCCATTGGCATACATCACAACATTTACAATATTATTTGGCGTCTGCAAAGAGTGAGGGCCACCAAATCCCTGTGTGCAGAACTTCCTGTGATGTGGCCTTACCGACATTGTGTCCTCCTACAATACCCTCTTGTGCTTCATACAAAATGGGGTTTTGTTCATGTTTTAATGCACACCTACATAATATTCCATTTGCTTCCAAATTTATATAGTTTCCTGATGATCAACTAGTAATCAACACTATGGGTCACCAGTTGACGATGTTGAGCCAGGGTATACCTTGTTGGTTCCTGTCCCAACGTGAGAAATTAAGAGATCTCATCTAATTGATCGAGAACTTCTTCAACGTGAAAGAGTTTTGCATCTGGAAGGTCGTCATATAAGCTTCGATTGGCTTTACTAGTCTCAATTAGTGACAAATGATCTGGGTTGACATTATATTTTCCCATTTTGACGACAACTTCAAACTTAAACTCCTAAAACAACAACAACCAACAACATATTCTTCCTCCTAATATTGACTTATTGACCAAGTACTTAAGCATGGAGTGGTTTGTAAAGAATTTGAAGGGGGTCCCCAACAAGTAATGGTGAAACTTATGTAAGGCATATACCATGGAAAGGGGGCCCTCGCACTAAGTGGTTGTATAATTATTTTCAACATCAGACAACTTACGACAAGAAAAATAGGTTTGGTGGTCATGTTACCTTCACTTGACTGCGTAAGAACTGCTCTGAGCGCAATGAATGAGGCATCAAAATGAACATGAAATATCTTAGACCATTCAAGAAAAAATATAATTGATGTAGTGATTAGTTTCTCTTTGAGAATATCCAAGGCTTCCTCGCATTCATGTGTCCAAATGTACTTACTAAGCTTGCACAAAAGATTCTCCAATGTGGTGGAAATTTGGGCATTGATCTGGATTTATGAGAGGAATGAAATGAATAACAAACTGAATACAATAACATAGAGATATGGATAACAACAACAAATATCCAGTGAACAATAAGTTTTATTGAATAAATCAAATAGGTTGAAACTGTAAAACTGCAGAACTGAAAACAACTTGCTCGAATGGTGGTAGTTATCTCTAAGAAGAGATGTGGTTACTACGTGCATCTGTCTAAGTAGAATGATTACAATGAGGTTCTAGAGTCATTTTTAACATTACTCATGAATGCCAAAACCCTAGACATTCAAAAACATAACTCTAGGAGATGAAACGCCAAAAGTTATGTGGGCCCCGATGGGTAAGTTGGCACCTCAACTTCCCGGGGTCGTAAATTTTACATACGAACTCCATTTTAGGCACGTGATAGCCTGTTGGAAAGGTATTTTTTAGAACTAGACATTATGCTATCAAACTCTGACTCTATCTATAGTTTGACTATGGAAATAAAAAAAAACATTTGATCCGGATTATTTTCGGCATGAAATGAGAGAAGAGATATAATAAAGAAATGCATAGAGATATCACAGATATTCAATAATATAACAAAAATATATCATCGATGAAACCATAAACATGGATATACAGTAATACATGATTTATATTAATGAAATAAATGTACAGAGACTGTAAAAATACAGAGTGAAAGACTCGCTAGAATGGTGGCATCTTATCTCTGAGAAGAGATGTGATGGCTACTCACATTCGCAAGAAGATGATTACAATGAGGATATGAAGGCCCTTTTACAATAAGAAGGAATGTCAAAAACCCTAAACATCCAAAAACCTAACCCTAGGAGATGAAGTGCCAAAAGTCATGTGGGCCCCGTTTCGGTAAGTTAGTACATCAACTTCTCGGGGTCATAACTTTTGCATACAATCTCCGTTTTAGGTGTATGATAGCCCGTTGGAAAGGTATCGTTGAGGAGATTCATTTTGGGTAAAATATAAAAGTAATTAACATATTTCAAACTTGTTTTCCCAAAAACCATCGTTTAGGGCCTCAAAATGGCCCCGGAAGTTAATACCTGCTAAAAATAGTAAATTACCAAAATTGCCAGAAAAATGCATTGAGCCAGTTGGAAAAGGTGGGTGGCCATCGATATCCATATGGATCAATCCTCCCTCCTTAGGAAGAAATGGTATCCACGTTGAGTTCCCGGGGGATAGGGAAAAGCGTTTGTTGAATCTATATCTTGATGAGTTTCTTGCCTTGTTGGAGAAGTTGTGTTGCTTAGCTTGTTGAAGGTTGTCACGAACATGTGGTTGGAAGGGTTGGACGTTTTTAACCAGTCTGGATACATGAGATTATTTTTTGCAGAAGGAATCTTTACACTTTGGTACAATATTTTCGACCTGCTTCTTTTGGATAGAAGGTGATTAGGCCGAGGATGTAGTGGTTGCAGTATCCTTTTGTTCACCTTTTGAACAGATTGTGAAGAAGCTGAATTTTGTAGTATGAGATACTACCTTGCGGCACGTTTTAGGTGGAATAGTAGTCAGAACTACCTCTGATATTTGGTAGAGATAAACCCCCAGAGAAACAATGAAACTACGGAGTTGAGACTCATAAACAACATGACACTTCCACATATATGGTTGGCCCAAGAAAACATCACAGACATCCAGTGGGGCAACATCACATAATACCTCATCCTTGAAGGGTTGGATGTCATATGACAATCGACACTGTTGGCTACCACGAAGATCTCGTCCTTGGTGAAGCCACTCGATGTTGTATGGCTACGGGTGTGGTGTTGTCGACAATCCCAACTGTTTAACGACCTCTGTTGAGATGAGGTTTTTCTGGTTTCCGCTATCAACAATAAAATGCAGTGGGGTCCCCTTCACCCACATCCGTGAATGAAAAAGGTGCTCCCCCTCTTCAGGTTTTGTTGGTTCTTCTGGTTGAATTGTTGAGGTCGTGACAGTAGCAGTGGGGTTTGCGTTAATGATCTGTCCTTTACCAGTATTTTCATAATCAGATTTTGAATCAGGGTTCAGCTCCTTGTCTTTGATCTTGGCCACTAATGATTATTTTGAGCGACATTCATCGATGTTGTGCCAAGGGATTTTGTGGAAATCGCACCATTTTCCAATGTCCTTTTTTGTCTTCCCGTGACCCTTCTTTTCCTATGCCTTGGACTGGTTTTCGGGAAACTGTTTGTTAGGGCCATCTTTTTCATACTTTGGTTGTTGTGAATTTGTATATCTGAACTCTCATTTATTCTGGTGCTTAAATTTCTTCTCGATTTTAACAGCATATCGATAAGCAACATTGAGTGATGAGATGTAGAGAAAATCCATTTTAGTTTGGATGTATCTGTGTAGAGCCCCGTGGTATTTCAGAAGAAAATGTCATTTGGAGTCTTTGATACCCAACTTGGTGTGCAAGGTATGGAAGGTGTTGGTGAACTCTAGAAATTTTTGGCCCCTCTCTTGCCGTAGTGTGGTCCATCTCATGTATTGATCCTCATAGTTGCCAACAGGGTAATATTGTTCGTTTATCGCATCCACAACAAAATATCAAGTGGGCTTGGCCCCATATATTCCAGAATCCTCTGTGGAACTTTGCTCCCAGTAAGTTTCCCACTAATGTTTGACTTGAGGGAGAGCTTTAAGGAGTGCGAAGGTGATAATTTTTTTGTCGAAAAAATTGTGAACAGAGAAATTACCTCCTATCATATTTAACCATTTTTCTAGGGCTTCTGCATCTATCTGTCCTTCAAATATAGGAATATCAAAATTAACTTGTACCTTGAAAGGTGAGGTTCTTCCAAAGTGGCCACTTGATGAGGATCTGCTTGTTTCTATCAGTAGGCATTGAAGGATTTGGGAAAAATTCTCCATCATTTCGTCCCTTTGTCGTGTGAGAGCTTGCTCAAGCAACATACTAATAGGATTGTCTACTCCATCATTTTTATTTTCTTCTGCCATTGAGGGTTTCTTGGGTGTGTGAGAGCGATTTTCCTCAAGAGAGACAAGCTTGAGACCCAACTTTCTATGCTCGAACCTTGTCGAGGACATGCAGTGAAAAATGATCAAGAGAAGCCTGCTCTGATACCAATGATCTAGATTATTTTCGGCACGAAATGAGAGCATAGATATAATAAATAAATGCATAGAGATATCACAGATATTAAATAATATAACATAAATATATCATAGATGCAACCATAAACACAGATATATAGTAATACACGATTTCTATTAATGAAAGAAATGTACAGAGACTGTAAAAATACAGAGTGAAAGGCCCGCTAGAATGGTGGCAGCTTATCTATGAGAAGAGATGTGATGTCTACTCGCATTCGCAATAATATGATTACAATGAGGCTCTGAAGGCCTTTTTATAATAAGAAGGAATGTCAAAAAACCCTAAACATCTAAAAACCTAACCCTAGGAGATGAAGCGCTAAAAGTCATGTGGGCCCCGTTTGGGTAAGTTAGTACATCAACTTCCAGGGGTCGTAACTTTTGCATACGATCTTCATTTTAGCGATATGATAGCCCATTGGAAAGGTATCATCGAGGAGATTCATTTTAGGCACAATATTGAAGGAACTTCTATATTGCAAACATGTTTTCCCAAAAAACATCTTTTAGGACCTAAAAATGGCCCTGGAAGTTAAAACCTGCTAAAAATAGTAAATTACCAAACTTGCCACAAAATTGTTTTGAGCCAGTTGGAAAAGGTGGGTGGCCATTGATCTAGAATCGGATCCAGGAGCCTGACAGGGCTAAAAAAGGGCTCAAAAATGAAAGTGCTCAAAATTAGACGAAACCAATTCCATTGCGTCCATCTCATCTTCCTGATTCCGGCCATATATTTACTTCGTCAAACAGGCTCTGTATGCGAAAGATATCACATTCAGATCGAAAACACAAACAGGTAAAAAAAGGGGGTGACTGTACAGTCCGTATAGTCCACGTGGCAGGTTGACTGTATATGTTGTACAACTGTACATATGATGTGGAAACATCTGGAGATGACATGTGGCAGATGACAGGGTGTACAACAGGTGAGTTGGACCAATCTGAGGGTGACACATGTCACCGCTGTAAGGGTGACACGTGGTAGGTACAGTGGCATGCTGATAGGGCAGGTACATGGAAAACAAGTGTACGAACCAGTGTTTGACAAGTGGTAGTGTCTGATTGGTTGTGGAGGTGCCACATGGCCCAGTCATGGGCTGCCACATGGCATCCTCTGGTTGGCTCTCCAGTGTTTAGCAAAATTGTGTTATGGAGCTCATGGGATTCGAAACCCCAACCTCCAATAGGGCTACAGACTAGCAGGACCGGGCTTACCACCTGGCCTACTGGTGTTACTTACTATCTATATGGAAAATTATTTATTTAAATTAACAAAAAGTGCTAGTCGGAGGCAGAAAGGGCTGGGGCTTAGCCCCAGCCTGCGATTGTATTATGCTCCCATATGACCTGACCATCAGTGAATAGAGCCAACCCATGGTCTATTCACACACCCCTACCATAGAACCAAGCGACAAGGCAGAGCGCGGGGGTCATGATATGCACCAGCCCTCGAATCTCGGGGGATCCCACAAGACCAGGGGCTATCTCCTTCAAAGGCGCACGAAGGTCTATCATTGATCAACGGTCACATGAAATGCGCCCCACGACCAGGAGCCAACCCGGATAGGGGGGCTAGTGTACAACAGGTGGAGCGCCTGGCCCTATGGAAGACTTCCATATACCTAAGGGCGCACGCCAAAATGGGTTGTGCCCTATATTTAAATTTATTTGGGTTTTTAAACTATAACAAATGGATTTTTAATTAATTTTTCCTGTAATTAATGGATTTTATCCATTATTGGGAGCTTTTGAGCCCTATTTGAGCCCATAGTTTGGGAGGAAGTTGGGGATGGATAACCAACTTCAGATTTATAAAAAACAGGCCTATTTGAGGCCATGGAGGATAGTCAGAGAAGAGTTATGTTGAAGGGAATCCAAGCCAAAGCCATTTTTATGCATGGAAGTTGTTAAGGAGAAGACACTTGTGGGCATATTCTGGGAGCTCCGGTCATCCGTTTTGCATGTTGTTTCTTCTGTTGGGTTCTAGAGATCTGAAAGAACATGACCAGATCATTCTTGTAGCCAAATGGAACTATTGCGATGTAATTTTTGAGCTTTTGAACAGAAATAAAGAATCCTCCCCCACTGAGACAAAGGCTCGGAGACGTAGGAAATTTTGTGTCGAACTCCGTTATCACTTCTCTTTTTATGGTTTGTTGTTTATTACTTCATTTTATATCTACATATATGTATATGGCTATCATAATTCCTCTTATTTACTCATTCTTTCATTAAGCTTCTCAAAGGGTTAATTAACACATGTAATTAAAAAACTCAACCACAGTCATTAAAAGATCTTTTAGGATCAAGTGGAATCAAAGATAGTTGATGTTTGGATTTGAGTTTTGCATGTTAACCAGAGAAAAGCTACAGTGTGGTGAAGGCGAGCTTGTTGTAGAGAATCCATTAATTGGATTGAGAAAGAGAGTTTCTCACAGCGAGAAGATGGCATCGGAAGAAGGGTTTTCTCAGGATGAGAAAGATTTCCGAAAAACTTTCCTTGCTATGTCGAAGATGGTGAAAGTTTTGTACGAGGATTACTTGGAACGAAAGAGACCAGTTTTGGGTGAATATTCAAAGGGAAAAAGTGAAGAGGAAGAGGAT
>JZKD02S1982837.1:223814-249804 GCA_000966675.3 Picea glauca
AAAGAGAACAATCTAATCACTGGAAGAAATATCCTACTAACACACAAATGGGTGGACAAATTGTTATCTCCACAAATGAAGCTCCCTTATTTGATGCAACAGATTATTCCTCATGCAGGGAAAATATGAAAAGGCATATGAAGTCAAGAGGATATTGAGTTTGGGATTTGGTAGTAAGTAAGACATGGCACTTAACTACTTCAAAGAGAAAAAAAAATTTCAAAGGAAGTAAGGAGAAACAATTCATTAGCCTTTAAAGCAATCCAGGATGGATTGTCAGACCAAGTCAAACAAAATATGAAGCACTACAAATCTGCTAAGGAATCATGGCTCCAGCTAGAAAAATGTTATCAAAATAAAGCACAAGAAGAAGAGAAATCCTATAAAAGTAAGGAACAAGACTCAAATAAAGAGGATTCATGTCAGAATCAAGAACAAAACTTAGAAGAAGATAATTCTTATCCAGATAAGGAATAAAATAAAGGAAAGGAGAATTCCAATCAAATTGAAGAACATAATACAGAAAAAGAGATTTCTAATCAGAATGAAATGCAGGATTTGACGCAAAACCCAGTCAACAATGAAGAATACAACCTCATCAAGGAATTGAGGCATACCTCAGTACTCACTAAAGAAAAATTGCATAATCTTAAGACTAATGTTACAGTTGCAATAGAAGAGATTTGTATTGAACCAAGAAATTATATACATATTAAAGTTCATGTGGAGACTCTTGAAAATATTCAATACACAATTATGTGCACTCTATAAGAGTTGGAGAAAATTCAAAAAAAATATATGTTGCTACTTCAATAGTTAGATCAATCTATCCATGAAGAGAATGAACAAAGAATTCAGCTAGAAGACAAAGAAGAAGAGATCAAAAGATTGAAGACTGAAGTTGTTCATCTGGTAAAGGAAATAGAAGAATTGAAGAAACATGACAACAAAAACAAAGAAGTACTTAAATAAACAGAATAATTGTTTAACAATCTAAAGACTCAACTTAAGGAAACTAAAGAAAGTGAAGAAGAACTAAAGATCCAGTTAACTAGGAAAGAAAAGTCTTGCCACATGTTGGAATTGCAAATCATCAACCTCAAAAAGAAAAATGAAAGTACTAATGCAGATCTCATGACTCAAATTGAAGAAGCTAAGAAAAAGGAAGAAGCCCAGAAGATCCAATTCACTAAAAAGGAAGAATCATGCCACATGTTGGAATTGGAGGCCAGCAACCTCAAAAGGATTCAGCTAGAAAACAAGGAAGCAATCAAAATAGTGAAAACTAAAATTTTTGATCTAACAAAAGATATGGAAGAGTTGAAGATATATGAAAAAACTATTAAATGCAAAGAAGTATTGGATGAGATAGAAGAAATAGTGATCAATCTAAAGATTCAACTTGAACATGCTAAGAAAGTGGAAGAAGCCCTGAAGATTTAGTTAACTAAAAAGGAAGAGACATGTCACATGTTGAAATTGGAAATAGTCAATATCAAAAAGATGGATGAAAAGACAAATAAAAATTCCATATTCTGAATAGCTCAGCTATTCTAGATAATATTTGGAACGTTCAAAGATCATCTCATGAAAAAATTGGTCTTGGATACAATAAAAAGAAGGCAGTGACAAGTGGAGCACCATTTACAAACATGAGAAAGGATCATCCTTCTCAAAAGGAAAAGGTGTAATCACAAACCAATTACAAACCATGAACTGTGTTAAAGAACGAAGCTATAGAAGTAAAAAGGAAGAAGAAAATCAAAAGATAGGTCTCTCAAGCCAAAATGAATTCAAGAATGGAAACACCTTCAATTGATATTGCTTTTCCTGTCCTAACTTTTGCCATAAAGCAATGGACTGCAAGAAACTAGAGAAAGGATATACACGAAAATCCAAAAACTCAATTAGATGTTGGAGATGCAATTTTGTTGGGCACACAACAAAATTTTGTCATACAATGAGATGTTACAACTATGATAGGTTTGGGCACAAATACCAAAGTTGAAGGAGTTCAAAAATTCAATCCTTAAATAATTCATTCAAGTCAAGGAGAAAAACTAATAAATTTTGGAAGAAGAAAGGAGATGAAAAATCTCCAAAAACACAATTAGAAAGAAAAGAACCAAAAAGTAGAAAATATCATAGAAAGATATGGAGAAGAAAATCTGAAGAAGAAAGCAAGAAAGATGATATTGCACCTAAAAATGAAGAAATTAATAACAAGAAAATGATGGGTGAAGGTCCTAATAAGGATTGTAAAATTCAATATGAAATAGATAGCGCTCAAGAAAGGGAAGTGCCTATAGAAGAATATGACAAAATCATGATGATGTCATAATCCTTTAGCCAAAGAAAAAAAATCATTGATAGGGGGGTTGTAGAATACAAGAAGGAGAAAATGGACAAAGGAGAGCATTGCCTTAGGGGGAGTATAACCTCAGAGGGAGCAATAAAAGATCATTTTTGTAATTTTTGTAAAAAAGGGGAGAAGAGAAAAAGCAACAGAGAGGTTCAAGGGGTATCAATCAACAAAGATCAATTGATAACAAAATTGGTATTAGATCAATCAGTATCAATCCTCAATTGATATTCCTATGAAATATAAAAGAAGAATAAAAAGCAGATCAAGAAGATTAGTAAGATTCATACTCTTGTTCTATTTGACAAAGGAAAGTCACTAAAAACTTAGGGGGAGTATTTTGGTTATCAAATAAGAAAGTAATTAGATTAGGTTTAAAAGAGTTGATCACTACAAATTGGTATCACTACAAGTTAGTATCATGAAGACTACTTATTTGAACACAAATATCCCAATGGACTGACATAAGAAAACAGTAAATTCACAGGGGAGAAAAATAGTCAAAGCCTCACTCTTTGTCATTGATGTCAAAGGGGGAGAGAAGAAGTAAAACAAATTTAAGCAGAAAACAAATTTGGCATTAGATAGAAAAGGAGATCAGTAATAAGGGGAGCAAAGATACAAACTCATTTTGTTTTACAGATATGTTTCCCTCAATGAAAAAGGGGGAGATTGTTGGCATTGTTGGTTATGTGTTTTCATTAATGGCAACATGAATCAGTCATGAAAAAAGATATACATTTGGTATTAGCATCAGGATGGCCAATAAGGTATGTCCATGTGTAATGAAGGGTCATTGATGGAAAGAGAATGCAACAAAGCAGTAAGTCTAAAGTTTAGAAGAAAACGTGTTTGGTAAATGTCATCGATATAATATTCAATCACTGTCAAAGATCGATGATCTTTGTTACAGACACATTTTCCAAAGCTCAGAAGAGATAGTGATTTTGAAGTCACGAAGGAGATCAGGTTTCATAAAGAGAATTTTTACAAGTGGAAACCTTTAAAAAAATCAAGCCACTGGATTTGTTCATCCAGAATTTGGATGTAAATATGATCATTGGATCATAGAGGAAACATGTGTAAAGAAGGAAATATGATAGCCGTTAGATTTGGGATTTGCAGAGGATAACCGTCGGATCAACATCTGATTAAGTCCTGACCGTCGGATCTCAGTAAGGGTATATCAATGAGGGGGAGCCATTGCAGGATTAAAAGGTTGAGTTAATGATCATGCAAGTTTTAGTTCCACAATCCACACAAACCATTGATCGTCACCTACAAATAGATCAATGATTGGCATCGATCCTGCTATCAATGAGAATTTTCTATTGCGAAATTCAGGAAAGGGTTTAAACATCATGCTAGTCAAAACGCTACAATCCTTCCTAGCCATATATCTACATGATCAATTTAATCATGATCGTTGAATTAGACCATCTATTAGCACTCAAGGAGTTGATTCAAGGTCATAGCTCTCAGTCATACGAAGGGAGGACAAAGGCCCTTCAAGCTAGTTGACAAGGACAGTGTAAACAAACAATATCCTGAAGTCTTGGATTAACCGAACTACCATCAACCGTTGATCTGGAGTGGAGATATTGGATCCTTCATATCATAGTAAAGGAAAGGAGACATTCAACTTTGGCATTGGCCACTTTGGTGAAAAGGAGTTTGAATTGAACTAGAATTCCCAAAGCTCGAATTCACGAAGAAATTCCATACGTCTGATCTAAGGAACACTTCGGGAAATATCCTGATTGTTGGATTGAGTAAAGTGGAAGGATAGGATAAGCAATTCCAAAGGCCCGAGATCCTGAATAGTCAAATTCCCAAAAATCGTTAGATCATGTTAAATCTTTTTAGGTTAAAGAAATGATCGTTAGATGAAGCCAAGTTACTCGAGGTTTATTCTTCGGGGAATCTTACTCCGAGAGAATTGGGAAATGGGAAAAAGTGAACAAACCGAAGTCCCGAAGGACAAAATGAATCTGGACCATTGATCTATAACTGATCACAGTCGTTGGATCAAGGATTCAGATGAATCTACAACCGTTATATCCAAGAGGATGACATGTGACACATCAGGAGATCCACGTCAGTAAGACCACATTAGCAAGGACATGTGGCGCAATCAAATGGTGACATGTGTCAAGGTCTAGTTGGAATTTTAGGCATACGTAAGTCACAAATATAGGTGACATGTGGCAGCCACTCGGTCAGTGCCAAGTCAATAGTGACGTCGGCAAGTTACGTCACTCTGGGAGTATGTCCTTCGAGGGAAATCAATTTCTACCACCAGCAACTTCCCGAAGCGTCGAAGGATAAAGTTAATGCTAATCATTGATCTAATTCAGGAGCATTCTCAATTGTTGATCACGTACAATGGATGGATAGAGTAAGCGTAAATCATGAAGTAACGTTAACCGTTTATCTACTTCTAGAGCGTTATCAACCATTGATCAAGCATAGTGGAAGGATAGCGTAAGAGGAGGTGTTAATCGACAACAAGTGGTCACCACCACTTTATGACTTATTCAAAAGGTTATCACCCTGGAGGAATTGAACTGCTTTAGAGTTATAGTAACCCAGAGTCCTGGAGTAACGAAGCTTTGAAATAAGATTTGGACCATTGAAGTTTATGGACACACGTCAACTCAAGATTAATAGAGTATATACACTTCGGTGAAATTTAGTCCGGAGAATTGGAAGTTTATAAAAAGAACAAACTATTGAAGCCGTAAAGTACTGGAGGAAACGAAAGCTTCCCATCTCATGATTGAATCCCAGCCATTATATAAGGATAAGAAAATTGTGATAAATGAGACTTTTAAAATAATGATTAGACCATTGATCTGAAATCATGATTAATGATGAGGATTAAAAAAGTGAATTGAATTTTCTCAAGATATAACATTCCGGAAGATATCACTTTGGAGATAACAAGATTTGGTGAAGAGAAGAAAAGTTATAGAATGTCGAAGCCCGGAGAACAGAGTCCCAACACTGGACATATGGGGGCTAAAATTAAAATATGGGAAGAATTTTGAAGCATGAAACATTGGTCTCATGATAGAGGAATAAGGGTGAAAGAAGAGGCAGTGCTTAAATTAATAATCTCGTGGTTATGCACATATGGTCAAATGAAAAACATGGTTTGAAGGAAGCACCTTTGAAAAACTCGATTTCTGCAACATTTGCAGTGACAGGTTTTTAGAAAGAACATAATAAACGCAAAACAAGGTATTTGAAGTCTTTAAATCAAACTATTAATAATAATAATAATAGAA
The DNA here is from genome assembly GCA_000966675.3 of Picea glauca. Classification (NCBI taxonomy): domain Eukaryota; kingdom Viridiplantae; phylum Streptophyta; class Pinopsida; order Pinales; family Pinaceae; genus Picea; species Picea glauca. The sequence continues at coordinate 229,467 of JZKD02S1982837.1, forward strand.
ATTATAATTATTAAATCAAATGAAGAGGTGTAATGGTTCAAACAAAGGGACATCATACTTCAAACTCATACCTATTGGGAGACTATATAAACAAAGAAGTATGGTGAACAAAATATGTAGTTGAATTTGTTCAAGTATATATATTTATATATAATGGATTGAATGAAGGTTCATTCTATCAGGTTGGTGCCTGTTTACAAGCTGGGTCTTGTATGAGGATTGGATTCCTCACATCTCAGTTGGATCTGAGATCAACAAGATGGGACTTGTTATGAGGGTTGGATTCCTAAGTTCTCAGTTGGATCTTAGAACTACAAGTTGGGTCTTGTAACAAAGAGTTGGGTCTCTCAGAAGTTGCTTGAAGTTGAAGATATTAAAAGAGTGAAATTATGTATTCATTCAAGTTAAATAAATAAATAAATAATATATTCTTTAATATATTGGTTGTATTTGTGATTGAGAGATTGAACTAAATATATTTTCAGTTAATTTATGAAAAGTGGAAAATTTTCCAAAGTATTGTGACACTAATTCACCCCCCCCTCTCAGTGTCAGTGTGTGTTTCAAAAAAATATGGTTGTCCTAAAAGAACATCACAAACTTCAAGGGGAGCAATATCACACAATACCTCATCTTTGAAGGGCTTGATTCCATAGGGAAGATGACACTATTGGATGACATGGAGATCTCTTCCTTGGTGAAGCCAGCCGATGATGTATGGATGCAGGTTCGATGTCATCGGCAGGTCCAGTCGCTTGACAACCTATGTTGAGATCAGGTTCTTCTGACTTTTTCTATCGACAATGAAATGAATCGGAGCCCCATTTACCCACATCCATGAGTGAAAGAGGTGTTCCCATTCCTCTGGTTCTTTTGGTTCGCTTGGCTATAATTTGGTGATAGTGATAGTGGCACTGGGTTCGGCATAGATAATATGCTTCCCTCCTTATGGATTTGATTCGGAGTCAGAATTTGCCTCTGACTCGAAATGTTTCAACTCGGCCACCAGTGACTACTTGAAATGAAATTCTTTGGTGTTATGCTAAGGGATTTTATGGTATTCACACCACTTTCACGTGTCCTTATTCGACTTCTCATTACCCTTCTTGTATTGCGGCTTGGATCGATTGTCTTGAGAGTAGCAATTTTTTCTTTGTCCCTTGTTTTGTGGGTTGGGGCTACCTTTTCCCTGCTTCGGTTGTGAGGATTTTGCAGATCCAAACTCTCGCCTCTTCTCCTTAAATTTCTACTCAATCTTGACAACATATCTACAAGCCGCACCTAATGATGTGATGTCCAGAAAATCAATTTATGTTTGAATGTATCTATGTAGAAAACCATGGTATTTGAGAACAAAATGTCATTTAGAGTCTTTAATACCCAATTTGGTATGCAGGGTATGGAAAATATTGGTGAAATACGGTATTGTCTGGTCCATTTCCTAACGCAGCATGGTCCATCTTGTGTACTGGTCCTCATAGCTTCCAACAAGGTAGTATTGTTCTTTAATGGAATCCCTGAAGGAATCCCATGTGAGGGAGACCCCAAATATTGCAGATTCCTCTATGGCCCTTTTCTCAGAGTAAGTATCCCACCAGTCCTCAACATGGGGGACAACCTTGAGGAGTGAAAAAGTGATATTTTCCATGATGGAAAAATTGTGGACCGAAAAGTACCCTTCGAGCAGATTCAACCATTTATCTACAACATCCACATCTATCAGTCCTTCAAATAATGGAATATCAAAATTTACTTGTACCTTGAAGGGTGTTGCATGGCCGCTTGATGAAGATGTGTCTCATGTGGGAAGCCGTCGAAATATCTATGCAAAGTTGTCCATCATTTCGTTCCTTTGTCGCACAAGGGTTTCCTCGAGCAACATTTTAAAAGGATCTCCTACTCCATCATCTTTCTTCTCATCCCCCATGGATTTTTTCCGGGCTCAGCATGACCAACCTTGCAACGGATTGAATGGTTTGAATCTCAACTTCTTGTACCCAAATCTTGTCGAGGAAATTCACGAAAAAAAATAAATGAAGAGCAGATCGTCCTGATACCACTGATCCATATTTATGAGAGGAACAAAATGAATAACATAATGAATACAATAACACGGAGATATGAATAAAAACAATAGATATACAATGAACAATAGATTCTATTGAATAAATAAAATAGGTTGACACTGTAAAACTGTAGAACTGAAAACAACTTGCTCGAATGGTGGTAACTATCTCTCAGAAGAGATGTGGATGCTACACACATTCATCTGAGCAAAATGATTACAATGAGGCTCTAGAGGCATTTTTAACATTACTCATGAATTCCAAAACCCTAGACATCCAAAAACCTAACCCTAGGAGTTGAAACGCCAAAAGTTATGTGGGCCCCAATGGGTAAGTTGCTACCTCAACTTCCCGGGGTATTAAATTTTGCATACAACATTTTTTTAAGAGGCGTGATGGCTTGTTGGAAAGGTATTTTCGAGAACTACACATTATGTTGTCAAACTCTGATTTCGTCTATAGTTTGACTGTGGAAGCCAAAAAAACACTATTTAGGGCCCCAAAATGGCCGTGGAAGTACAGAAAGATGTACTGACATGAAAACTTCCAAAATAACCCAGATGGATTAGGTGGGAGACCACCAATATCCACCTGGAAGCTGTGCATGGATTCAGACAGACCTGAAAGTGTAGAACCCACAATTACAAAGAATTACAGAAGAATGTGTTGAACTAAAATCTGTCAAGAGGATCCAGTTGGAATAGGTGGGTGGCCACCAATATCCACCTTGATCACGTATAACTCTGGATAAACCACCGATAATATCATGTGTGGCCCAATGTGGCATCCAGCTCCCAAACTAAGGTGGGGACTATCATGTCCAATATGGAAGAAATTTTAGTATGGTCGACCAACAGTCCATCCTTGCAAACTACATGCCCCAACAACGTCTGAAATGATGTACAAAAGATACACTTGTTTAACTTTAATGAATGATCCAGATTTATGAGTGGAACAAATAGATTAACAGACTGAATACAATAAACACACAAATATGAAGAATAACAGAAATATCCAGTGAACAATATCTTCTATTAAATAATGAAATAGGTTGAAACTGTAAAACTGTAGAACTGAAACACTTGCTCGAATGGTGGTACCTATATCTGAGAAGAGATGTGGCTGCTACGCGCATCCATCTGAGAAGAATGGATTACAATTAGTATCCATATGCTTTTTTGATATTACTCATGAATTCCAAAACCCTATACATCCAAAAAACTAACCCTAGAAGGTGAAACGCCAAAAATATGTGGGCCCTATGGGTAAGTTGGTGTAATTTGGTACGTCAACTTCCCAGGGTTGTAAATTTTTCATATGACCTATGTTTTAGGTGCATGATAGCCCATTGGAAAGGTCTTTCAGAGAACTACACATTTCGCCATCAAACTTAGAAACTGTCTACAGTTTGATTGTGGCGAGCCAAAAAAACAACATTTAGGGCCCCAAAACATCCCTGGAAGTACAACAAGATGTGTTGACATGAAAACATACAAAATAAGCCAGTTGGATTAGGTGAGAGGCCACCCATATCCACTTAGAGGATGTGAGGGGATTTATAAATCCCCAGAAGTGTAGAACTCACAATTACAAATTAGTACAAAAAAACATGTTGAACAAAAAAACTGACACGAGGAGCCAATTGGAATAGGTGGGTGGCCACCAATATCCACCTAGATCAATCCTCCCCCCTTAGGAAGCAATGGTATCCATTGTGTTGAGTTCCCCCATCAGGTGAGGAAACTTCTGCTGGATTTGGCCCTGAGTGAGCCTCTTTCCTTAGTGTAGGAGTTTCCCTTCCTTGACAACTCGATAAATTTGGATCTGTTGTTGGCAAGTTCCCTTAACCTGTGTGTCCACTATATAGTCAGTGGATGCTTGTTCCATGCAGTCAGGGTTGAGCTCTATTGGTGTCAGTTGTTTGGCGATATCGGAGGTGTCCAATAATGGTGGAAAATATGGCCGAAGGAGGTCCACATTGAATACTGGATGCAGACCAAGGAAGGGTGGAGTGTTGAGCTCAAAAGAATTGCTACCCATAGCCTTGGTGATAGTGTAAGGCCCATAAATAAGTGGGTGAAGCTTCCGATGGGGCCCAGTGAGATGCTCCTTCTACAAATGTAACCATACTTTGTCACCAACCTGAAACTGTTGTGGTACCTTGTGTTGATCATGGCGGTGCTTGTACTTAGCATTGGATTTATGCAAAATTTCCTGGACCCGTTGGAGGATGTGTTGAATCTGCTCAATGAATCTGGTGGATTTTTCAATCACAGACTGATCAGGGGAAGATTTAGTCTGTGTGGTGGAAATAGGAAGTGCAACATCAATGGGTCCCAAGGGTTGGAATCCCAGACCCACTTGAAATGGGATATGGTCAATGGAACTATGGAGAGCCATGTTGTAATTACGTTGAACATATGGGCGACTCTCGTCCCAAGTATGTGGATTCTTATAATTGTACATGTGTAGGATGTGCACAATCATATGATTGACGACCTCTTTTTGGCCATCGGTTTGGGGGTGGAAAGCAATGGATTTTGTGAGCTTGGTGTCCAACATAGACCAGAGACTCGACCAAAAGGTGTTGAGGAACTTGTTGTCTTAGTCGGAGATGATGGTTTGTGGTATCCCAAAGTGGACCCACACTCGTTTGAAGAAGAGATTGGTAGTATCTGTCGCTATGACATTCTTTTTATAGGCTATGAGGATGACATCCTCAAAAACCAATCAACGACCACAAACACGCAGTCATTTCTTTTCTTGGTGGACAGAAAGACAGACATGTAATCCATTGATATGGATTCCCAAGGCTTCTCAGGAATGGGAAGAGGGGTGTATAATCATTTCTTCTTGATGGTTAGATTGGCAATGGCACATGCAGTGCAAGATCTGATTTTCTTGCTAACATCATGTCGAAGTTTTGGCCAATAAAAATGTTTCTAAAGAATGGCCACAGTTTTCTCTATGCCAAAATGTCCTGCCACCCGACTGTTGTGGGCTTCCCAAATCATCTTTTCATGCTCGCTTGTAGGAACACAGAGATGGCCCAGGTGGCATAAGAGTCTTTCCTAAATGTGAAAATCAGTGATAATTGTGCATGTACCCAAGAGATGATATGTGGTGGCGAAGTCTGGATATTTTTGATAAAGTTGGGGCCACTCATATGCTTCATGTCCACAGGAATGGAGCACAGTGGTGAGTGCAACCATAGGAAGCCAACTGAGGTAGTCAGCGACACGATTAGAAATACATGTCTTATAATTGATGTTGATATGGAACTGTTGCAGGTAGGTGGACCACTTCTAATGGTAGTCATTCTGCAATTTCCCTTGTGTCTGTATGAACTGCATAGGCTTGTGATCAGTGAGTATGATCATCTCTTTCCCCATAATCTAATGTTTCATGATGACAGGCTTGTACAATGGAATACATTTCCTTGTCATAGGTGGGGTATTTCTAGACAGTATTGAAGAGTTTCTCACTATGGTATGCCATCGAATGCCTGTGCTGAGTGAGAACTGTGCCCACAACATAGTCAGATGCATCAATCTCAATATTGAATGGTTGTTGCAGACCGGGCAAGGAGAGTACTGGAGCTTAGCACAAGAGATGCTTCATATCATCAAATGTTCATTGTTTCTCCTTCCCCCACATGAACTTGGCCTTACCACTTCCCTTGGTCACCTAGCTGAGGGCCCATGCAATATGGGAGAATCCCAACATGAACCGTCGGTAGAAGTTGGTTAGTCCCAAAAAGATTTGAAGCTCGATCAGTGTGGTCGAGGTTGGCCAGTCACGAATGACTTGGATCTTAGTTGGATCAACATGTACCCCATGCTCATCAACAATGTAGCCCAAGTATTGAACCTTTTTCATGCCAAAAGAGCATTTTTCCAAGTTGGCATAAAGCTTGTGCTGCCGCAGAGTGCTCAAAACCTGTTGAATATGCTGCATGTGATCCTCCCACATTCTATTGAATATGAGGATGTTATCCAAATATACTACCACAAAGGAGTTGGTGAAGGGTCTAAATACATCATCCATCAACCTCATGAAAGTGGTTGGTGCATTTTTTAATCCAAAGGGCATGACTAGCCATTCGTAGAGACCTTCTTTAGACTTGAAGTTTGTCTTCCATACATCAGTTGGTTCGATGGGACCCTGGTGGTAGCCAGACTTTAGGTCAATATTGCTGAAGAAATTTTCCCCCTTGAGTTGGTCAAGAAGTTCATCAATCTTGGAAATGGGGTAGAAGTTTCTGACTGTGATTTTGTTTAAGGCTCTGTAATCAATGCAGAGTTGCCAAGTCCCGTCCTTATTCTGCACCAGTACAATCGGGCTTCCACAAGGGGAGGAGTTGGGTCTAATGTTCCCTTTTTGAAGAATCTCTTGGATCTGACACCTAATTTCTCCATTCTCCGTCAACGAGCACCGAAATACTCATCCATTAGGTAGAGGTGTGTTGGGGTTCGGATCAATTGGATGCTTGAATTGGCAGTGTGTCAGTACCCCTGTAGGTGAGGCAAAGATGTCTTTGTATTCTTCCACGATCCCATCCACTTGATTCTGTTGCAAAGAGAGGTGTTGTGTAGAGGCCACGGATGTGGCAACAAACTTCTGCTTACTGTGGGCATGGATCAAAAAGAAGAAGAACTTTCCAGTTTGTGAAATGACCTTACTGCATTTCTTAGTAGAGATTAAAGAAATATCAGTAGGCGAAACTACCTCTGGGATCCTGTACAATTGTCTACCCAAAGTAATAATAACATTGCGGGGTCTAGCCTCATACACATCATGACGCTTCCACAAATATGGTTGTCCTAAAAGAACATCACAAACTTCAAGGGGAGAAATATCACACAGTACCTCATCTCTAAAAGCATTGATGTCATAGGGAAAACGACATTGTTGGTTGACACGATGATCTCTTCCTTGACGAAGCCAGTCGATGGTGTAGGGTTGTGGGTGCGGTGTCATTGGAAGGTACAGCTGCTTAATGACCTCTATTGAAATTATCTTCTTTTGACTACCATTGTCGACAATGAAATGAATCGGAGCCCCCTTGACCCACATCTACGAGTGAAAGAAGCATTCCCCTTCCTCTGGTTCTTCTGGTTCACTTGGACAGAATTTGGTGGTAGCGATAGTGGCACTGAGTTCAACATCAATAATTTTCTTCCCTCCTTCAGGATTTGACTCAGAATCATAATTGGCCTCTGACTCGGAATCCTTCAGCTCGACCACAAGGGACTACTTGGAGCAGCATTCTTCGACGTTCTGTCAAGGAATTTTATGGTACTCACACCATTTTCCCATGTCCTTCTTCGTCTTCTCATTAACCTTCTTGTGTTGTGGCTTGGACTAGTTATCTTGAGGGTGGTCATCTCAACTTGGTCCCTTGTTTTGTGAGTTGGGGTTCCCTTTGCCCTACTTCGACTGTGAGGGGTTTGCAGATCCAAACTCTCATTGTTTCTGCTTAAGTTTATGCTCGATCTTGACAACGTATCTATAAGTCGTTCCCAATGAGGTGATGTCCAGGAACTCCATTTTTGTTTGAATGTATCTATGCAAACAGTTAGGGTATTTGAGCACCAGATGACGCTTAGATTATTTGATACCCAATTTGGTGTGTAGGGTATGGAAAATATTGGTGAAATCTGGTATTGTCTGATCCCTTTCTTGACGTAGGGTGGTCCATCTAGTATACTGGTCCTCGTAGCTTCCAACAGGGTAGTATTGTTCTGTAATGGCATCCTGGAAGGAATCCCATATAGGGGCCACCACAAACAGTGTAGGTTCCTCCGTGTCCTTTTGCTCAGAGTAAGTATCCCACCAGTATTTAACATGGGGAACGACCTTGAGGAGTGAAAAAGTGATCTTTTCCCTATCGAAAAAATTGTGGACTGAAAAATATCCTTTGAGCATATTCAACCATTTCTCTATAGTATCTGCATCTATCAGTCCTTCAAATAATGGAATATCAAAATTTACATGTACCTTGAAGGGGGTTGCATGGTCGCTTGATGAAGATGTTTCTCCTGTGGGAAGTCATCGAAGGATCTACGCGAAGTTGTCCATCAATTTGTTCCTTTGTCGCACGAGGGCTTCCTTGAGCAACATTTTAATAGGATCTCCTTCTCCATCATCTTTATTTTCATCCCCCATGGGTTGTTGTCGGGCTCGGCGTGACCGATATTGTAATGGATAGATTGGTTCGAGTCCCAACTTCTTGTACCCAGATCTTGTCGGGGACATGCACAAATAAAAATAAATGACGAGCAGACTGCTCTAATACCACTGATCCAGATTTAGGAGCAAAATGAACTGATTAACAGACTGAATATAATAAACATAGAGATATGAATAATAACACAAATATCCAATGAACAATATCTTCTATTAAATAATGAAATAGGTTGAAACTGTAAAACTGCAGAACTGAAACACTTGCTCGAATGGTGGTAGTTATCTCTAAGAAGATATGTGTCTGCTACACACATCCATATGAGTAGAATGGATTATAATGAGGCTCAAGAGGCCTTTTTGATATTACTCATGAATTCCAAAACCTTAGACATCCAAAAAATTAACCCTAGAAGGTGAAACACCAAAAGTCATGTGGGCCCTATGGGTAAGTTGGTGTAATTTGTACCTCAACTTCCAAGGGTTGTAACTTTTGCATACGACCTTTGTTTTAGGTGCGTGATAGCCCATTGGAAATGCCTTTTAGAGAAATACACATTTTGTCATCAAACTTTGACTCTGTCTATATTTTGACTATGGTGAGCCAAAAAAATAACGTTTAGGGCCCAAAAACGGCCCCAGAAGTACAACAAGATGTGCTGGCATGAAAACATACAAAATAAGCTAGTTGGATTAGGTGAGAGGCCACCTGTATCCACCTGGAGGATGTGTGGGGATTCAAACAGCCCTAGAAGTGTAGAAACCACAATTACAAAGTAGTACAAAAGAACATGTTGAACAAAAAAGCGGACACGATGAGTCAGTTGGAATAGGTGGGTGGCCACCAATATCCACTTGGATCAATGAAATATGGATTTGGAAGTATTGATCCAGCATCAACCGAAGGGCTTGCATGTGTTCTTTCAACAAACTAAACATTATCTAGTCATCCAAGTAAACCTCTAGAAACTGTGCATGAATTATTTAAAGGTTGTGACCACAATCTTGGAAAAAAATGTGAGTGAATTGTTTAGTCCAAAGGACATCACCATATAAGCAATAGAGCCCCATTATGTTGCAAAGGTAGTTTTATCTTGATCATCCTCTGCGATCCAAACCTAATGATACCTTGAAAATACATTTGTAAAAGAATAGGCTTCCCGTCCTCCAAAATTTTCCAGCACCTCATTAGTTAAAAGGGTAAGGAAAGGGTCATACATGTAGGTTGCATTGAGACACCTTAGATCTACCCATATTCATATATAACCAGTTTTCTTAGGTTGCACAACCATAGGTCTAATCTAATCAGACTCCTCCATAGGAATAATGATTCCAACATCCAACATTCAATCTAATTCTTTGCCCATTTTTTCCTTATACTTGGGATTTAATCGAAAAGGCGTTATTTTGATGGGCTTGGCATCTGGATTGAGATCAATTTTCATAGCCCCCAAAAATCCTATGATTCCTTTAATTTCTGAGAATCTGCCGGGAAACAAGCCGTCATATTTCTTGAGTATATCAATGAACTGGGTGACATTTTCTTTGTCCCAATAGTCTCTGATAATAGACATTTTGGGTGCTTCTTCAGTGTGGATATTATGTTTCTTTGTCTTAATATGATGATACTAGTCTCACGCAACTATCTATACTGCATTTCCATTTGCCAAGCGTTCCCCCTTAGATTCCTTGATATGTATTCCCCCGAGGATAATCATCGTTAATGTCATCCACCTCGACCTTCCAACATTGGACGACCTCTTTCATCTTTGCCACTAGCTGATGTACCATAAAAAATATAATTAGGTATAATATTAAGTAATAATAATAATTAGTTAATAATTGTATAACGGGCACATCCCTTCATGGATGGTCATTATATATTCCTTTAGGTTCTCTATATATTTGGCACTCTCATTGTACATCTATCAATCAATCAATCTATCATACATTCTTTTAAAATAAATTTTACAGTCCTAAATGGATTATTGTGTTATATCCTTTCTATGTTGGATGTTTTATGTATGAACAAGATATGTTCATCACATTGGTATCAGAGCCTCATTTTTAATATCGTCCATTGGCCATAGAGGCTTCTAGCCACACAAAAAAATCTCCAAAGTTTCTCTAATTGTCTGGTCCTTGACCAAAACTGGGCCCTTAGCCATTTTTAAAAATTAAAGGTGATTCCCCTGCAAAATTTTAATTCCAAGAGTTTATGTTGAAAAAAATATTCCATTGCATGACTAAAAGAAAAAAATAAACAAAATAAAAAAGCTAAAAGGGAAGAATAAATCTCAAAAGCACAAGTCCGGTGATAATCCCTTTTGATGAAACATAGGGTTGCAAAAAGAGGGGGGGGAAAAGGCGAGGATGCAACATCAAACAAATCCAACTATAGAAGAGAAATTAATTAACTTGTAAATTAATGTGGTCCCTGTTATCCCCCACTGGCGAATAACTATTCTAGAAAGAACATCTAGAGGTGCTTAGGTAGAAAACAAGGAAATCCAGAAGATGTGCATGTACTTGCAAATATGAACTCCAGATACTCTAAGTATGAACATCTTTCATTGGCATCAACAACATATGACACCCATGGCATTTGGACAAGTCTATCAGAAATCCTTGAGAAGCATGTTGCAAGTTGGTGAGTTTGTCATCATGGTGAGCATCAATTTAATATCTAAGGCATTTAAGCTTGTTCTAGAGAATCCCTTCTAACTACTAGTTGTTAGCTCATTGGTTATACTTCTTCCTCTGTCATAACTTGAACTTTTATCTTAGGTCCTTGGGAGATTGGGTTACTCTTCAGGAAAATGGATAACTATTGGGATTTGTTTTGAATCTGTCATCATACCATTCTCGATCATACTTACCACTTTCCATATCATTAGTCCATGTCATATCCATTTCTTTAGGTTATATAAACTGACCGAAGAAGGGATCGTTCCTCATTCTATGGGAAGAAGGATCTTTCATGCTCAGAGGGAGACTAGCAAAATACCACCTTGGTTACTTGCTCAGAGGCTTGCCCAGTCCCGTAGGACTTTTGGATACATCACCAGGGTGTTACATAGTCTCTAGGGTGTTTGAAGCATTTAAGCATGTGTTTTTCAACACGAAAGGAAAAAAGAAAATAAAATGAATTATATAAAGAAAGAAAATAAAAAAATAAAAAATAAAAGGTCATCAATCATGGGAATATCGACAGAGCGCTACATATTCTCTAGGTTATCTCCCATGACTAGACATGGTAAAACGAAAATAAAGGGCTTGGAAGGTATCACATTGCAAATAACATGAACTAAGTGTGTAGTATACCCTCATCAAAGGCACCAATGAATGAGATATTGTGGTCCCTTGTATGTCAGTTTCCTAACCTTGAAGTTTAACCCCATGACCATCTTATAATCATTACATGATAGTGAAGAGACAATTTTTGGGAAATATTTTAATACTTAGGTGTTAGTCTAATCTCTTTGGGTCTTTGGTAGCATTTTATACCTTGACTTAGTAAGTTGTATAACCTTCTTGAGATTGTGATGAAATATAAATATGGAACTTAATGGTATGGTTTAGATGACTTTTTATTACGTTGATTATCTTATCATGTTGACGTGACGTGTTTCCTTGTAGACATACATGTTTTAATTTGTCTTGCAGTCTTTTTCCAAGTTTCATTCGATTCAGATGATCCAGGAATTATTATTCTAGTTGATGTCGGGAATCACTAGGGTTAGCTAACCCTCAATTAATTGACACATCTGCATTTGATGGATGCATGAGATATTGCAAAAGCCACATCATCACCTCTTTTGAGTGACTCGACCCAGTTCCCAGCTCAACTAGATGAAGTTTGAGGAAAATCGTTGCATGCCTTAGGGTGACGTCACCCCTATTTGACCAACTCATGTAAATTGTTGGATGATTTTGGGCTTGAAAAGGTTGGGTGATGATTTGGTAAAGAATTTTTATGATGTATAAGGCACTTTGAATCTTTCTAAAATGAATTTAATGTTATTCATCATCTCCCAATAAATTATTGTGCACATCATCAAGTTCAATTTGACCTTGGGACTTATTTTCCACTAGAAGGAGGTTTGATGCACTTAATTGAGAAAGAAAATTAATTATTTGAATATTCAATAGCCTAGGGAGGCTCACTGCACATCACCAAATGAATATTTGCCTATATCATGGGACAAGGAGAGGATAATCCCTATCTTCATGGGGGATTTTAATGGATCAATGGACATTTTCCTTGGTTAGAGGATGATCGCGTGCTTCAAGGAGAAATCGTTGGGCATTTTTGCTTTGGTCAAAGATGCTTTATGGAAATTTATTTTCCATCTTTTTAATTTATTACAAAAAAAAACCCCTTTTACCCAAATCACATGGTCAAAGAGTCAAATCATTTTAAAAAGGGGATAAATTAAAAAATTAATTATTGTAGGATTTTTATTTAAATTGGGATATTTATTGTGGATAATCCCTAGGAAGACTAAATATTTTTAAAAGGGATTTTTTTTTTTTTTTTTTTTGGAAATTTCTAGAAGAGATTAATAAGTGGAAAAAACTTGAATATTCTTAGGGAAAACCCTATAGTTGGTTGATTTGTGGACAAATCTAAGTGAGTGGAGGATTATAAACCCAGCACTTGAGATTTGATGAAGGACCCTTGATCTTTTTTTGGCCAAGGAGATTATGCTCCCATTAATAGTCATATTTTGCTCCATATTTTCGGTCTACATGGATGACTTGGTGAATTTTTTGTTCATGCGATTTGGATTCGAGGGAATGTCTTGAAGGCTCATGTTTTTTGTGGATGCTTATGGTGGATCTCTCATGTGGTAAATTTTTTTTTGTTAATGATTCTCTATCCACTTCAATTTATTATGGTGAGATCTCTTTTGTTAATCCATTGAAGCATCAAACCCTCATTTGATTATTGTCTATGTTCTTTATTTGAAATTGTTCAAGGAATAGCTAATAAAATATAACCCTTGGAATCTATTTCATTGGTGAGTGTTTGTGACAGGGACTAGGTAAAACTAACAACCCTCTTGCAGGTATTCTCCATCATTTGAAGACAATTTTGAGCTAGAAGATTTATTTTCTAAAACCCTCTTGCAGGATAGTTAGTAGCTACAACCTCCAAGGGTGATCTTACAATATTTTCTGGTTCATCTCCAAGCTCTTTGTGACTCGAACTACACAAGATTTCAAGGCACTGGTTATCTCATTTGCATTGGAGAAACAAAATACCCTGCATTGGGAAATGTGACTTTGTATCAAATTGAAATCTAAGTGCATGGAATTAAATGGCCTTCCAAGAAAAACATTTCCCCTTGGGTGCGATTTTTTGGGGGCCTCTAGCCTCCCTACTCATCAAACCCTCATCTCTTTCTTACTTTAGTCTATTTAATAACCCTTAGTTTTTAGATCTAGACTATTTTTTAACCTTATTCGAAAAAATAAAAAGTGGGTATTGTAGTCCTTGGTTGGATCTAGTATTCTAACTTGTTAGCTTAGCATTTTAGTGGTAAAAATTCTGTAGGGACATGTTTGAGTGCTACATCCATTGGCTGTAATTTTATGCAGAATTCAGTGTTATGAACAACTAAAAATTAACATAGTTTAGTGATCTAGTTTTGCTAGTTTTCTTGGATTATTGTAGGTTGTTTCCTCAGTGTTTCTTATGAATTTCTGAGTGATTTACACGCTAATATATGTGTTGCAAAATAGTGCCTAAAAACCCCACACTTCACTTGTTGATACATTGAAAGTTTGTTAATTATGTTGAGGAATTATATCTTGAATGCTTGGGGATTTTTGTGGGGTACTATATTGATATTTATGATCTGATATCATTGTTAAAACACTGCTGCAAAATACATATCAGATCTCATTTAAGTACTCTAAAGGGTTACATTTTCATTTCTCTTCCATTGAAAAATTGTCTAAGTGCGGGAATTTGATCCTAGGAAATTCTTGGGCTGATTTTGGATCAATTAAAGTTGATTTTAAATTTGATTTCTTTGCTACAATATTATATTTCAGATCTAAATATTGGTTGAAAGATCAACTATTGATAAAATTCCTAAGTGTTGTTAATTGTGGGAAAGTCATTCCAAGCATTGGGCATCTTGTGGATTATTAATATTGTATCCTTCTTTTGAATTGTTAAATAATCTGAATGCCATATTGATTGATCAAGTGATTTTTCATCTTGCCTTGCTCATTAAACATTATGGCTATTTTGGACTTAATACTCATTGATCTCATTTCTATATTGGATATCTCAACTTGGGAATAATTGCAAGTAATCTTTTGAATCATTAGAATCACTTGTGTAACTCATTGGCATAAATGAAATAAGTGGTTTACATTTTGATCTTGTGATTTCAAGCATTACTCAATTAAAATATTTGGAAATATTCTGGGGGATTTTAGAAGAGACGTATTCGGGAGTCTATAAGCATAGGAGTTGTTGTTATTCTTCCAACGTTGCATCCGAGGGGCTTTTAGTTCTCTCACGTACCTCGAAATATATTAGAATACTACGGTCACTTCGTCGTAATTAGAGGTATATATAGGGGATCCTATCGAACGGTTGTGCATCAGAAAACACTACTACTGATTGTGCTCCTATATTGGATACTGCCTAGAATCCTTGAAACAACTGAGCAAACCTTTTGGCCGTCTTGTTTGTTGTAGTGCACTGAAAAAAACATTCGGGAAGATTTCCCTCTCGTACCAAGGTGACATCAGAATCCCTTAGGTATATTTGAGGGCTACAACAACTTGACACTCCTATGAGGATCCTATTTTCCTAAACTTGTCAAGTATACACATTATTTCGGTCAACTCTGACATTGCCTTAATATAAAATTTTGATCACTTGCTACTTAAGATTCAAATATTCATATTAGCGTTCAATGGCGGGGTCAACATATTAGTCCTAGATTTCATACATATTTGGCATAATTGACATTGTGTTGCAGGTGATTCCCCTTTCTCCCTTACCTTCACCTCTCTTCCACCCTTTCATAGCCTTTAAGACCTTTCTTGAACTTGTATCATGACCTCCTAGGGCCTTCTTAGACCTTTTCCATTGTATTTTCTAGGGGTCATTGGGGACCTTTCCTAAGGTGACAGTGGGTTTTTCCCCGGTGTGTTTTCCATTGGTTGAAATCATACAAGGCTTTAGTGTAATCTACAATCTATGTGATAATATTTTATGGTGTCATTTTCGGGGAGGATTTAGAATATGTCTCGAGCCCATACGACAACCCCTCCTTTGGCAAGCCATCTTCCCTTAGATCCTTTTCACTTGGTTTTCCTAGTGACTCCACTTGATGGTATTACCCTTTACCTTTTCCCCTTTTTGGTTAGCTTGACAAGCTTACCTGGTGAGTCCACCTTCTAAGAACCCAAACGATAAGAATATTTTTCCAATCCCTCCACCTAATCCTAGGCCCTTGTTTACCTATCAAAGAAGATCATCTCACAACCGTCTTATCATAAAGAAACTATTCCAAGGAATTATTTCGTTACCTCCTCCTATCAAAATGCCTCGTTCATGGGCCAACCGCTTTTACAAACCTTTTAACTTCCAAAAATTTGTTGGTAAACTCCATGAAATACCCAAGGTCCGCAACTTCTCGTCTCAATATTTTAATACCACACACCAAAAACTCATGGCCGGGGTCAATGCAAACATAATGAATCTAATGCATTAGGTACCAAGAAAACATGCGGAAGAATTTCATCCTCAAAGAATTAGAAATATTGAGAAAAAGATCAAAGAAAGGATTAGAAACCAAATGAATCATCGTAAAGCTCCTTTAGATATTCCCCAGGGAGACCTTCTCATAATCCTTAATAGCGAGACCATGGATGAAAAATTCCAGAAAAAAACCCTTCATTTTTTATCACTTTGGTGATCAACGATCTTTATCTCCACAATTCCATTTTGGATTCTGGTGTTGCAACAAATGTTATTCCCCTAACCATCATGAAACAACTAGGCCTTGAAATCACTTGTCCTTATAGAAATGTATGTGGCCTAGATTCAAAACCTATTGTTGTCCATGGAGTCATAGAAAACCTCGAAGTTATCCTCAAAGTATACCAACATATATATTTTCCTATGGATATAGTAGTAGTAGATATACTTGATGCCTAGGGAATTTTGCTATCATGAGAATGGGCAGCCAATCTCAGGGGTAGCCTTCAAATGGACCTATCTTATGCCACTATCCCAGCCCCTGATGGAAGCTAGTTAATTTTGCGTCGAGAACATGTCTCAAGGAACCATGTCGAAGATTATCATAACCCAAGACATGAAGTAATCGTTGTTGATAATGATGTAGGGAATACCAAATTTTTTCCTAATCCTGACATACCAACCGAAGAGAAAAAGGAGGGAACTTGGATTCTCGAATTTGATGGTGCTCATTTTATCCTAGGTTCTGACACGAGTGTAGTGCTCACATCTCCAGGAAATGAGAAGATCTACTATTCATATAGGTTTGAGTTTGAATGCACCAAAAACATAGCATATTATGAAAACCTTATCATAGGAATGGAATTGCCTATTGAAAAGAAGGTAAAAAACTCCATGTGAGAGGAGTCTCAGATCTAATTGTTTCCCAAGTCACTCACAAGTTTTCCACTAAAAATCCTTGTCTCAAATATTACAAAATCAAGGCTCTAGAATCTATTAATCATTTTGACCAATAATTGGTCAATGTTACACATTATTTTCATCACCCTTATGACTGTTAATGATGTAAACCTATCTATTGCCTTCAGAGGGGTCAGTGGCCTGAATTCCTGAAGAAAGAAGGGAGAAGAACTTTTCCTGAGAGAAGAAGTTGTGTTTTCCTCTATAAAAACCCTATTAAAGAGGATTTTTGCAGGCTGCTCTATACATAGGGTGCGGAAATGCCTGATTTTTGTAAGCTGTACTAAAGCCAAGTCATGAAGTTTCCACAGGCTGCACTATGTCTTGGGTGTGGAAATCTTCGTACGTGGGAAAAATGAGCATCTTCTCAATGCTTCTATAAGGAGAAGCTTCTATGGTGAGGTGGCTTCTGAATGGTTTGGATATTACTCGCATTCATGATTTAGTGGGATCATCCTAACCTCCTCACCTTATCCTCTTTAACTTATAAAAGGATTGGAGCTCTCATGGAGAAAGAGGTTGTTTTGGCTTGAGATTGTTAGCTTGGTCAAAGTGATTTTAAGCTTGGCTTTGTTAAGATAGATTGTGAGTAGCTATCAGATCCATGGTCTCAAAATCCTTGGAGAAAGAAGTGTGTGGGAAGCAAGGAACTGTTGGAAGGAACCTTATTGTAAGTTTTAAACCTGTGAAGTAAAGCAATGCATATAGATTCTTAAGCAAAATAGAATTTAATCAATGGATCATTCACATAGTACACAAAGATATATACCGGAAACCCTCAATAGGGAAAACCTTTCTTATATTCATTATATCAAATTTCACCATTCACTATACAATATATACAATGTTTTTAGGTATTTCGTAGATACCAAAACCCTAATCCCTAAAACCGGGATTATTTTTAGTAAACCGCTAAAAATAGCAAAATCCGATAAAAATAGCAAAAACCGCCAGACACAGTTGTCATATCTGACGCACCCACACACACACATGCAAATAATACAAAACATACCCAAAATTCTCCCACTTGTTGTTTTCTTTGCATCCATGGGTCCAGGGGATTATATAGTCAACAATCCAGGGAAGCAATGCCCATTGTTACTCTGCACCAGGAGAATTTTTATGTGCTCACAGACTTTGTTAATGAATATGCAACATTCTTCAAAGTGTCAACCTTTTCCAGCAACACCTTCTTTTTCTCAACCATGCCTCTCACAAAGTGATACTGAACATCAATATGCTTTGTCTTCAAATGATAAGCTGGGTTCTTTGCCAGGAAGATTGCACTCTGACTATCACAATCTAATCTCACTTCTTGTTGTACCAAACCAATACCTGAACACAATCTTTGTAACCATACTGCTTCCTTGTTTGCATGAGTGGCTGCCATGTATTCAGCATCTATAGTTGAGAGTGCCACTATAGCATGTCTTTTGCTCATCCAACTGATTGCTCCTCCAAATAGGTTAAACACATACCCACTTGTAGATTTTCTGCGATCTAGATCTTCTGCAATCCAGATCTCCAGCCTAGTCTACATCAACAAAGACATGTATGTCCAACACTCTGTCCAATCATGGTCTTCCTTGGTAGCACAATCCATAACTGGTAGTGCCACGCAGATACATGAAGACCCTCTTTACTGTTGTCCAATGCTCCTTCCCTGGTTTTGACATATACCTTGCAAAACTCCCACTGCATGTGCAATGTTTGGTCTAGCACAGACCATTGCATACATCAAACTACCAACTGCACTGGCATATGGAACATGGGACATGTCCTCTTCTTCTTCATGTGTCTTGGGACATTGATCTGCAGATAACTTTACACCTATAGGAATAGGAACCTTGACCGGTTTACTTCCATGCATATTAAACCTCTGCAATATTGTCTCAACATATTTTCTCCGATTCAACCAGAGCTTCATGTTTGCACGATCTCTTTGAATCTCCATTCCTAGAATGAAGTTAGCAGCACCGAGATCCTTCATGTCAAATTTGGAGGATAGTTGTGATTTCACTTCCTTGATAACATCCATGTTATTTCCTACCAACAACATGTCATAAACATACAACACTACATAAATGAAGTGATTGCCAACCTTCTTGGAATATACATAGTGATCAGCCCTACTTCTTATAAAACCCAATCCAAGGATGTATGTGTCAAACTTTTGGTACCACATCTTGGGTGATTTCTTCAGACCATATAGTGACTTCTTTAGTTTACAGACCAACTTTATCTTTCCCTTCACTACAAAGCCTTATGGCTGCTTCATGTAGATTTCTTCTTCCATATCCCCATGTAGGAATGTTGTCTTCACATCCATCTGGTCCACTTCGATATCAAAAGAAACATCAATAGATAAAAGAAATCTAATAGAAGTTAACTTAGCAATAGGAGAAAAAATCTCACCAAAGTCAATCCCCTCTACCTGGGAACAACCTTTTTCTACTAACCAAGCTTTGTATTTCTCCACTTTACCTTGTGCATTAAACCTCTTCTTGAACAACCATTTGCTACCAACCAATTTTCTTTCAACTGGAAACTCAACTATATCCCATGCCTCATTCTTATCCAAGGCATCCATTTCTTAAACCATGGCCTTCTTCCAGAGTTTACTATCCTCTGAATTCACTGCTTCCCTGACAGTTCTAGGATCATCATCAGCAATGGATAAAGAAAAATTGGAATGGAAATCAGGTGGAATATACCTTTCTGGTTTCCTTTTATCTCTCACTGATCTCCTCAATACTGGGGTATGAGGTTCTTCTTCTTCTTCTTCTTATGCTTCCTCTTCTTCAGATGATACATATTTTACATCATCCAACTCAAGCTCTATTTTCTCAGGTTCGTCTTGAGTTGGTAGGAATTCTTGTTTGGACACATCTTTTACCTCTCTGAAAACAACATCTCAACTGTAAACAGTTTTCTTGGTTTCTGGGTTACAAAGCTTATAACCTTTCACACCATCTTTATAACCAATAAAGATACACTTTTCAACCTTTTTATCTAGCTTACTTCTATTTTCCTTTGGAACATGTACATAAGCATAACAACCAAACACTCTAAGATTTTGAAGAGAGGGTTTCTTTCCAGACCATATCTCATGTGGAGTTTTATCATCCAACGTTGATGAAGGTGATCGATTGACCAGGTAACATGTTGTACCCATTGCCTCTGCTCAAAATTCTTGTCCTAACTCGGCACCGCTAAGCATGCTCCTTGCTTTTTCCATGAGTGTCCTGTTCATCCTTTCTGCAACTCCATTCTATTAATGAGTGTATGGAGTAGTCTTATGCCTTGCTATACCACACTTCTTACATAATTCTTCGAATTCATTTCCGCAGAATTCTCCACCATTATCTGTTCTCAATACCTTTATTTTCTTCTC
>JZKD02S1982837.1:249854-265585 GCA_000966675.3 Picea glauca
CATATTTATTTCTAAGAAAATAAATCCATGTGTTCCTTGAAAAATCATCTATGAATGAAACATAATACACAGATTTACCTAGGGATGGAACATGAACAGGTCCAAACACATCATTATGTATCAACTCTAAGATCCCCTTTTCTCTTGTAGCACCAGATGGGAATCTTACTCGATTATGTTTACCATATATGAAATGTTCACAGAAATCAAAATCCAGAGTGAAATTAGACATACCTCCAACCATGCCTTTACCATGTAGTGTTCGAAGGCCCTTTTCTCCAATATGCCCTAGTTTTTGATGTCACAGCATGGTCTTCTTTTCAAGGACGATATTGGTCTTGTCTTCTTTATTTTTCTACTCAAGGACAACATAACTATTACACCCATTAGCATAAGTGCTTCCCAACAACTTGTATATAGTTCCACACCAAACTCCCCTCATCAACAACATTGCCCCTCGTAACATCTTGCAAGTGTTCTTTCCAAATACAATATCCACTCCTGCATCATCCAACTTGCTTACATATATTAGGCTCCTGACAAGTTTTGGAATGTGCAGAACCCCAGGAAGTGTTCTAATCCTTCCATCTTTTAGCAACAACTTAACCCTTCCATGTCCCAAGATTTTTGTTGTCGAGTCATCTCCTAGGAATACATCACCACCGTCATATTTTTCATATTCAAAGAACCACTCTTTGTGAGGAGTCATATGGTAGGACACACTTGAGTCAACCAACCATACATCACAGTCTTCATGTGTACTTGTAGATGCCAGGTAAACATCACCTCCTTCTTCAGTGGAGGTTTTCGCCTCTGTGGAAGAGGTACTATCAGATCCCTTTGGATTTTGAACCTTCTTAGATTTGCAATCTTTCTTATAATGCCCTGTTTTACCACACTTCCAGCATTTCCTCAAAGATTTTCCTGGAGACTTAGATCTCCCTGTAGATTTAGATCTCCACCCCAAAGGCTTATCAGGGTTCCTGTCTTGGGTACGCCTTCTTACAAATAAAGCATTTTTGTTGTGACCATCCATGATTTTTCGCCTCATCTCTTCAGATAACAAGGATGCAACTACATCCTCATTCTTCAATGTATATTGAGTGGTGCTACATATTGCTACAACCAGATTATCCCAAGAGTTTGGCAAAGAACATAACAAAGTAATACACTTATCTTCTTCTACAATCATAATATTAATAGAGCCAAGTTGACTTACCAGAGTATTAAAGGCATTTAGATGTTCTGTCACAGAATATCCATCTTCCATCCTAAGATGATACAACTTCTTTCGAAGAAACATCTTGTTTACTAGGGACTTTGATTGATACAAATTCCCCAAATTATCCCATAGTTCCTTGGTTGTAGATTCTCCTGAGACATTCAACAACACTGAATCTGACAGGTAGAGTCGAATAGTACTCCTTGCTCTTCTGTCCAACTTCTCCCAATCTTCCTTCGACATACCAGTGGGTGGTGTACTGGTAGTTTGTGTACTGGTAGGTTGT
Organism: Picea glauca; assembly: GCA_000966675.3. Classification (NCBI taxonomy): domain Eukaryota; kingdom Viridiplantae; phylum Streptophyta; class Pinopsida; order Pinales; family Pinaceae; genus Picea; species Picea glauca. The sequence goes on from JZKD02S1982837.1 coordinate 251,363, forward strand.
GTACCAGTAGCCTGTGTTCTAGTAGACAATGTACTAGTAGGTTGTGTACCACGATCCACAGTGATCCATTGTTCTTTGTCTACAAGAAGGTCCTCCATCTTGAGCTTCCATAGCTCAATTTTTTTACCGTTTAACTTCTCTATCTCGATTCTAGATGAGCTCACCATTCCTCTTTCTATACTCAAATATCCACTGCAAGAGATCCCACTAAACCCAGGTTTATCACAGACCAAAGATAAACTTGATCTATCAAGACTAATCCAAACCCTCAACAACAAAGGCATCCCTCTGAAGCCAAAAACAAGCTATGATACCACATGTAAGTTTTAAACCTATGAAGTAAAGCAATGCATATAGATTCTTAAGCAAAACAAAATTTAATCAATGGCTTATTCACATAGTACACAGAGATATATACTGGAAACCCTCAACCGAGAAAACCTTTCTTATATTCATTATATCAAATTTCACCATTCACTATACAATATATACAATGTTTTTAGGTATTCTGTAGATACCAAAACCCTAATCCCTAAAACCGGGATTATTTTTAGTAAACAGCTAAAAATAGCAAAATCCGCTAAAAATAGAAAAAACCGCCAGACGCAGTTGTCATAACTAACGTGCCCACACACACACATGCAAAGAATATAACACATACCCAACACTTATGACATCAAGGCCTCTGGTTGTAATCTCTCTTCCTATTATTTAATATAATATGGTGGCATGCTTCTTTCCCATAGAATTATCTTTATTTTATTGCATAATTCCTTGATCATATGCATAGGTTGTCATTGAATATACTTTTACTTCTTTCACTTTGGTTGGTTTGTGTCTCACTTCAGGATCAATATCACAAGAGCACTGGAGCGAAATGGGAACAACAAAGACATAAGGAAGCAACACTTAAAGGTATGTCTCTCGTCTTTTGTTTGGTAGTAAATTTTATTATTAGATCCTAGGGAAAGCGCCATGTTCTGTCTTGTTTTGTTCTAGATCTAGGTGGATCTAGGGGGGATCAATTTGTGTTCGCACTTAACGATTAGCCCAATAACAGTCAAAATGATTAATAGATTCTATTAAAGTCATTCCTAGAGAATAAAACCATGTTGCAGACTCCTTAGCCGTGACTGCGTCATAAATGCGCACCATGGATTATTGGCCTCATATCATAGAAATCAACCATAGACCTTTCATCCCTGACAACCTTGAACATTGGAAGGTTTTTTAAGATGAATACCAGATCAACAGATTCCTAAATAATGAAGGTGAATTTCCTACAAATTAGATAAATTTGTTAGCCGAAGACAACAATGTGTGAATCGTTGACTTTCCAAGTGACACGTTGCCCAAAGGGTTTTTTCGTCTTGAGAAAATGTTCGATCATAATGATGTGTATAAAGGTAGGATAACTAAAGGTCTAGATGATGAGGTTGTTGAAGTAAATATTGGCACCGATCAATATCCAAAAATAGTAAAACTCGGAAAAGGGACATCTGCACAAGAGAGGAAGGAAATCATATGCCTTATCAGGAAATTTAAAGACGTGTTCGCATGGTCCTGTGAGGACCTGAAAGCTTATAGAAAGGACATAATTCAACATGCCATCCCCTTGGTAGAAGAAGCCAAACCTTTCAGGCAGAAACTTAGGAAAATAAACCCCAAATTGGTAGTCCAAGTCCAAAAGGAATTAAAAAAGATGTTTGATTAAGGAATCATCAAGCAAATCAGGTATTTCTCATGGATGTCTAATCCAATCATTGTCCAAAATAAAATAGGGGATATCTGTGTGTGCGTAGATTTTAGAAACTTAAATAAGGCTTCCTTGAAGGATAATTACCCCTTGTCAAATATGGACCACCTATTACAGAGGGTCACCGGGGCTGACATGATATCTATGCTTGATAGTTTCTCTAGGTACAGTAAAATCCTTGTAAAATAAGAAGATCAGTTGAAAATTGCTTTCACTACTCCTTTGGGAACATATAAATACCTAATAATGCATTTTGGGTTAATCAATGCAAGCACCACCTTTCAACGTGCTATTTTCTATGCCTTTAGGGATTTGATCGACAAGATTATGGAAATCTATCAAGACGGTCTGACTGTTTTATCTAAGAAGAGATATTTGCATGTCCAACATCTTCGACAAATTTTTGAGAAATGTAGAGAATACCATATATCCCTCAATCCTAAGAAGTTGATATTTGGTGTTGATAAAGTAAAATTGCTCAGCCACATTGTCTCTAAAGAAGGGATCGTGGTAGACCTGGCTAGGGTTGAAGCAATCAATAAAGTTCCTCTCCCTAAGGATAAGAAGGCTTTGTAGTCATTCTTTGGGAATATAAACTTCATAAGAAGATTCATTTCAATTTTTTTTGAGATTGTCAAGCCTAAGAATACCTTTCTTAATAAGGATGTTGAATTCAAATGAAATAATTGATCTGGATTATTTTCAGCACAAAATGAGAGCGGAGATATAATAAAGAAATGCATAGAGATATCGCATATACCCAATAATATAACATAAATATATCAGAGATGCAACCATAAACACAGAGATATAGTTATACACGATTTCTATTAATGAAAGAAATGTACATAGACTGTAAAAATACAGAGTGAAAGACTCACTAGAATGGTGGCAGCTTATCTCTGAGAAGAGATGTGACGGCTACTTGCATTCACAAGAATATGATTACAATGAGGCTATGAAGGCATTTTTACAATAAACAGGAATGCCCAAAACCCTAGACATCCAAAAACCTAACCCTAGGAGATGAAGCGCCAAAAGTCATGTGGGCCCCATTTGGGTAACTTAGTACATCAACTTCCCGGGGTGGTAACTTTTGCATACAATCTCCGTTTTAGGCGTATGATAGCTCATTGGAAAGGTATCGTCAAGGAAATTCACTTTGGGGGCTCAATTATTCCTTTAGCTATCATTGAGAACCTAGATCTTGAAAAATCTTCATTTAGGCCCTCAAAATGGCCCCAAAAGTTAAAACCTACTAAAAATAGTAAATTGCCAAAATTGCCAGAAAATTGTTTTGAGCCAGTCGAAAAAGGTGGGTGCCACCGATATCCACCTGGATCAATCCTCCCTCCTTAGGAATAAATGGTATCCATTACGTTGAGTTCCCAGGGGAGAGGCAAAAGTGTTTGTTGGATCTGCATCTTGGTGAGTTGCTTGTATTGATGGAGACGTCGCACTGCTTAGTTTGTGGAAGTTTGTCATGAACCTGTTGAAGTTGAGGTTGTTCAACAAGTCGAGATACATGAGAGGAAGATGTACAAAAGGAATCTTTTCACTTTGTTGCAACCTTTCCATCCTACTTCTGTTGGATAGAAGGTGCAGGGGGGCGAGCCTATAGTGGTTGCAGTGTCCTTATGTTTCCCTTTTGAACAGATTGTGAAAAAACTGAATTTTGCAGTATGAGATACTACCTTGCAACTCTTTTAAGGTGGAACAATAGTTGGAACTACCTCTGGTATTCTATAGATATGACCCCCCAAAGTAACAATGATACTATAGGGTCGAGACTCATAAACAACATGGCATCTCCACATATATGGTTGGCCCAAGAGAACATCACAGACATCCAGTGGAGCAACATCACAGAATACCTCATCCTTGAAGGGTTGGATGTCGTATGAAAATCGACATTGTTGGCTGACATGGAGATCTCGTCCTTGCCGAAGCCACCTGATGTTGTATGGTTGCGGGTGTGGTGTTGTTGACAATCCCAACTGTTTGAGGACCTCTGGTGAGATGAGGTTTTTCTAGCTTTCGCTATCAACAATAAAATGCAGTGGGGTCCCCTTCATCCACATCTGTGAATGAAAAAGGCACTCCCCCTCTTCAGGATCTGTTGGTTCTTCTGGTTGAATTTTTGTGGTTGCAACAGTAGCAGTGGGGTTTTCCTCAATGATCTATCCTTTACCAGTATTTTCATAATCAAATCTTGAATCAGGGTTCATCTCCTTGTCTTTGATCTCAACAACCAATGACTGTTTTGAGTGACATTCATCAGTGTTGTGCCAGAGGATTTCGTGGAAATCACACCATTTTTCGGTGTCCTTCTTTGTCTTCCCGTGACCCTTCTTTTCCTATGTCTTGGACTGGTTTTAGGGAGACTGTTTGTTAGGGCCGTCTTTTTCATATTTTATTTGTTGCGGATTTGCAGATCTGAATTCCCATTTTTTCTGGTGCTTAAATTTCTACTCAATTTTAACAACATATCGATAAGAAGCACCGAGTGATGAGATGTCTAGAAAATCTATTTCATTCTGGATGTATCTATGTAGAACCCCATGGTATTTCAGAACCAAATTTCACTCAGAGTCTTTGATACCCAGCTTGGTGTGCAAGGTATGGAAGGTATTGGTGAACTCTGGAACTGCTTGGCCCCTCTCTTTTTGTAGTGTGGTCCATTTCATGTACTGGTCCTCATAGTTGCCAACAGGGTAATACTATTCCTTTACCACATCCACACAAAAATCCCAAGTGGGATCAACCCCATATATTCCAGACTCCTCTGTGGAACTTTGCTCCAAGTTTCCCACCAATGTTTGACATGGGGGAGAGATTTAAGGAGTATGAAGGTGATATTTTATTTTTCGGAAAAATTGTGAACAGAGAAATAACCTTCTAGCAGAGTTAACCATTTTTCTAGGGCTTCTGCGTCTATATGTCTTTCAAATATAGAAATATCAAACTTAAATTGTACCTTGAAAGGAGAGGTGCCTCCAAAGTGGTCACTTGATGAATATTTGTCTAATGCTATCGACAGGCGTTGAAGGATGTGGGAAAAATTCTCCATCATTTTGTCCCTCTATCGCGTGAGAGCTTGCTCAAGCAATAGATTGATAGGATCGTCTACTCCGTCATTTTTATTTTCTTCTGCCATTGAGGGTTTCTTGGGTGTGAGAGAGAAATTTTCTTCAAGAGAGACAAGCTTGAGACCCAACTTGCTATACTCGGACCTCGTCGGGGACATGCACTGAAAAAACGATCAAGAGCAGCTTGCTTTGATACCACTGATCCAGATTATTTTCGGCGTGAAATGAAAGCGAAGATATAATAAATAAATGCACAGAGATATTGTGTATACCCAATAATATAACAGAAATATATCAGATATGAAACCATAAACACAAAGATACAGTAATACACAATTTCTATTAATGAAAGAAATGTACAGAGACTGTAAAAATACAGAGTGAAAGACTCACTAGAATGGTGGCAACTTATCTCTGAGAAGAGATGTGATGGCTACTTGCATTCGCAAGAAGATGATTACAATGAGGCTTCGAAGGCCTTTTTACAATAAACAGGAATGCAAAAAACCCTATACATCCAAAAACCTAACCCTAGGAGATGAAGCGCCAAAAGTCATGCGGGCCCCATTTGGGTAAGTTAGTACATCAACTTCCTGGGGTCATAACTTTTGCATACGATCTTCGTTTTAGGCATATGATAGCTCGTTGGAAAGGTATCATTGAGGAGATTCATTTTGGGGGATCAATAATGCCTTTGTCTATCATTTAGAATGTCTATCTTGAAAAACCTTCATTTAGGCCCTCAAAATGGCCCCGAAAGTTAAAACCTGCTAAAAATAGCAAATTGCCAAAATTGTCAGAAAACTGTTTTGAGCCAGTCGAAAAAGGTGGGTGGCCACCGATATCCACCTGTATCAACAATGATGGAAATAAATCCTTTGAGCATATCAAATATGCAATTGTTTTCGCTTCTATCCTAGTAAGCCTTGATTTCACTATATATTTTATCATCTACTCCTTCGCCTCAAAGGACACTATTGTTGGGTTCTTGCTGCAGAAAAATCATCAAGGTAACAAGAAACCCATTTCCTTTATGAGAAAAGTGCTTCAAGATGCTGAGATGAATTAAAAGATGACAGAAAATCAAGCCTATTCTCTCGTGAAATCCCTCAAGCATTTCAAGACATATGTAGGCTATAACAAAATCAAATCTTTCGTCCCCTACCCTGGAGTTAAGGATGTTCTATCTCAAAGTGATGGATTGGGAGATAGGGGAAAATGGATTTCCCAAATACAAGAATATGACTTGGAAATAAAACCAACAAAAATAATTAAAGGCCAAGGGTTGGACAAAATGATGACCAAAGGAAATGAGGAGGCTATAAAAGCAGGTGAAACAGACCAAATAAATGTCACTTCCCATGAGCTTGAGAAGGATGAGTGGTACGTTGATGCTATCTATTATCTTAAGAACCCGATATGTCCTGATCATCTCCCTGACTACAAGGGAAGAGATTTAAGGTTGAAATCCACTAGATATTGCCTAACAGAAGAAGGATTAGGTTGGAGGAACATTGATGGGGTGATCCTGCGATGTGGAAATTAACAAGAAGCCAAGAAGTTGATGGAAGAACTTCACTCATGTTTTTGTGGAGGACATTTTGTTACGTGCACTACAACCCACAATATTTTAAGATTTAGTTATTATTGGTCGAGTCTATTCTCCAATGTTCATCAATATGTTATATCTTGTGAACCTTCTCAATTTTTCTCCGGCAAGCAAACATTTCCCGCCCTCCCCCTAAAACCAGTTGTTGTAGAAGCTCCTTTTCAACAATGGGGCCTTGATTTCATTGGACAATTCAAAGAAAAATCAAGCAATGGGCATCGTTGGATCCTTACTACCACTGAATATTTCACCCGATGGGTAGAGGTTATCCCTACCAAGAAGGAAACTGAAGATGTTATAATGAGTTTCATTGAAGATAAAATAAAAAAAAGATTTGGTGTCCCTACAAAGATAATTACTAATAATGCTAAATCCTTTAGTTCAATCACCATGAATGAATCTTAATTCAAGTACGGGATCATCTTGTCACATTCTTCAAATTACTATCCGCAAGGGAATGGCCTTGTTGAATCCAGCAACAAGAATGTAATGAATATAATAAAGAAAATTGTTGGAAATAATAAGAAGTGTTGGGACATTAAGTTGAAATACACTCTATAGGAAAACCGTACAACTACTAATACATCGATGAGAAAGACACATTTTGAACTTGTGTATGGTTGTGAAGCTAGGTTACCCATAAATATTGAACTTCCATCACTCCAGATGGCACAACATTTCATAGATGATAAAGAAGCACTGCAAGCAAGGATTGATCAACTGGTTGAGTTAGATCGGTCAAGAAGAAATTCATTTCACCAAATGATAAAGAACCAGGGAAAAATCAAGAGAACATTTGATCAAAGGGCCAAAGGTAAGGAATATAAGGAAGGAGACTTGGTTTTAATGTGGGATTAAAGAAAAGAGAAGCCAGGTATGCACTCAAAATTTGACAGTTGTTGGATCGTTCCTTTCAATGTTAGAAAAAGGGATGGTAAAAAATCATATTATCTGATCAACAGTGAAGGAAGGACGATGTCATTTCCCACCAATGGATCCTTCCTCAAGCCATACTATCCAAATAGGAAATAGGGCTTTGGCCCTTGGGTTTTTTAGTTGGAGCATATGTATTATAGTGCATCTACATGATAGATTAAATGCATTACATATTCATGCCATCAATTGCATTATACATCTTTAATTTCTGCCAATCATATTTTATTGCATGAGTGTCTTGCATTCTTCACAAATAATAAATAAATAAATAAAGTGTGAAAAAAATTTCTTCTCTATTATGCCTTTTCTTTTCAGTTGCACAGATAGTTTTGTTTCAATAAAAATAAGTAATCTAATGATACTTTTTTTTGTCCCAATCAGGTGTTCGAGAGATATGAGGTTCTCATGCACTAATCAAGCAATCACATGTCCCCAAGTTGGAGCATGATGTTATCCCCCACCGGCGAATAAATATTCCAGTAAGAAAATCTAGAGGCATCCAGATAAAAAACATGGAAAGTCGGAAGATGTGCATGTACTTGCAAACATGAACTCCAAATCCTCTTTCTAAGTATGAGCATCTCTCATTGGAATCAACAGCATATTACACCCATGGAATTTGGACAAGTCTGTCAAACGTCCTTGAGAAGCATTCTGCAAGTTGGTGAGACTCTCATCATGGTGAGCATCAATTTAATATCTAAGGCATTTAAGCTTGTTTTGGAGAGTCCCTTATAACTACTAGTTGTTAGCTCGTTGGTTATACTTCTTCCTTTGTAATAACTTGAATTATTATCTTAGGTCCTTGGGAGATTGGGTTACTCTTGGGGAAAATGGAGCACTACGGGGATTTGTTTTGAATCTGTCATCATACCATTCTTGATCATACTTACCACTTTCCATCTTGTTATTCCCTATCATATCCATTTCTTTAGGTTATATAAACTGTCCCAATAAGGGATTGTTCCTCATTCTATGGGAAGAAGGATCTTTCAGGCTCAGAGGGAGACTAGAAAAATCCTTCCTCGGTTACATGCTCAAAGGCTTGCCCAGTCCCATAGCACTTGCAGATACATCGCTAGGGTGTTACATAGTCTCTTAGGTGTTTGAAACATTTAAGCATGTGTTTTTCAACACAGAAGGACAAAATAAAATAAAATGAATTATCTAAAGAAAGAAAAGAAAAAATAAAAAATAAAAGGCTGTCAATCATAGGAATATCGCCAGAGTGGTACATATTCTTTGGTTTATCTTCCATGACCAGTCGTGGTAAAAGGAAAATAAAGGGCTTGGAAGGTATCACCTCACAAATAACAGGAACCAAGTTTGTAGTCTACCCTCATCAAAGGCACCCATGAATGAGATAATATGGTCCTTTGTATGCCAATTACCTAACCTTGAAGTTTAAACCCATGACCATCTCATAATCATTACATGACGGTGAAGAGACAATTTTTGGGAAATATTTTAATACTTATGTGTTAGTCTGGTCTCTCTAGGTCTCTGATAACATTTTATACCTTGTCTTAATAAGTTGTATAACCTTCTCGATCTTGTGATGAAATATAAATATGGGGATTAATGGTCTGGTTTAGATGAATTATTTATTACGTTGATTATATTATCATGTTGGTGTGACTTGTTTCCTTGTATACATACATGTTTTGATTTGTCTTGCAGTCTTTCACCAAGTGTCATGCCATTCAAATGATCCAGGAATTATTATTCTAGTTGTTGTCGGGCATCACTAGGGTTAGCTAACTGATCCAGATTTTATGAGCAGAATGAAATGACTACAGATTATTAACTGGTGCTTAACACAAAATAATAGAGATACAGTAAAACTGGTTTTCTATTCAATGAGGAAATAAGCTGAAACTGTAAAATGCAACGGAAACAAGCTTGTTGTAATGGTGGCGGCTTATCTCTGAGAAGAGATATGACGACTACGCTCATTCGCAAGAATATCATTACAATGAGGCTCTGAAGGAATTTTTACAATAAACAGGAATTCCAAAAACCCTAGACATCCAAAAACCTAACCCTATGAGATGAAGCGCCAAAAGTCATGTGGGCCTTGTCTGGGTAAGTTAGTACATCAACTTCCCGGGGTCATGACTTTTTCATACAATCTCCGTTTAGGCGTATGATAGCCTGTTTGAAAGGTATCATCGAGGAGATTCATTTTGGGGCTCAATAATTCATTTAACTATCATTGAGAATCTCAATCCTGAAAAACCTTCATTTAGGCCCTCAAAATGGCCCCGGAAGTTAAAACTGCTAAAAATCGTAAATTGCCAAAATTGCTAGAAAATTGTTTTAAGCTAGTTGGAAAAGGTGGGTGGCCACCGATATCCACCTAGATCAATCCTCGCTCCTTAGGAAGAAATGTTCTCCATTGTGTTGATTTCCCCCATCAGATGAGGAAATTTCTGTTGAATTTGGCCCCAGGTGAGCCACTTGCCTTGGTGCAGGAATTGCCCTGCTTTGACGACTCGATAAAGTTGGATCCTTTGATGTCAAGTTCCCTTGATTTGTGTGTCCACAATATGATAACTGGATGCCTGTTGTATGAAATCGGGGTTGAGCTATTTTGGTGTCAGTTTCTCTGCTACGTCTGAGGTGTCCAATAATGGTGGGAAATAAGGGCGAAGGAGATCCACATTGAACACTGGGTGCAGGCCAAGGAAAGGAGGAATTTTGAGCTCAAAATAATTATCCCCCATGGGATTGGTGATGGTGTACGACCCATAATAGAGTGGGTGAAGCTTTTGATGGGTTCCTTTAAGGTTTTCTTTCTGCAAGTGCAACGAAACTTTGTTTCCCACCTGAAACTTATGTGGCACCTGATGTTGATCATGGTGCTACTTGTACTTGTCATTGGACTTCTGTAGGATATTCTGAACCTATTGGTGGATGTGTTGGATCTCATCAATGAACTGGGTGGCTTTTTAAGCTTTAGTTGGATCAAGATATGAGTCGGTCAAGGTGACCGCAAGGGTAAGTGCAACATCTATGGGACCCAATGGTTGGAATCCTAAACCCACCTAAAAGGGGTTGTGGCCGGTTGAGCTATGAAGGGCTCAGTTGATCTATGTTGGACATAGGGAAGGCTCTCATCCCATGTGCAAGGGTGCTTTGAATTATACATGTGAAGGATATGCACAATAATTCTATTTACGACCTCGGTTTGGCCATCTGTCTGGGGGTGGAAGGCCATGGATTTGGTGAGCTTGGTGTCCAGTAGTGACCAGAGGCTCGACCAGAATGTGTTGAGAAATCAATTGTCCCGATTTGAGACAATGGTTTGTGGGATTCCAAAATGTACCCAGACTCATTCAAATAAGATCTTGGTAGTGCCCTCTACTGTGATGTTCTTCTTACAGGAAACTAGAATCTCCATCTTAGAAAAGTGATCAACAACCACAAAAACACAGTCATTTCCCTGCTTGGTGAACTGAACGCGTGACATGTAGTCCATTGAGATGGATTCCCATGGCCTATCAAGAGTAGGAAGAGGGGTGTACAGGCTCTGTTTCTTAGTGGTCAGTTTGGCAATAGCGCAGGCAATATAGGACCTGATATACTTGTTGACCTCCTGTCAAAGTTTTGGCCAGTAGAAATGTTTTTGTAGCATTTCCACTGTCTTTTCGACGTCGAAGTGTCATACCACATGACTATAGTGGGATTCCCAGATTAGCTTCGCTCGCTCACTTGATCGAACATAGATATGGCCCAGATGACACAACAACCCATCCTGAAGATGGAAATTATCGACAACTACATTTTCACCCAACATTTGGTAGGTGGTGGGGAAGTCCGGGTCTATCTCATAGAGTTGGAGCCATACAAAGGTCTCATGGATGTAAGAGTCTAGCACCGTGGTGAGTGTCATGACTGAAAGTATGTTGAGGCAATCACCAACATGATTGGTGCTTCCTGTTTTATACTTGATGTTGAGGTGGAATTGTTGCAAGTATGTGGACCACTTTTGATGGCGATCATTCTGCAATTTTCCTTGTGTCTGCATGAACTACAGTGGCTTATGATCAATGTGGATGATTGTCTCCTTCCCAAGAATGTAATGTCTCCACTGGCAGCAGGCTTGCACAATGGAGTACATTCCTTTCTCGTAAGTAGGCTACTTATAGACAACATCTGATAGTGTCTCACTATGATAGGCCATGGGGTGGTCGTGCTGAGTGAGAACGACGCCCATCACATAGTCTGAAGCATCTGTCTCGATCTCAAAGGTTTTTTGCAGGTCTGGTAGTGAAAGTACTCGGGCTGAGCACATGCGGTGCTTCAAATCATCGAGCACTTGTTGTTGGGAATCGTGCCATGCAAATTTCTCCTTACCACCACCCCCAGTTATTTGGTTGAGGGCCCATGCAATATGGGAGAATCCCAACATGAACATGCGGTAGAAATTGGCAAGGCCCAAGAAGCTCTGAAGCTCAGTGAGTATGGTTCGGGTTGTCCAGTCACGGATGACTTGGATCTTGGATGGATCCACATGTACTCCATGTTGATCAATGATGTAGCCTAGGTAATAGACCATGTCCATGCTAAAGGAGCATTTTTCCAAGTTCACATATAGTTTTTGTTGTCGCAGGGTGTGCAGAAACTATTGAATATGATGCAAGTGTTCGGCCCAAGTCTTGTTGTAAATGAGAATGTCATCCAGATACACCACTACAAAAGTATTGGTGAATGGTCATAGGATATCATACATCATCCTCATGAAAGTGGTTGGACCATTTTTCAAACCAAAGGGTATGACCAACCATTCAAAAAGGCCTTCCTTTGAATTGAAGGCGATTTTACATACATTTGTTTGTTCTATCGGGACCTGGTGGTAGCCATACTTCAGATCAATCTTGCTGAAGTATTTGGCCACCGTGATTTGATCAAGGAGGTCGTCAATTTGGGGAATCGGGTACCGGTTACTGACGGTGATTTTATTCAGAGTCCGATAATCAATGCAGATTCACCAGGTTCCATCTTTCTTCTGTACCAACACGATTGGGCTCCCGCAAGGTGATGAGATGGGATGGATGTTCCCCTTGTGGAGTAGTTCTTAGATCTATCGCTTGATCTCCTCATTCTCTAATAGAGAGCAGTGATAGACTGGCCCATTGGAAAGTGGTGCGTTGAGGGTCAAATCCATGGGGTGCTTGACCTGGCAGTGCAAAGGTACCCCGGTAGGTGAGGAGAAGATATTTGAGTATTCTTCCATGACCTTATCTACTTGCTTCAGCTATGTGGAGAAGTCGACTGCAGAGACCCTAGATGTGGTTGTGATCTTTCAGTTATTCTGAGAGTGAATCACGAAGAAGACAAACTTCCCCATTTGAGAGATGACCTTCCTGCATCGCTTAGCAGAGATCAAGAAAATAGCACTAGGTGGGATTTCCTCGGGTATCCTGTATAATTTCATGTTCAAAGTGATAATAACACTACGAGGACTAGACTCATATACAACATGATGTTTCCATAAATAAGGTTGGCCCAAAATAACATCCCAAACTTCGAGAGGAGCAACATCACACAATACCTCATCTTTGAAGGGCTTGATGTCGTACGATAGTCGACACTATTGGCTGACGTGAAGATCGCTTCCTTGGTGGAGCCATCCAATGGTGTAGGGTTGTGGGTGTGGCGTTGTCGGCCAGGCTAACCGCTTGATGACCTCTGCTGAGATGAGGTTCTTTTAGCTACCGCTATCAACAATGAAGTGCAGCGGGGAGCCTTTTACCCACATCTGTGAATGGAAGAGGCATTCTCCTTCTTTTGTCTTGTCTGGTTCACCAAGATGGACATTGGTGGTAGAAACGGTGGCACCAAGTTCCTCGTCAATGATCCATCTTCCCCTTTCTAGTTCTGGCTCAGAGTCATAACCCACATCTGATTTAGAGGCTTTCACTTCGGCCACCAACAACTTCTTTGAGTGGCAGTCAGTAGTGTTATGCCAAGGGCTCTTATGAAAGTCGCACCACTTCTCGGTGTCTTTCTTTGTCTTTCTGGTGTCCTTCTTTGCTTATGGATTGGACTGGTTGTCCTGATACTGTCCATATTTTCTCTTTACTTTGTTCTATGGTTTGGGGTCACCCTTTCCTGGCTTTTGTTGTGAGGGGTTCCCAGGCCCAAATTGATGCTTATTTTGTTTGAGCTTCTGCTCGATTTTGACGGCATATCGATAGGTCATGCCCAAGGATGAGATGTCCAGAAATTCCATTTCAGCCTGGATGTATCTATGCAGAGCATTGCAATACTTAAGCACCAAATGTTGCTATGAATCTTTGATACCGAGCTTGGTGCGCAAGGTATGGAAGATATTTGTGAAATCTGGCACTCCTTGGTCTCTTTCTTGCCGCAATGTGGTCCATTTGGTATACAAGTCGTCATAAATTCCGATAGGGTAGTATTGTTCCTTAATACCATCCCTGAAGGATTCCCAGTTGGTCGTGACTATAAATAATGAGGGTTCCCCTATTTCCTTTTGCTCATAGAAAGTTTCCCACCAATATTTGACATGGGGAACGACTTTGAGGAGGGAAAAAGTAATATTTTGTCTATTCGAAAAGTTATGGGTAGAAAAATACCCTTCTAGTAGATTCAACCACTTGTCTACAACATCTGTTTCTATCTGACCTTCAAATATAAGAATATCAAAGTTTATTTGTAACTTGAACGGGATGGCGTCTCCGCTCAAGGAAGATGTGTCTCCTGTTTGTAGTCGCCGAAGGATTTGCGCGAAACTATCCATCATCTCGTTCCTTTTTTGCGTGAGGGATTCCTCAATCAATAGTTTGAAAGGATCTCCTATCCCA
>JZKD02S1982837.1:270653-296674 GCA_000966675.3 Picea glauca
TATATATATATAGGAGAGAAAGTGAAGTTGAAGTTTTATGGAAAGTCAATACTTTATCTCTATTATATTGAGAATTATTATCGGAATCCCTATTAAATCATTAATGGAATTAAAAATATAAAGTATCAAGGAATTATTTAAATATATTCCACTCATAAATTCAATTAAAAGGACAATAAAAATATTTTTTTAAGTTATGCATGAAGGTTTAAGTCTGGAAGATAAAGAGAATTATTAAAGTTGCTTAATACCTTTTATTAAATTGAAAGGCAACCGAAGTAATATTCAAGTTATTCAAAGGAGGAATATATATATATATATATATATATATATATATATATATATATATATATATATATATTGAATAATTGAAAAACAAGAAGCCGTGAACACTGAATTGAATATATAAATCTAAATTTTGGACTAAATGTCTTTTTTGTGAAATGGAGTTTGAGTATATGGAAACTTTTAAAAATCACAAACACTTTTGTCCTATTTGTGGGAAATCATTTATGGAAGAATATCAAGTTAACTCACAAATGCAATCACTAATATTAAAAGGAAAACTAGGACATTATAAAGACAACAATAGAAAATTAGAGTTTGAAATTGAGAAGGATAAATATTTTAATGGGTTAACAAAGAAAGATAATATTTACTTCAAAGAGCGTAATAGGGAATTCATCGCACAAATTAAAGAACTAAAAAACAAAAAAAAAAATAGGCAAATACTTACTAGAATGAGATGAAGAAATATCACGATTAAAAAATAATAATCAAAATTTACTGGTAGAAATCAGGAAGTCAAAAGACAAGAAGCAAGGGAATAAAAATTTAGAATAAGAAAATCAAGGTCTCAAAGAAAATTAACCGAAAAAGAGGAAGAAAGCTCTTGCCTAAGGAACCTTAATCAAAATTTACTTGAACAAATAAAAAGCTTAAGGGACGAAAGAAAGCAGAGTCTAGAATAAAAAATAAAGACAACAAATCAGAAAATAAGGAAGAAATTTTACATTTAAAATGACATAATCAGGATTTACAAACACAAATAAAAAAGCTTAAGCATGATAACAAGTCTTTACAAGAAGAGATAGATCGCAAAAAATCATTAGTCGACAAAGAAATGATGACTGGCCCAATAGAGAAAATATTAGACATTTGAATTCCGACATCGAAAAAAGGAACCAATACAAATTCAGTCGATGTTCAATTTCAGAAGAATGATTATATTGACAAATCACTAAAAACATCAAAAGAAGAAATTAAGATGCCTTATCGTCATCCAAATCACAAGAGTCGCTATGGGCAACAACAAGATCAAAAGATATATAAACAACATTCTTCTTATAGACAGACAAACTACAAATTTATAAAAGAAGAGAGACAAAATCGACAACTTGTGTGGAAGCCAAAAATCATAAGTTCCATCAAAATAGTCGATCAACAAAAAAATTCAGTAAAGCTCAACTTGGGGTGGATCGATTCACAATGAATGTAACAATTTTGTTTGGATATTAGTATATATTATCATCTTGTTTCATCGAGTGTCGTGGCTACAAGCATAGAGGATATTGAGAAGACATTGCAAGCCAGAAAAAGATTTAAAGGGAAGCTTTTAGTATTTATGCTTTGAGGAAAAACCAGTTTTAAGGGGAAGGCAATATAACATACAAAATATAACTAAGTATAATATTAAGTAATAATAATAATTAGCTAATAATTGTCTGAGGGACACTTCCCTTCATGGATAGTCACCATAAGTGTTTTTGGAGCAAGCATGTTTGGATAACAACACAACAAGCGAGGCAGAATAGCGTGCCACATTTTGAGGAAAAGCAGCGCGGGCGACAGGATTTGCGGAAATCTGACGCAAATGTGGACAAACCTATCCTAGTTAGGGTTAGGGATTTGAGATCTATTGTAAGGGTTTCTAACCCATATTTGTAATATAAATAAAGGGGTATGAGGGATATTAGAGGATCATCAATCATTAGCATAGAAGCTATTGAGTCGTAGAAGTATCTTGTATGTTTTGGAGAACCTATATTGGATTCTTTGTGAGTCGAAGTCTATTTTGAGAGTTGTAGAGATCGAATGAGATCGAAGTAGTTGAGGGTTAGGTCTCAATTTGTGGATCTTGGTGTGATCCTAGTCTGCCTCACTACTCTTTACTATTATGTAATGTGCACAATGCCTTTTGATGAATAAGAAAAGAAGCAAAAGATCTTTGTGGGCGTAGCCCCAGGGGGGGTGAACTACGGTAAAACCATTTGTGTAATGTGTTTTAATGTGTTATTATTTATGTAGTTATCATTGAATGGTTAGATATATGAATGGATGATTTTTTTACAATGCGCACTAGATTAAATATGCAAATGAATGAATGAATGAATGAATGGATCTGATGAATGGTATAATAGAATGCATGGTTAAGTAGAAATAAGAAGAAATAAAGAACATACCCCAATCCCTTCCATGACTACAGACATATGCATCTTGCAGTCCCCCATAAACCATCTCGGGTGAGACTACGTTGTGCACTTTATGCGTGGTGTATCCTTCTGGTTTACCAGAAGGGCCGATGGTGATAAGGGTTTTGTTGCAGAACTAAGGTAGAACCCAGGTCAGCCCATAAGTCCAACATGTGCCTTTAGGTTCTCTATATATTTTTGACTCTCATTGTACATATTTCAATTAATCTATCTATCATATATTCTTTTACAATATATTTTACAGTCCTAAATGGATTATTGTGTTATATCCTTTCTATGTTGGATATTTTCTGTATGAAGTATGAACAGGATATGTTCATCACAGCTGATGGTACGAGTAGACCACCTTCGGGGTGGAATTCTTTGGCTAACGATGAAATATAAAGTTCTTAACTCTAAATAGTGCCTCCCTTTGAGCCGGATATTTTATTGTGAAGTAGAAAGTTGAGAAAAATTGTGAACTTACATGAATCCATTCTATCGTTTTCCTTCAAAACTCCTCCTAGATATTCCATCTCCTAGGAACCATATCCATAGTATGAATGAACTGATGGGCCCATTGTTTCTAGAGAATATTCTTGGAATTCAAGCATCGTTCACAAAAAGAAACATGGTCTTGGGGATCTTAAATACCCTTGTACTGATTGGCCAGTTCAAAGTCTGAGATGGGCTCTGTTATCCCCGATTCTTAGGGATAACTAGGAGATCATGTCTTGAGGCCCACAGGTCCTAGACATGGAGTACCAAGAGCAGGATTGACCTGAGCATGGCCCTGGAGGGCCCATCCTTTTCTTCTTTCATCAGACTTGTCTTATCATTAGCAACAACATCCATCACCTTCGACTTGGTCTTGTATCAAAGAAGGTTCTTGCTCCATGAGATAATTGGTCCAAGTATCATGGTATGTGTCACTTTTGATCATTATAACCTTAAAATGTATGCATCTAATTCCTTTTATCTCTGACAACTGCTTGGATCTTACATTGGCCCACTTAACCATGCTTGGGGAGATTGACTGGGTGTCCTAGCAAGCCTTTACCCATAGGTTTTAGTTTTCCACTAGAGGATTTCTGAAGAGCCATCATCCGCTCCCATCATACCACCACTTTTCCATCTTATCTCCCGCTCATTTATCCCATTTCCCTTGTCCGGGCATTGGGATGACCTGTTTTTGGGGTTGCACCTTATCTTGGGGGAAGAAGGGGCTAAAGGCCCAGAACGTAAAAGAAGCTAGTAAAAGATAAAATCCTAGAAATAAAACCTCGAGATGCTTCGCCCAGGGATCCCCGAGAAGGCAATAAAAGGCCTCTTAGCAAGAAACAAGAGGGACCCAAAAAAAAATAACAAACAAGACCTAGCCAAGAGGATAGGGAGTCTCATCACGAGCCAGCCTATTATGTTCATGGGTACCTAACAACATGACATTGCCACCATCTGGTTACCATGCCATGGAAATGACCTTTGGTTGCATGGCCAAGGGAAAGGGGGTCTCATCACGAGCCAACCTTATCATCTATGTGAAAGTACTTGTGGGTAACACTGTCAGCTCTGGTCAGCACACCAAGGCAATGTCCTCTGGTTAGCCCTTGAATAAAAATAAAAATAAGAATAAAAAGAAAATAAAGAAAAGAATAAAGGCATGAAAGGGCTTGCAAAAATTTGCATCCATGACAGGTACAACTCACCTTCTACAAAGGTACCCACGGGTAATATCATGCATCGCTGGCTCTCACTCTACTCGTATGTCTATACATCCCTTATCCACATCACCTCATTTACATGGCTTCGATGAAACCCCTTGGAAACTTTCCTTTCCTTATGGATACTAGCCCAATAGGGTGTCTTGTCCTTTTTCTCAACCTTGTATTGTAGGTTTTTGTAAAGTCTTTGAGCTATTGAATGATATATCAGGGTTTTTATGCATATGTTTGATAATATTAATGATGAAATGTGATTAACATTGCTATGATCCCTGTGACTAATGAGCCCATGGAGGGCATAGTTTTGATGTGCAGGACCATGCCCGATGGACAGGTACCATTTGGACCGGTACACATGGGGAGATGATTAGTTCGGACCTCCATGGGGCTGAAGATCTCATCATATGGTTTTTGAGACCCCGTCAGAGGGGAAGAGACAGGACAATGCTTGACCAAGGTTTTTCACCGGAGAAGAAGAGGACGTTTCACCAGAGGCACTTTTGCAAAGCCTGGCTTAGGGGGAATGACCCCTTTTCAGTGGAACGTTGGCATTGGAAGGTTCAGAGCGCCCCCATCCTTACCATGACATCATCCAGATTCATGGTCATTCTTGGAGGCAGACTGGGCAGCAGTGGCACGTGTGGCATGTTGGAGAAGCCCCTGGGGGGCTAACGTTTTGCTCCTAGATGTCTCATTTGCCCTAAAAGGGGCTAGCGCCTCCCTTGAAGGGGATTTTTCCTTTATTACAGATCTGTTGGGGTTTTAATTTGACATTTTAATGTAAAAATAGTATGATTTTGGTTTAAAGACTTGTTAGCTAATTTTTATGACCTAAATTTAATTAAAGGTCATTGATACAATATATATTGAGGAGTTTTATCTTCATTTTGACATAACACTCACTCATTAGTGAGATATGATTTTTGCGCCCTACTTGTGTATTTCTTCTCTTTAAGTGAGGTGCACTTGTTGAAGGAGGGCATTTCTTGGCATTTTTGGCATTTATCTTGAAGGAAGGTTTACAACTAGGGTTTGCAATGATATTTCACGGTGATATGTAAGTGTTTTTTCTGCAAAACTTATTGATTGAATAGTTGTAGTCTTATATTCTTGCATTTATTTATAAACTTTGTGGATTTAAAAACCCTAGGGGACAAACACACAAGTAGGTCATTGTCTCATGTCCCCTAAAAGAGAAATTTTCAGCCATTGAAGAAGGAAGGAAGAGCCTAGCCATTGTTACACTCTTATTGCGTCTTCCCCTTGTGCTAGTCGTACCTTTAAAAGTCAAGAAGGAGGAGATGTCCCTGGCCTAGGTTATCTACACCTAGGGTCATCCTGCTTCTAAGGTTTGGTGATAGGCCCTTTCCTTAGCAACACTCTCCCTCACCACACTCTCATGTCTTGATTTATCTTTTATGCTAGTCATTTTGCCAAGTTAAACCTAAGGAAGGAGGAAAGAGCATGAGGCCTTGCTTAAGAAACACCGGAGTGAGCCTCTTTCCCCTAGGGTTTTGTTTCTAGGGCCCTGCCATTGCAATACTTCAGAACCCTTCCCTCTATTCCTTAGCCTTTTTCCTTCAACCTTTGTGTCCTCCCTTAATTTGACTCCATTTACCCTTAGGCACTGATCTTAGGCCTCCAACGTTGAAGTGATAGTGGTCAAACAAACTCTCAAAACCTTTATAAATTGAAACCCTAACTAACTACTAACCCTAATAAGGCTGACGTCATCCTTGGTTATTCGATCTTGATGCAGCAAGTTCTCTTTATAGGCAATTAGATGGTGGTTTAAAGCATTTATTGAATAAGGGATTGATTGGACATACTGATTGCTACATCATCTTGGTATTTATTGATGAATTGATATTATTTCATTATTGTATTAATAAACATTGATATCGTCAATATCTATTGCTTATATATTGATACTAGATAGTTATATGAAGTACTAACCCTTTGAATCATAGTTTGCATGTATTATTCTGTTGTTTCTTTGTTCTGGGAAGGTGTTCTCATTTGGGTCTACACTTCATTATTGATTGTTTAGTCGAACTATCTGCTCCTAGTGGTGACCTGCAAAGAGGGAATTTCACTTTGACCTTTATACCTTAGTCTCTTCAAAACTCCAGGTTACCGGGGACGTCTCCCCTAGGCCTAACCTCCCTAAATAGAAAGAACATCCGCATCATGGTGACATTGGGTGGGGTAGGTTTTTGTTACGCCAGTTTGGCCTCTATCTTCTAGATTTTTGACCTAACTACAAACTGTGCGATAACATTTTGGCACCATTGTCGGGGAACACTAAGTCAATTCTCCTCAAAATGACAAAACTTTTCGGTAAGCCTTGCCTCAGAGACCTTTTCTTACAAGCTTACATGGCGACTCCACTAGGGTGTTTTTCCCCTTTTCTTTGGTAGTTTCAAGTAAACTATCTGGCGACTCCACAAACTAAAAGGAGATTCAATAATCCTCCTTTGTCTTTCAGAAGGAAGCCTCCCTTAAACTCTCATGTTGTCAAATCACTTTTCGGGAAGAGCCTTTCTTTAAGAATCATGTCTACCTCTTAGACCGCTACAATGAACCCAACCAACAATCAAAGACAATGGTCATCTACCCTTTTCAGACCGTTAGACATGTCATCCATACCAGGCTACCCTAGGCAAATGCCACCCAAGTATGAGAAGTGGTTGCCTAAATTCACTGGTACTGATGCAATCAGTGCCAAACATCATATGAGAAACTTTTGGGCATTCTTTCAGCTTCACCCCATCAGTGATGATGTTGAAGACCTAGTCATGAAGTTGTTCTCTGCTACCCTTTATGATGCCTCAAGGTGATGGTACCTAAGCCTACTCGATGGAATCATCAAGACCATGGATAGAATTGAAGAGGCCTTTCTCAAAAGATTGAGCATCAAAGAAGACCCTAATATGCTTCTCACATGACTAAATAGCCTTGCTAAGTATGAAAATGAGTCCATTTGGGAGTTTCACACCAGATTCGAGACTTTTCTACAAAGAATTCCCCCAAGCCATCACCCGAAAGATGACTACCTTGTCCATATTTACACCAGATCTTTCAATGGCTAATTAGGGTATCTTCTTAGAGACAAAAACCCCCAGTCCATTTAAGAATCCCAAGATATTGCTACCAAGATAGAAGGGAACCTCCTTTCATCTAAAATTGAGCCTTTTGCTAACCCAAGGGGGAGAATAGACACTAAGCAGAAAATAGTACACATTGTTGAGCCTACTTCAGATCTATGTACCAGTATCAGCAAGCTACAAGCCTCCATGGATGGCATCATAAATAATCAAGAGGAAATGATGAGCAGGATTGTCAGACTTGAGAAGTCTCAGATCCAAGCACCCAGGGCCCCGTACAAAGGAAAATTCTAGAAAGGGAGCCAATTTTATAGACCAAAGAATGAGAATGAAGTTCCAAACACCTTGGCCCCTACAAACATTGTTGATGAAAATCCCTAGTGCCTGGAGTGCAATGAATCACATTGGGAGCATGAATGTCCTTATAACGCTGGCAATCAACAAGTCAACAACATGGATTGTTTCATGAAGTTTCCTCAGATAAATATAATAGATGTAGAACATCAAGAAGCCATGAAGGAAGCAGCTAGAGAAGCAAGGATGGGGGTAATAAACAACATGGATCAAGAATCATGAGAAAAGCTAAAGAAACAAGAATTCCAGGTATACAAAAGGAAGAACTCAAAACAACATGCTACTGATCAGGCAAAGACCCCACCCCTGAAGATACTTCTTCTCAAGACATCCAAGGATGGTAAGGTTGACCTAAATTTTGACTTCGAAGGGGCGTTATCAAAGATGCATGTAAATGTCCCCCTGAAAGAAGCAATCAAGATCCCATCCATCAAGGAACGCTTTGATACTTTCTTTTCAGGATCAGATGAACCTATGGACCCCCCTATTATATTGCAAGATGATCATTTCAGGGTCCAATATGGTGAAAACCCTCCTTTCTTCATGACTTTGACAATGAACGACAAGAATCTCAAAAATTGCATGCTAGATACAGGTGTTGGTGCCAACATGATGTCGCTTAAAGTCATGCAACAAGTGGGTTTGAAGGTCACATGGCCTTACAGGATTGTGTGTGGTTTCAAATCTAAAGAAATACCCACACATGGGGTGGTTGAGAATGTTGAAGTGTGGATGAAGGAGTATCCGGAGAAGACAGTCCACATTGACATTTTGTTGGTTGATGTCCCAGATGTGTGGGGAATGTTATTATCTAGGAAGTTTGGTGCAATGTTAGGTGGTTCCCTTGAGATGGACCTCACATTTTTGTGATTACCTTTGAAAGATGGAACAGTGGGACGTCTACTCAATGTGCCAATAATTTGGGACCATGTGCAGGATATTATTCATCCCATCAATAATGACAAAGCGCAAAACGATATGATACAAACTCTTTAGAAATATTCTCCAGAAGACATGCCCTTTGCAATAGAGGAAGACTTTGATCAGATCGAATGGTCCAAGAAAGAAGAATACCAACAACTCCTAGATGAATTCAAGAGCAAATAAATTTGGATGGTAAAGATATTAAAGAAACATGAAGATGACATACAAATCCACCCGTCTCAACAAGAATTTTTTACAGCAGAAGCCCACCCACCTCCCTTGGTACAATACACCAGGGTTGTTCAGGGAACGACCAAATACAAAGTCATAAAGTATAAGGAGGGAGATATGGTATGGATGTGGGATACCCAGAAAGGAGAGCCAACTAATGTAAAGGGAAGCACACAGTCATGTCTCGGACCCTTCAAAGTTGGAATGGAATCAGTTGATAACTCATACTACCTATCCACTTTAGAAGGAAGAAGGCACCCATTACCTATCAGTGGGCACCTCCTTAAACCCCACCAAGGTGGTGGGACCTAACTCCACAGGTAAGTAGGCATTCTTCGTGTATTATACCATTTGCATTTCATGTTAGTTTGCTTCCACATTTGTATATTGATTGTTTTATTTCAGTTTATATATATATATATGCCTATATATTCTAGGGTGGCATTACGACCCCATTTTTGTTACTGATTCCCCTATTGAGTTGAGCAGGTCTACAAGTTATGCCAGATATGTTGAGGTTCTCACGCGCTCTACGGTGAGCACATGTCCCTGAGTTGGATCCAGATGTTATCCCCGATTTCTAGGGATAACTAGGAGATCATGTCTCAAGGCCCACAGGTCCTAGACATGGAGTACCGAGAGCAGGATTGACCTGAGCATGGCCCTGGAGGGCCCATCCTTTTCTTCTTTCATCAGACTCATCTTGTGAGCAGCAACAACATCCATCACCTTCAACTTGGTCTTGTATCGGAGAAGGCTCTTGCTCCATGAGGTAATTGGTCCAAGTATCATGGTATGTGTCACTTTTGATCATTATAACCTTTAAATCTATGCATCTAATTCCTTTTATCTCTGACAACTACTTGGATCTTACATTGGCCCACTTGACCATGCTTGGGGAGATTGACTAGGTGTCCCAGCAAGCCTGTACCCATAGGTTTTGGTTTTCCACTGGGGGATTTCTGAAGAGCCATCGTCCGCTCCCATCATACCACCACTTTTCCATCTTATCTCCCGCTCATCTGTCCCATTTCCCTTGTCTGAGCATTGGGATGACTTGTTTGTGGGGTTTCACCTTATCTCATGGGAAGAAGGGGCTAAAGGCCTAGAAGGTAAAAGAAGCTGGTAAAAGATAAAATCCTAGAAAGAAAACCTTGAGATGCTTCACTCAGGGATCCCTGAGAAGGCAATAAAAGGCCTCTCGGCAAGAAATAAGAAGGACCCAAAAAAAAATAACAAACAAGACCTAGCCAAGAGGATAGGGGTCTCATCACGAGCCAACCTATTATGTTCATGGGTACCTAACAGCATGACATTGCCACCATCTGGTTACCAAGCCAGGGCAGTGACCTTTGGTTGCATGGCCATGGGAAAGGGGGTCTCATCACGAGCCAGCCTTATCATCTCTGTGAAAGTACTTGTGGGTAACATTGTCATCTCTGGTCACCATGCCAAGGCAGTGTCGTCTTGTTATCCCTTGAATAAAAAGAAAAATAAGAAGAAAAATCAAATAAAGAAAAGAATAAAGGCAAGAAAGGGCTTGGAAAAATTTGCATCCATGACGAGTACAACTCGCCTTCTACAAAGGCACCCACAGGTAATATCATGCATCCCTGGCTCTCACTCTACCCGTATGTCTGGACATCCCTTAGCCACATCACCTCATTTACATGGCTTGGATGAAACCCCTTGGAAACTTTCCTTTCCTTATGGATACTAGCCCAGTAAGGTGTCTTGTCCTTTTTCTCAACCTTGTATTGTAGGTTTTTGTAAAGTCGTTGATGTATTGAATGATATATCAGGGTTTTTATGCATATGTTTGATAATATTAATGATGAAATGTGATTAACATTGCTATGATCCCTGTGACTAATGAGCCCATGGAGGGCATAGTTTTGATGTGTAGGACCATGCCCGATGGACAGGTACCATTTGGACCGGTACACATGGGGAGATGATTATTTCGGACCTCCATGGGGCTGAAGAGCCCATCAGATGGTTGTTGAGACCCCGTCAGAGGGGCAGAGACAAGATAGTTTTTGACCGAGGTTTTTCATCGGAGAAGAAGAGGACGTTTCACCAGAGGCACTTTGGCAGAGCCTGGCCTAGGGGGAATGACCCCTTTTCAGTGTAACATTGGCCTTGGAAGGATCAGAGTGCCCCCATCCTTACCATGATGTCATTCAGCTTCATGGTCATTCTTGGAGGCACACTGGGCAGCAGTGGCACATGTGCCATGTTGGAGAAGCCCCTGGGGGGCTAACGTTTTGCTCCTGGATGTCTCATTTTCCCTAAAAGGGGCTAGCGCCTACCTTGAAGGGGATTTTTCCTTTATTACAGCTCAGTTAGGGTTTTAATTTGACATTTTAATGTAAAAACAATATGATTTTGGTTTAAAGCCTTGTCGGCTAATTTTTATGACCTAAATTTAATTAAAGGTCATTGATATAGTATATATTGAGGAGTTTTATCCTCATTTTGACATAACACTCACTCATTAGTGAGATCTGATTTTTGCACCCTACTTGGGTATTTCTTCTCTTTAAGTGAGGTGCACTTGTTGAAGGAGGACATTTCTTGGCATTTGGGCATTTCTCTTGAAGGAAGTTTTACAAGTAGGGTTTGCAATGCTATTTCATGGTGATATGTAAGCGTTTTTTCTGCAAAACTTCTTGATTGAATGGTTGCAGTTTTATATTCTTGCATTTATTTATAAACTTTTTTGATTTAAAAAACCCTAGGAGACAAGCACACAAGTAGGTCGTTGTCTCATGTCCCCTAAAAGATAAATTTTCAACTATTGGAGAAGGAAGGAAGAGCCTAGCCATTTCTACACTCTTATTTCTTCTTCCCCTTGTGCTAGCCATACCTTTAAAAGTCAAGAAGGAGGAGACATCCCAGGCCTAGGTTATATACACCTAGGGTCATCCTACTTCTAGGGTTTGGTGATAGGGCCTTGCCTTAGCAACACTCTCTGTCACCACACTCTCGTGTCTTGATTTATCTTTTATGCTAGTCATTTTTCCAAGTTAAACCTAAGGAAGGAGGAAAGAGCACGAGGCCTTGCTTAAGAAACACCGGAGTGAGCCTCTTTCCCCTAGGGTTTTATTTCTAGGACCCTGCCATTGCAGCACTTCAGAACCCTTCCCTCTAGTCCTTAGCCTTTTTCCTTCAACCTTTGTGTCCTCCCTTAATTTGAATCCATTTACCCTTAAGCATTGATCTTAGGCCTCCAACATTGAAGTGATAGTGGTCAAACAAACTCTCAAAACCTTTATAATTTGAACTAACTACTAACCCTAATACGGTTGACGTAATCCTTGGTTATTCCATCTTGATGCAGCAAGTTCTCTTTATAAGCAATTAGATGGTGGTTTAAAGCATTTATTGAATAAGGGATTGATTGGACATACTGATTGCTACATCATCTTGGTATTTATTGATGAATTGATATTATTTCATTATTGTATTAATAAACATTGATCTCGTCAATATCTATTGCTTATATATTGATATTAGATAGTTATATGAAGTACTAACCCTTTGAATCATAGCCTGCATGTATTAGTTTTTTGTTGCTTTGTTCCGGGCAGGTGTTCTCATTTGGGTCTACACTTCATTATTGGTTGTTTAGCCTGACTATCTACTCTTGGTGGTGACCTGTGAAGAGGGAATTTCACTTTGACCTTTATACCTTAGCCTCTTCAAAACTCCAAGTTATTGGGGATGTCTCCCCTAGGCCTAACCTCCCTAAATAAAAAGAACCTCCCCATCGTGGTGACATTGGGTGGGGTAGGTTTTTGTTACGCCAGTTTGGCCTCTATCTTCTAGCCTTTTGACCTAACTACAAACTATGCGATAACAGGCTCGAACCTAACTTTTATCAACTCGGTCACGTGCGCCTATTCCTAAATATTCACATGATGTGTCACACACCACCGCGTGGGTTTCCCTTGAACCATGATATCCATGGCTTGAATCCTTCATTATGTTGGTATGGTCTTCTCCATCTACAATAGGAATGCCTCTATTGGTCACGTTCCATTAAATTGCGGTGCATCGCATAACTCAGATATGATCCAACACATTTCTTTAGTTATCCTCACACATATGAAAGTAGAGACCTCATACAACTTGTTTTTCCATCTCTCTATGACATCTTTGGAATCAATATCATAGGAATTCATGCTTCTCCAACTTAGATCTCCATTTGCAATGGGATTGATATAATATTCCCTATGCCCAATGATCTAATAAATGTTCTCAATAATATAGCTTTGTGCATCCTCATCCACTAGCTCATTTTATATGTCTCCTTCATTAGTATCTAGAGGTGTGATCACACACATGGTGTTCATCTCGAATCGCATCTGCCTCTTCTTCAAATTCAACATTGCATTCTTGTCAAAATCCCAATCAATGCCAAGTAGTGTAGAGTAGGAATTAGTGTCATCCATAATATCTATAACTTCAAATTTTTCCTTCTTGTTCACCCCTTCTATATCCACCTCAAGTTTATCTAATTGGCTTATAGGGTAGATCATGTATTGGTTTTCCAATCTCAGCTGGATAGGCGAACAAAAGAGACTTGGTTTAGCCATCAACTCCCAGGACTTATTCGACAGAATATTTATGTCAAACCTCAAATCCAACATGACTCCATCCATTTCATAACTCCCAAGTTCAGTTATCATTTTGAATTCTCTAACTGTGCACTTCTTCTTACTGACCTAACACAGATCCCTTTCTGGAAGGTGGGATGAAATGGTTTTCTCCATCCCCTTTTCTCCCATGCAGGTAGCTATCATTTGTTTTAACTTTCTTACAACATCAAGATCATTTAGCAATCTCAAAAAACAACGCAATAAAGTACTTGGTCTTAAATCTCTGTCTTGCAACCCAAGTCACACAATGCTTCTTCACGCATTGTGCACTTCAAATGATCAAGATTATTTTCCTCAATCACCATTTTCCCAACGTTCTTCCTATCTACATGATTCTTCTAATGACCTCTGTGTCACGCACTGTATTTCTTCATGCACACAAGCTTCCTCCAACGACTTATGCATCGTGCGTTGTAAATATTCATGGGAGCGAGCCTCTTCTAGAGACCTCCACATCGTGTGTTGAACTTCTTCATGAATCATGGCCTCTTCAAGTGACCTTTGTGTTGCATGCTACAAATCCTCTCATGCGTCACACAAAAACTGCTTCTGCTGAGTAATATCAAACTTAGGAGGGGGTTGTGCAGCCCTTATGATTTTCCCCTTTTTCTTTTGACCCGATATTTCACCATGCTTGAAGTCCATTATTGTCTTCTATCCTCCTTGATTTATCACCTGGACATCAACCTCCTCATCCTATTTCTTATTTTTATGTGGCTCTACATGCACCATGTTTTAATGTGCTCTTTTTTCTTCCCACTTTTTTAGCAAGACGACATAGTCTTCGATGGCATGCTTAGTGTTGTAACAATACCCACAAAGAGCATGCAATTTGGTATAGAACTTTGACACATGACCAATTTATCCATAATTAAAGTAATTGGGGGGTCTTCCTCCCCCTCCATATCCTCGTTTGCAATCACTCCCATATCCACCTATGGGACCTCCTTGATAGCCACCTCTCTCAGCACCACCACGATCACTACCTTTTTTTCTTCTTGCACCCATAATACATCGTGGGTGTGGTCTTGCATCAGCTAGAGTTATCGAAAATTATTGACATCATGTCCCATGGACTTACATAATTCACAAAATGAGGTATGATGTGTTTTGTAATATTTTTCCAACATTGGGAAGTGGGGTGGTACATGGCCGCATTGTCTGCAAATCTCTCACCATTATGTCTGAGGCCTAGTTGCAAATGGACTCGGGGCTCCTGTCACCACACAGTTTCCAAGTATAGTGCATTCATCTCTGTGATGACCCTTGGAGTGACACGTGGTACACCATACATGCTCACGCACAACTTTTGTCTATTCCATATCTTGCAGTTGCATCGTCACATTGGCCATTTTTTAATGCACCTATGTCAATATTGTTGATGTATCTGCCTCTTGATGTAGCCTCCAAGTGCATTGCAATCTCCATGACCTCCACTTGAGTCTTCACCTTATGTTGGGTAAGCGAGACTCATATATGGGGGAGTAACCCTGCAATGAACCATTCTCTGTGTTGTACATCCTGTATCTAGAACATCAACCTATCCATCAAAATATTGAACTGTTGGTCATAATCCCACTCGGTTTCTCCTTTCTTATGTTTAATATCCTTGATATCCATAATACACCGAGATTATGACTTGGGTTTCTAGAATTTCCTAAATAGATCTCACTTGATCTCCATCAGGGACCTTGCTTGTCCCATCTGTGTAGTGGCCTTGTAATTCATGTACCATGTCAAGGATTTGTCCCTGAACGTGGTTTCCAGTTGCGTTATCT
Organism: Picea glauca; assembly: GCA_000966675.3. NCBI lineage: Eukaryota > Viridiplantae > Streptophyta > Pinopsida > Pinales > Pinaceae > Picea > Picea glauca. The sequence continues at coordinate 285,904 of JZKD02S1982837.1, forward strand.
TAGTTGCTTCGTCTCTGATCCTCTTCACAAACAATATTTCTTCACATGTGAACCAATGTTATTATGCATCATCTCTACCCATTCCATGGAACATGGATAATCTCAAGGTACTATCTTGATTTTTCATCCTCAAACTTGAACTAACTCCTCTGATCTTGTTGCTGGGTGTCGGGATTATCAACAATGATATTCTCCTTGGTGAAGTAGCACTGACTTTTCCTTCTTCTTCACTCATATCTTCTCTTCTATCTCCTTCTACTCTTTCTCCTATTCCAATTATCTTGCTATTTGTTGTTCCTTTTTCTTGATTACAAATGTGCAAGGGGGGTGGTTCAAAGTGGGGGTAATTCCATCTTCTTCTGAATTTTTTTACGAGGTGAACCAAAAATTTTCCTACTTGTAGTTGTGCAAGACCATCTACTATTTCCAGTTCCTCTCCCCCACCAATAGGGCATCCTCCATATTCCTCTCCTATTCTTATGCCTCTACTCTGCACTTCATCTTCCTCTGAGGTTACGACACTCCATAACAACCAAGGGGTTCAGAATTCATCTCTAGGGACCCTATTGCTACTAACACTATTACTACTATCACTACAGGTATCCTCGATGGACACCCTACTCTCAATGTCACACCTATTCACAGGCTTATCTCTATCTAAGCTCCTCTTTGGCACAACACACTCTTCCATACTTCCTCCAAGTGTGGTATATTTTCTCTTCATACTGGACCTGACCTTTCTTCACATGCCCCTTGTTATATTCCTTCCACTTATATGTTCCACTTTCCTTATTAACTCAACTCTTCTTTCATATTTTCTCTCCTCTGCTACTCTAGGTCCAACTCATTCCTCACCTCATCTCAATAAATTTTGGATCCTCCTCGACAGATCCAACTCCTTCATCATTTTACACCATCTTTTCACTGCCCCCCGATGCTAGGGGAGTCTACTCATCCATCCTGTTAGGATCCATGCACATCAACCACTTATCCATGAACAACATCTTTATCTAAAGTAGGATTTCTTCCAGCAGTCTTTTCCTAGGACCTTTCATGAACTTTCTTCCATCCTCGCTGAAATAATCAATGTAATTCATTGAAAATTGAATTATGTGTTCCTCCCTTACTTTAACAAACCATAATTCAATGGCTCGATCCCACTTTTTGTCCAATGTGTTAAGAATTGAGCACAACAAAATGAGACAAGAAATGGCAGAAAAGGCCTTAAGTTATTCTGATGCACATTGTATTGATCTCATGATATAAATTTATAGTACATAGATAGACCAGATCTAGATCTAGGTATAATTGGAAACCCATCAATGGATTATGACTGCCTTAAGCCTATCAACCATGGTTTGATCCAAAACTATTGGTTCTAGTGGCCTCAAAGCAGTATTAGTGGCAGTCTGCATTTTCATCCATTCATACAATAAACAAGGAAATTCAACAAAGAAAATTCCATGCATATTAGTGTAGAGATACTTATTTTTATATTGCTTCAAATTGACTCTCAGACCTTGAGTTTCCTATTGATAAAACTCATGTTCCTTTACATTTAACCAATATTCAATTTCCTCCCAAGATGGATACCACCTCATTTCTTGCCTTCGTCGTTCAATACAAGACTTTCAAGTCCCAACAATAGAACCATTTGTTGGTTCATTTCACACTTGTGTGCATCCTTCCTAACGTTGGGGGGTTAAGACCTAGGGTTCATCCAAAGTTGACCAAAAAAAAACCCAAAGCATTAGCATATCAATCCTCAGCCAAGGTTGAAGAAGGTATCACCCGAGACGCTATGAGGATCACAGAGACCATCTAGTCTTGTGTCAGGGATGAAGGACTAGACACAGAGAGATCCATTTGGGTTGATATTCATACAACAGATTGAAAATTATTTAACATATGGAAAAACATAAGGGAAGTAACACATTCATTCAGGACATAATTGACACATCATAGGTTCAGAATCAGTGCATCTTTATTATCCTCCTCATTCCATTGAGCACATGCATACATTGATCAAAACATATATCGTCAGTAACATGGTCTCATATTCCCTCAAATAATTCCCAGATTTACAATACATTGTGCCATGTGCATTATTCCATACCTTTAACGAATGACAAAATTAGAGTTACAAGTAGAGACATTACAATACTACAAAGGCTCTGAGCGAGCTCTTCAATAATGAACAACAAGACATAACCCAATGAATCAACCCTTTCTTTGTCATCCTTGCTTCCTTTTATATCCTTCTCGGATCTGGAGCTTTGTCTCTTTCAGTTTTTCTCCACTCGCTCTACTGAATAACAGTCTCGCATGCTTTTGTCACCTACCTGCATTCCACATATCCTTTCTAGAATCAGGGAAATCTTAACTACCTTTCCAACTCATCTTTTGTTTGCTCCATATTCCCTTGTGCTATTGACAGTAATTTTTTAGGGATATTTCCCGACAATTCCTTTCTTGATTTTGGTGTGCATTTCCTTGATTTTTGGCACACATCCCAAAACTCAACCTAGTGCACATTACCAAAACTTGATCCATCATTCACTTCTTTTCAATCCTTGTACATCTGCTTGGGCGTGTGCAAAACTGGAATTAGTGTGCACAACTTCGTTTGTGCGCATGTGATATTAGCCCAAAACTTTGGGTACCAACAACTTGCACTTTCATAAATATCATCTAGAGATAATGGCTTTGTCAAATAACATGGGAGATTTTTTTTTTATAGCAAGTTTTTAGAAGGAAAGTATATAAAGACACTGCAAAAATATCGATGTGGATGGACACTTGTCATTATGAAAAATTTCAAGCCTACATAAACTTTGAAATTTATAACTCAACATTATAGTTTAAAATTGAATCATATTCTACCCCGGATAGGGTGACAACTAGTCAACATGCATCCAACAGATTTTGTAACATCCCCAGTGTTATCACTCCAAGAAACCCTTTGTGGTTGTAGACCAAAGGTGCTTGGTAACTTAAGAATATGATATGTAGGTGTGCTTGGAACAATGGGATAACTCAATGATTAATGTAATAGACAACTCATCATACATTCAAATGAAACAATGCTTTTAGAAAACAATGATCAGACAAAATATTTTAGAGAGGGGATGAAGAATACTAATCTTGATTTCCAAATACAACTAGGTGTAGGGATAATACAAGGTAGTAAGAAATCCTTCACTTCAAGTTTATGAGCTTAATAAAGAGATGACAGTCCTTAAAAGCTAATAAAACAAATTGAAATAAAGTACAGGAGAAAGATACATGAGCAATCTGATATTCGAAAACAAAAGGAAACTGTAATTCTATTATCCAATAAGAGTCTATAACAGTATCCAAAAATGTATTCCCAGTTCGAACCCTTATCTCTTAGAAAAGATAGGCATTTATAGCCTTTTACAATCGATTTTTAAGATCTTGAAAACTTGGATCTGTATCTAAATATAGAAAATAAAACTAACTAAATGCAATTGATAAGCAAAGACTAGTTACTAGAACTCGAATTGTCTTCTATGTTGATCTTGACATCTGTACTTCATCAGATTTAGGACTCTGTTGTGTCATGGAAGGGTAAAGGCATCTGTCTTCTGTAGCTGGACTCCTTTAATAACCATAATTGAAACTTTAGTTGACCAATTTAGCATTTGGTATTCAAAATCTCCACGAATCTCTGATGTTGAGTGTTTCTTGATTAGGTGGTTAATCCTTTGATGCTCTCAATCCCCTTTTAAATACTTTAAAATTGCCTCGCTCCAGCTTGGATTTCCAAAAATTTCTTTCTGTACTTTCACCAGCTTATTCACCTTACGATCTGCTAGTTAGCTGGTGAAAGTTATTCTTTTCACCAGCTAACTGGTTGTAAATTTACCCTTTGCGCTGGTCAAAGTTCTATCTTTCGCCAAAAAGGAACCTTCATCTCCAAAACCGTTGTTTTACCAAAAACTTAGTGTGCCTTTTATTTATCTCCCTGCATATTGACAGCAACCTGGGCCAGTACCTATAGATCTAGATGTGACTTACTCTTCTACTTCAATTTCTTAATTTTCCTCTTAAGGCATTTTGTTAACCACCACAAAATGTTATAGTCCTTGGTGATTTTCTTCTTTCTCTTTTTGTCTTTGACACTCTCACAAGCCAACTTCTCAAATGCTACATTTGTCTCTGCAAAATTGTCAGATAGGGATTTGTATCTTGCCTTGATTACTCTTTCCAAAACCTCCTGTTGTGCAATCACTTCTTTTAGGTCCTTAATTTTTTGTGATTTCTTTGACGTTTTACTCTTTGATGTTTCACCTTCATCAATGGGAGTAAAAGTCTCACAGTCTTGTGCAATTTCCATGGAGTGTTCAGGGATTTTAATGGCTGGACTTTAATCTTCTTTCTCTGGCTCTGTTTTCGAGTCTGTGTATGGAAAATTGAGAATATTTGTCTTTTTTACTGTAGGTTGCTCTTAATTGGTTTCAAAGTCTAATTTTTTCTTTGCTCTTTTAGAATTTATGCTGTAAATCCTGTCCTCTAGTGGTCCTGGAAGAGCTCTCCTCCTCCTTGAGTTGCTCTGAGCAGTTAACTGCTTTTTTCCAGCTTTCTTCTGCTCATTCATGGGATGAGTTTGGGTCTCAAAGCCTTCCCAAAACAAAAAATGTTGCCAAGTCCTTCCTCTTTGTCTTAGTTCTTCTAGAATTATGAATTTGATCAAGCCAAAATGACAAAGGGTGTTTTTCATACTTAGAGGTTCGACTCTAATATTTTTACATACTTTGGTTAGGCTTTTGTGAAGGAAGAAGGGTAAATTCAGGAGAGTCTTCCCTATGAAATGATCTAAGAGTTTGAAATGATATAGCATTATCTTGTCATACCTACCTTATGAGGTGATGTAGAGTTGAATGCCTTTAAATAAGTCCTTCCATTCATCTTCCAGATGAGAAACTGGCATGCTTTTCTTCTAGGTGATATCTCTGAATTTTGCCTTAAGATATGCCCTGAAATTCAAATTCTTGGTTGTTGTTGTCTTAAACCAGCTTTGGCCTGATCTGGGTAAGCTGGTTGATGTGGCAATGGCAGCTTCATCAACTATCATTTCTACAGAACCCACACTAGCTATGGTTCCATCATATGATTTAGAAAATGCTTCAGTTGTTATTTGGTGGAAACCATTTTGTAACCTTTAAACATAACTCATGCAGCCTGCATCTGAGAAAAGTTTTTGAACATCTGGATGCAACTGTAAGAATACTGTAAGAATGAAAGGCTATCCAATTATTTCCTTAGCAATAAACCACTTCGTTTGCTTGCCATCTGTGACTCGAACCTCAGACAATTGGCAGACAATGTCACGGTAATTTCCTGATTGAGCCAAGGTTTGGCGTTGGTGAAAACTATCAGTGTTGCCAATTCAAATATGGAACCATACCTTATTACCTGTGAACAATGTGTGTTCAAAATATGAAATGTCGATTTGTTGTCGCAGGGTGAGTGGTACTGCTCCTTTACCTGTGATGATGAATGTGAATTCATCATCTCCAATGCCATCATTGTTGTAGAATGCATTCACGAGCCTGATCCGCCATAATATCCGATTAAAACGTGCATAACGGTATCCTCATCATCATTCTCTTTGATCAACACCTCATAATAATTATGTGACGTGTGTCGAGCGTGTCTTCTTTTCAATTTCTAAAATCATGGAAGAAAAAAATGTGTTTCGCACTTTCACCAGCTAGCCTATCTGTGGGAAAGTACTCCTTAACTGTTGAAACCCGTTGCTTTAACTAGCTAACATCAACTTTGCAACATGTGTTAGCTGTTGAAAATATTTTCAAGAAATTTTATAAAAATAACCTTTATGGATCAACTTATTTCTAAGGCATGAATTTAAAACCTAAGTTTTGACACTAGAAGAATCTAAAAAAATAAAGAGAATCCTACAGATGACCATGCTATCACCTACAAAATGAAACCAAGTGACTGATTCATTTTGGGAGCTAACATTTGGCTCCAACTGGGATGGATACCTCCCTGTGAGGTCACCAAGAACCTAGTTAGACTCAGTAGCCTTTATTACATTTTGAAAATTTGAAAATTTGTTTTGCTCAATACCATTGGGCATGGAGTTATTCAAGCAATAAGAACAAAAACAAAACTAAAAAAAATATGTACAAGTAAAACAGGGCTTCAAGAAAACCCTTATGAAAAATATGTCTTTAGAAACCGCCCTTTCAAAGGGCCACCTGCTACTTCTTCGCAAGATTTTGGAGAATGAAGGTATTGTTCTGTTGAACTGCTGTTATGACAAAAGGACCTGCCCAGAGAGCATAAAATTTGTCGTGTTTCCCCTTTTCTTTCCTTGTTGCATCCCATTTTAAGACCAGTTCCCCTATTTTGAAAATATTTGTTTTGACTTTCTTGTCGAAAATCTCCTTCATCTTTTCTTGGTGTAATTCTTTCTTTTCCAGAAGTTTCTCTCTATCTTGCTATAATTCTACAAGATTATGGATCCTTTGAGTTAAATCACTTGGTTCAGAGTCAATTTCTTGTAAAAAATTTGCAACTGGCAGTGCAAGTTGAACAGGAAATATGGCTTCAATACCATATACCAACTTGAAGGGGGATGTGCCAATTGACTTTTTATTTGTAACCCTGTCAGCACACAAAGCAAATTTTAGCTTGGAATCCCAGGCTCTGGTATTTTGTTCAAGAAGCTTCTTTATAATTCTGACTAAACTCATATTCGATGACTCAGCTAAGCCATTTCCTTGTGGATAGTAAGAAATAGAATGTACTAGCTGAATTCCCGACTCTTCACATAATTTTAACAAGTGTTTATCTTTGAATGCAGCAGCGTTATCAGTGACTATCCTTTTAGGGAAACCAAATACGGGGAATATGTTTTCTTGCAGAAAATTAATGATGACAGTGTGATTGGCGTTCCCGGTAGGAATGGCCTCAATCCATTTTGTAAAATAATCGGTGGCAACAAGGATCCATATGTGTTGACTGCTAGAAGACAGGTGAATCTCACCTATGAAGTCCAGACCCCATTGCTAGAAGGGACCTGTGACCACAATAGGTCTAAGGGGGAGGGATTTTAGTTGTTGTTTACCTGCAAACCTTTGGCACTTGTCACATTTTCTCACAAATTCACACACATATGAAAATAAAGATGGCCAGTAATAACCAGCTCTTAAGATTTTATGTGTAGTATTCTTCCAATAGTGATGTCCTCCACATTCACTATTATGGAATTCAGTCATGATCCTAGTTGCTTCCTCTTGGTTTATGCACCTCAATAATAACCCTATTGGATTTTTCCAGAACCATAAGTTGCCATTGATGCAGAAATTCATGGCTTTGAGCTTTAAAGCCCTCCCTTGTGTTCTTGTCAAATCTGAAGGGAATGATAAAGTTTGCAGAAAATGAATGATGTGGTTGTACCATTTACAGTTGGCTAGGTGAGATGAGACTTGCATTTCTTCACTTCCTTTATCCTCTGAAGACTGAATATTATCTACATTTACACTTACCAAATTTATCTCAAGCAGTTTACAATTTTTTTCTGTAAGAAGTTTGGCAAGGCCTTGACCTTTCACAAGTTTTGTCAGTTTGATCTCAACATCAAATTCAATTAACTTTTCTATCCACTTACTCCTTTTTCCATCTATGTCGGGTTGTATAAGTACATCTTTAACTAAACTAGAAGGCACATAAGCTATTACCTTGGCTTTAGGGATGTAAACTCTGAAGGCTTTTAATTACTTGATGAGCGTGTATGCTTGTTTCTCCAATAATTCATACTTCACCTCAGCATCCCTCAAGACTTTACTGAAGAAGGCAACTGGTTTCTCCTAATCATCGACATTTCTCTGCAATAGTATTGTTGCAATTGTGTCTTTCGAAGAAAATGAAAAGATATAAAACTCCTTGTCAAAGTCAGGGCTGATTAAAATAGGGGTTGTTGTAATGGTTGTTACACGTCAAAATTACTCAACTGGTTAAGTGTCGCATGCTCCTCTGAATTGTCGTAAGTGTCGCATATTCCTTACAACTTTCACAAGTGTCGCAAGTTGTTCGCAAGTGTCGCAAAATTTGTTCAAGCCTACTGCCATGCCGATGACACTAAGGAGTAACTTAAAACATCTCATACACTTGATTTGGAGAAGAGGAATTGATTAACTGAAGTCAAGGAACTCTTGACACCTGATAAGAGCTCTCAATCAAAGGTTCTGAGGGTGAGCGCTCCCCTATGTCAGTCTAGGGAGCGTTGGTGCTCCCCTATAAGGCTTCAGGGAGTGTTATAACGCTCTCCTGCCCCTTTGAAGGAGCGTTATCCACCTTTAGGGCGCTGGCACTCCCCTCAAGCTTCTTAGGGAGCGCTACAGCACTCTGATACCCTTTTTGAAGGAGCGCTGCCTAATCTAAGGTAGTAGTTGACCCATTGAGGAGAATAAGGGGAGGATCTTTCAAGTTTAGAAGTAAGTTGCATTTGAATTCTTGGTTCCATCAGGAGATCCCTGATCTAAGGAGGAGGTTCCTCAACTTGTTCTAAAGATAACTCAAGAGGTTAAGCTCCTCTTAACCTATATAAGCAAGCTCTATGATGGTGAAAAGGGGGAAGAATTGCTAGGAATTGCTAGCATGAAACCTATGATCTCATAGGAAACACACAGTCAGCCAAAGGAGAGTGAGCAGTGAAGTTGTTGTTACCCAGGTCGTGGATCTTTCGAGAAAGGGTTAGACAAAGGGGACTTGACGAAGCTGTCGCATTTGCATCTACGATTGTAAGTATTGTTGTCGTTATTCTCATTAATATGACACGCTTGGCATATTTATTTCTAGTTTGTGTCTGATGTTACATGAACTTATCATCGATAGATAGATCTATTTTCAATCTAATATCAATAGAATAGGAAGCGGTCGTATCTTGTTTGTCTAAAAAAATCAGCGAGGAGAAAAGGGTCGGAGCGCAACTCGGAGCGTGCAGGGAAAAACGTTGATAAAGAGGTACTTATGTTCTCCTTCCTTCTCATGTGTTAGTTTGTATAGATTTGAAAGGAAGTCAGTGTCCACGTTAAGCATTTTCTATCTTAGAGTTAAGGTCAAGCTCTTTGAGGTAATCCACTTGTCCGCAGGGAGATTTTCCTACAATAGAAACTGGTGACTCCACTGGGGAGATAGCCTCAAATCGAAACTTCTTATTTTGATTTCTCCTCATTGACCTTGTTCTACCCCTTGATTATTTCAGACCTGGTTCACTCCTCTTTTGATTGGTTTCATGAGCTGATTGGCTCCCTACCCCATCATACTCAGCCTAATTGTCGAGATTGAATTGCAATTTTTGGAATTTTTGACATTTTTAGGAGTTTTTTGAACCTGGTGCCCCTGTCCCTGTGTTAACAAAGCACCAGTGCTCCCTAATAGCCTTACACAGAGCGTTATAATGCTCCTTGCCTTTGGCAACAGAGCGCCAACCCTCCTTTGGCCAATAAACCTTCCAGAATTGTTTTTTCAGGGTTTTTCCTCTGTATCTCTCCTGCTGGGTAACCTTGTGAGTCAATCCTTCTTCTTTCCAGCTTTGACATCTGTCTTTTTCTTGAAGAACAAACATCTTGCTGCTTGGATTTTGTATCCTTCTTCACTATTGTTGTTGAGTTTTTCTGCCATTTGGAGTTTGAAACCCATGCATTGTCTTTCTCTTCTCGTCGACTGAACGAAAAACGCCGGTGAAGGTCATCAAAGGTCTACATATATTTTCATTTGGTTTTAGTCAAGATCATTGCTCTTCAATTTTTTATTTTGGGTGTGAAGTTTGATTTCTCTTTGATTGTTTCTTTTCTTTCGATTCTTGTTTTGATTACAACGAGAGGGTGTATTGTTTGTATGATTTTTTCTTGTGTTGGTATGATTTTCATTCATCCAAGAAGATAATTAGCAAGACGAGCATTGTGTTGAATTGGTCATTATTCATATGCAAACAATAAAAAGCATCTTCATGATTGATTGTGCATGTTAGAAGGCATCTAAATTTTTTTAGCATCACATCAGGATTTGATTGAAGAAAATTTGTTTGAGGACATTCCTTATCAGTGCTTGTTAGTGAAAATAACTTTCTCTCTCTCCCTTAGATAGACGTTCATCGAAAAGAAATGAATTCTTATCATCTCTGATGCATTTTTGGGATTGAGTCATAATTCCATTTGTTTCACTTCCATGCACCCCCTTTTGGGTAAAGAATAGCTATAAAAATCAACGCTAATTAAAATTTATTTAGAACTTTTTCTTTTCTAGGATCCTCCACCAATAGTAGACTAGACTTAGTACTTTGGATTAGGCTGTGAGCATAACTCTCCAAAGTTTCCAAAACAAACAGTAGCATCCTGAGTTAGGGAGAGTCAAATCCAATCATCGTATAAGTCTGCCTGGGATCCCCCTCTCACACAGGGGTTACGCACGAGGTCGCATTCGAGTGAGTTACGGAGATTATCCCTCCGTGGTTCAAATGATTGTGGTGGTCAAATCATATTATGGGGGTCACTTCAAGGTAAATCCACAATTACTACGTGGAAGCCTTTTAGCTGATTTCGGGCTCGATACCCTTCCCATACATTTGGATCGGACTGTCGATTGTTCCCGCCCAGGGGCTGACTGCGAATTGGTAACCTTAGTGGCCATAATCTTTAGGGTCTTACACAAGGTGATGGTGAAGGGAAGTCTCACTGTACCTGGAGCAGACATTGGTCAAACTCACTCAGGCTCC
>JZKD02S1982837.1:373211-412418 GCA_000966675.3 Picea glauca
GAGCCGTGTACATGTTTAATTATTATTCAGTCATATAATGTTTTATTCTCTTTGACAAATGCAACCTCATACATGTTTAGTTATTATCTAGTCATATAACCTTTTATTATCTTTGACAAATTTAGGTTTGAAGGGTGGTCACAACCATGATCCACAAGGCATTTCCATCAAGGAAATCATTTTCTTCACTTGCCTCATGTTGTTTTCCTTCATAGCCTTGTATACATTTTCAACTATTTCTCTAGCATATTCATTCAATAGGAGGTTAATCCAAGTTGTTTTCTCAAGCATAGATTCACCTGTTGACTCAAATTGGTTAGAAAACCTATAAATATCATATGGTAGGTTAAGATCAACCCTTTCCAATTTCTTTGTGCTCAAAATAGTTTCAATGAGTTATGTGCATAATTCCTTGGCTAAGAAGGGAATAAGTCTGTTTTTTGTTCCTTCAACATCACATCAGCCCCGAGCTTGGTAGGTTGGTATCTAATTTCCATGAGCACAACATTGTTTGTGACATGTTTGGGGAGAATATGTGGAGTTGAGGTGCATCCATATATATGTAAAAAGTTTCCATCTCACTCTAGGTACCAATCAATTATGGGTTCATTTTCCCTTAATAAATTCCTCCAAAAATCTTGGGTAGGGCTTGTTGAGAACAAGTTTGTAGAGTGGGGCTAGGAATACTTGACACAACTACTCATAATGATTTGAGTACTTGTACTTCCAAATCATATGATAATGGATTGGGATTGGTGGGAGAAATAGGTGTCACATCTAAAAAATACATGGAAACTCATTCATAGAGTAAACTACATACCACAAGAAAGTAACCATATGAAACTGTGGAGATTAATCCCCAGGGGCCTCAAGCAATTGATGGCAGTGTTGGTATTACTAAAAAAAAATTATGCATAATTAAACATGATCCCTTTGGTGATGATGCAATGTATGAGAGGACTCACTTTTTTGTTTCCATGAAAAATGAAAAACTATTCCATTTTATTTTGGCATGTATGTAAGATGAACTTGTCCAACGTGAGCTTTAATTTCAATTGAACCTCAAAACAACAATAAAACCCTAGACAATGAATCTAAATTGAAGAAATTCCAAGGAATACTTCATCAAAATGTAAGCACGTCTCCTCACTGCATTCAATAATTGTAAGGTCATGTCTTGCACCTTGATAAAGTAAAATAATAACTGTTAGTTTCGTAGTTGTTCCCAACCTAATGTTGGAATTTTTTTTTTCTTTGATGTCAACCCTAGAATAAGCCTCGAAGCAAGTCCAAGAAACCCCTAAAAGTGATGGGTTTATTTGAAGGAATAAGTGACGAATTTATTTTAAGGAGTATCCAAAGTGTTCCCCTTATGGCGTAGTTGTAAGCATGGCCCTCATGTGAATATGCTTTGAATAATCCTATAAGAAGACCCATAGGTGTGGTCATGAAGACCTAAGTTGTTTGAGGAAAAATATTATGAATGACATTGCAAGTGCATGAAAAACTCTCATAGATGGATATTCCTCGTCATGTTGTTTCCAATGGTAGGTGGTATCCCACGTGGTTCCTCATGGTTGAGAATTTATTTCCTCTTAAAGATGAAGCCCCAGAGTATGGTCAAGAAACCCCATATCTAAGGATAAGAAGTTACAAGTCGGCCCCAAATTTAATTAAAGGAGAATTGTTTTTGCAAACAATATACTATAGGTCATCCCTAATGGTAAGTAAGGGAGGTACTTGAAAAAGTATAAATACACATCAAATATATTCTTATTTGTACAAGTGATCAAGCGAATATGTGATCTATTAATGAGTTTGAGGTAGTGAATTTGAGGTAGTGGAGGAGTACGAAGGAGAAAAGTCTCAGAGCTGCATATGGGAGAAGAGTTTTTGGAAAACCCTAATTGAGTGGGCCCTCACAGGTCAGACATATAGTCTCCAACAAGGACCCTGTGGGTTGCACAACTATTGTCACATGAGGCCCCACGAGATGACCAGTCTTGTCCAACGAGGCTGAAGACAAAGCTTGATGAAGATGCTATCTTCTTTATGATGAAGCTGAGAAAGATATGATGATCATAGATCTAATGCATTAGGGATTCCTCATGATGAAAGGCATGTTTGTCTACATGTTTTGAGGTATGTCTTAGATATTGTGGTATATGCCTTAAGGCACATCTTGGATGGTTTGGCACATGTTCAAGGCATGATTTTTGCACATGGGTTGAGGAGTGATGTAGGAGCATCACTATCGAATCAATCCAAAGAAGACGTGGAAGTGAAGTTGACACATCAACGCATTGAAAGAGTCAAACCGAATCTTAACCAACTTGGTAGTAGTGTGGATATTTTTTGAATCTCTCGTTAATTAATTAGATGTATGTAAATTCAGACCACCATTTTGAACTGACGGATCATTGTAAATCCTTACACAACTGTAATATATTACAGGTGTAGGATATTGTCCCATATTAGTCATTAGGTTGCATTAATTAAGCTGAGTAGGTAACCGCTAGAATAGAAGGTGATAGATTTTAGATAGGGGGAAGAAGAGCAAAGGAGGCTCTGGGTCCTTAGACAAGTTTTCATGGTAGTGTTTATAAGAGAAAGAAGTTGTAACCATGTTTTTGGAATGAATAGAACATAGGAGAATTTATCCAATTGTACAGTGTTGATACTGTTTTACAGTTTTACTATTGTTATGTGTTTTTTGGATGTATGATGTTCATAATGGAGGAATAAATTTATGAAAAATTGAATAAGTTTCAAGTGTTTCTCTTCTGTAAGTTATGCAAGGAGTGCATACCGAATGCAAGAAGTGTGTGTGAGAGAGTCTTTTTTGACTTGAAGCTCAAGAGAGATAGGGTGGAACTTTTGTATGTAGAGTGTGCATATTAAACGCAAGGAGTGCATATGTGAAGTCTTTGAATTGGAGAAATAACTCAGATTTTTCTCATAAGAAAGTGCAGAGGTCAGTCGCAAGGAGTGCACAGGACCAGAAATTGACTAAGTGTTGAAGAAATCCTTCAGAAGAAAAATTTGCAACAGTTGGACAAGATAAAGGGTTAAGATATATCCAAGAGGAATGAATCATTTCAGACTGTTGGATCTAGGAAACATGCACAAGCTTTAAACTCTATGTACACCAAGGAGTAGATATCTTCGAATCCCCAAAGGAAACAAGGACCGTTGATCCAAGGAGGGATACACGTCAATAGATTGTAAGCTCCGGGTAAATTGCAATTGGGTTTCAATTGAGAATTGAGACTGCCAAAACTCGAAGACTCGAAGTAAATATGTACTGTCAGATCCAGAGGGACGCGTGGTGACAAATCGTGAACTTTGGATAACAATACTCTTTGAAGTTGAGAATTGAAATATTTGAACCCCGAAGGTTCGAAGTAAATTATAACTATCAATTTGAGGAGGATAAATGTCAACAGATCTTTTATTTTGGGAGATAGCCATTGTGGAGAAAGTCGGAGTTGATATTTGAAACTCCCGAAGCCCGAATCACGGAATAAATAACAGTCGTTGATTTAGAAGGGTTAATTTTGATCCATAGATTGGGAAAGGGTAGATCTCAATCGTCATGTTAAAAAGTGTCGCTGAGATCTTGAGATTGACAATCATGAAGGATTGCAGGGATCGAAAGTACTTAGATGTTAAAAAATTGATAGCGGGCCGGAATTGAAACCACGGTATTGCAAAAAGGATGCATGGCGATTTGTAGTGAATTACAGGGAGAAAAGTGGGTTGATCCAAAACCACTTTCGACCGCACCTGAAATCCTGTGTGGACATAGCTTGAGGTCACATGCAGGAAGGAGTTAACGGAGGAGGAGCTAGTGCCCGAGTCGTGATCGTTCAATAGTGAGAAGAAGAGATCACGAATGTTATAGAACTTCCATCGAAAGACAAAAAAGTCTTGTGTTTATTTACAAGCGAGACCATTAAGGTTTCAGAGAGCTAATTCATCTCTGAGAATTGAAGATCCTTGATTGGGAGGTCACGTAGCCCCAAGGAGAAAGGGAGGGTTTTCACCAAGTGGTATCAGAGCTTAAACAATATTGAATTTTTACTCAGTGTGTTAGGAACAGTTGAAGCGATGCCACCGAGGGTACGTGTAGAACCACCTTTAGCAAACCGTGTTGTAGGAAGAGAAATGAGAGAGATTCGTGCAAGTTTGGAAGTGATGGAAGCAATGCAAAGAAGAATACCTGCCGCTGAAGACGTCAGTGATGCAGAAAGTGAAGAAGTAGAGGTTGAAGAAGCTACAGGAGAAGATGCGGCTGAAGAATGCTTATTGAAAGCTGTTGTGAAGTTGGGAGCTAGAGAAAATATGGACGTTCCAATGTGTGAAGGTAATTTGGATGCCGAAGAGATATTGGATTGGATAAGGTCCATGGAAAAGTATTTCGACTATGAATATGTTGATGAAGGAAGGAAGGTGAGACATGTTGTCACATGATTAAAGGGACATGCATCACTGTGGTGGGATGAACTGTAGGAAGAGAGAAGGAACAAAGGCAAACAAAATATAAAGAATTGGGATAGGATGGTAGCCAAAATGAAGGCTAAATAAATACCTAAGGATTACCAAATAAATCTGTTCAGAAAGTTGCAGAATCTGAGACAGAGGGGTATGACAATGAAAGAGTATACATAAGAATTCTATAGGCTAAATATTAGGACTGGACAAACAGAGAAGGATGATGAAATTTTTTTAAGGTATATAATTGCCTTGTGGTATGAAATCCAATATGAGATCAGCATGATGACTATGAGGATAGTGAAAGATGCTTATCAGATTGCACTGAAGGCAGAAGAAAAGTTGGCCAAAAACCAGAGTCAACGAAACAGAAGTAGAGGCTCAAATAGAGGTAAGGGAATCGTCTATGATAAAGCACCGAAACCCAAGGAAGAGAGTGAGAAATCATATGGTCACTTTGAAAGAGGAGGAAGTTCCCGAAGAAGACCATTTGGTGGGAGAAATTATTTTCCTTGAGGAAGAGGAAGAGGTAGAAGAGGTGGAGTTAAATGTTATGCCCGTGGAAAGACATGACACATGTCTTGGGAATGCCTCGAGAGGAAGAAAGAAGGAGGAGGAGAATTACACATTTCGAAATCCCAGAAGAATGTGGAAGCAAAAGTAGCAGGAGGAAAATAAATTATGATGAGGAAAGTACTTCTAAAGGCTGAGAAAGAAATAGAAGACTCAGTTCAATGAACAAAGTTTTTTAGCACTTCTTGTAAAACAAATGATAGAGTTTGCAAGATGATTATGGACAATGGAAGTACTGATAATTTGGTATCTACAGAAATGGTGGAGAAGCTGAAGCTGGAGACAACTGCACACCCAAGTCCATATAAATTATCATGGTTGTAGAAAGGACATCAAGTAATGGTAATTCAACAATGCAAAGTTGAATTTAAAATAGGATGCTATAAAGATGAGATTGTGTGTGATGTAATTCCCATGGATGTTTGTCATATTTTGTTGGGGAGACCATGGGAGTTTGATAGAAATTTCATTCATGATGGGAGGAAGAATACTTATACTCTGGAAAAAAATGGTAGAACCCACATGTTACTGCCAATACAAGAGAAGAAAGAAAAGGAAGAAGCCAACACAATAATATTTCTCATGAGTGGGAAGGAACTCTTGAAAGAGATCAAGAAAGATCAATATATGTAATTTATTGTAGTAAGTAAGCCAAGAGTTATCCTTACCAATACTTCTATGAATGATTTACCTGAAGAAATTCAAGAATTGTTAGAGAATTTTGCTGACATAGTAGTGGATGAGTTGCCTCACTCATTACCACCCATTAGGAGTATTAGCCACCACATTGACTTGATTATAGGAGCCAATTTTCCAAATAAATAAGCGTATAGGYRGACACCTCRAGAGAATGAAGAAGTTAAGAATSAAGTTCAGGAGTTGTTGGATAAAGGTTTAGTCAGGGAAAMTCTAAGCCCATGTGTAGTGCCAACTGTATTGAKTCCAAATAAAGATGGGGGATGGAGAATGTGTATAGATTCCAGGACCATCAACAATATTACCATCAGGTATATATTTCCTTTACCTAGGATGGATGATTTGATGGATTGTTTGAGTGGAGCAAGCTATTTTTCAAAAATAGACTTGAAGAGTGGATATCATCAGATAAGAATGAGAGAGGGAGATGAATGGAAGACACTAAGGAGAAATATTCTACATATGACAATGAGTTTTATGCAGTGATTCAAGCTTTGAAGAAATGGAGACATTATTTAATTCCAAAAGAGTTTGTCTTGTATAGTGATAATCAAGCTTTGCAATTTATTACTAGGCAAGAGAAGTTGAATCAGAGGCATGCTAAGTGGGTAGAATTCATGCAAAATTTTACTTTTGTCATTAAAAATATTTATAGAAGTGCTAATAAATTTGCAGATGCTTTGAGTAGGAGGAATTTGGTTGTACAAGAATTCCAAGTGAAGACCTTAGGGTTTGCACCTTAAGGAAATGTATCGAGAAGATCCAGATTTTAAGAAGGCTTACGAAGCATATGAAAATCCTTTGTTGAGGGATAGCAACTCATGGGAAAAATATTTGATCTAGGATGGATCATTTTTTAAAGGAAGCCAATTGTGCATACCAAGATGCTCAATGAGAGATAATTTGTTGAAAGAAAAACATAGTGGAGGTTTTGCCGGACATTTTGGTCATGAAAAAACATTTGCACAACTGAATAGTTTGTATTATTGGCCAGGTATGAGGGAATATGTTAAGAAATTTGTAGAACGATGTAATATCTGTCAACATGCAAAAGGAAAAATACAAAATACTAGTTTGTATCAGCCATTGCCTATTCCAAAAAGGCCTTGGGATGTGATTAGTATGGATTTTGTATTGGGATTACCTAGAACTCAGAAGGGAAGTGATTCCATATTTGTTGTGGTATATAGGTTTTCTAAAATGTCATATTTCATACCATGCCAAAAGAAAAATGATGCTACACACATAGCCAATTTGTTTTTCAGATAAATTGTGAGATTACATGGATTGCCCAGAAGTATAGTCTCAGATAGGGACATTAAGTTTGTAGGACACTTTTGGAGGACTCTATGGAAGAGGCTGGGAACTAATTTATCTTTTAGTTCAACATATCACCCTCAGACAGATAGACAGACTAAAGTGGTGAAAAGGAGTATGGGAAATTTGTTAAGGAGTTTAGTCACTGAACAAGATCATCAGTAGGATGAGATTCTGGCACAGGAAAAATTTGCATTTAACAATTTAGTTATTAGAAGCACTTGAAAAATTCCATTTGAGATAGTATATGGAAGACAGCCAAGAGGGATTGCAGAATTGAGAGAGTTGAAACAAGATGAATTTAGGAGTGTTGGAGCAGAAGATTTTGCTACAGAAATGCAAAGACTTCATGATCAAGTTAGGAGGCAGATACACGATAGTAATCAAAAGTATACGGACAAAGTTGATTAGAAAAGAAGGGAAGTTCAATTTGAAGTGGGAGATGAGGTTTTAGCTCATTTGAGGAAGGAGAGGTTTCCAAGAGGAACATATAATAAGTTGAAGATGAAGAAGATAGGACCATACAAGATGCTTAGAAAATTTGCAGCAAATGCTTATGAGATCGAGTTGCCAGACAATGTTGGGATATCGTCGATATTCAACGTTGTAGATTTGTATCATTATAACAGAGATGACACATGAGAATTGGATGATCAGGAAGAGATTCAATGGGAAGAACAAATGCCTATAGTAGAAAAACCTCAGATGGAGAAAATTTTAGAACGAAGAGTTGGAAAGAAAACCAAAAGAAAGATATATCCTGAATATTTGGTGAAGTGGAAGGATCACCCTGTGGAAGATTCAAGTTGGGTAACTGAACCTGATATTTTGAAGCATGGCAAGACAGTGTGAGAGCTCATGGACAAGATTCCATGAATATTTTGGCCAGAGGAGTATGATGAAGGAGCATCGCTATCAAATCAAAGCAAAGCGGACGTGGAAGCAAAGTCAACACATCAATGCATTGAAAGAGACAAGCAGACTCTTAACTAGCTTGGTAGCAGTGTGGAGATTTTTTGAATCTCTCGTTAATTAATTATATGTATGTAAAGTCGGGCCACCATTTTGAATTGACAGATCATTGTAAATCCTTACATGATTGTAATATATTATAGGTGTAGGATATTATCCCGTATTAGTTATTAGGTTTCATTAATTAAGCTGAGTAGGTAACTGCTAGAGTAGAAGTTGATAGATTTTAGATAGGGGGGAGAAGAGAAAAGAAGGCTCTGGGTCCTTAAACAAGTTTTCATGGTAGTGTTTGTAAGAGACAAAAGTTGTAACCATGTTTTTGGAATGAATAGAACATAGGAGAATTTATCCAATTGTACAATGTTGATACAATTTTACAGTTTTATTGTTCTTATGTGTTTTGTGGATGTATGATGTTCATAATGAAGGAATGAATTTATGAAGAATTGAAGAAGTTTCAAGTGTTTCTCTTCTGTAAGCTATGCAAGGAGTGAATACCGAACACAAGGAGTGCATGTGAGAGAGTCTTTTTCAACTTGAAGCTTAGGAGAGATAGTATGGAACTTTTGTATACATAGTGTGCATATTAAGCACAAGGAGTGCATATGTGAAGTCTTTGACTTGGAGAAATAACTCAGGTTTTTCTCATAAGAAAGTGCAGAGGTCAGTCCCATGGAGTGCACAAGACCATAAATTGACTAAGTGTCAAAGAAATCCTTTAGAAGGATAATTTGTGGAAGTTGGACAAGATAAAGGGTTAAGATCTATCTAAGAGGAATGAATCATTTCAGAATGTTGGATCTAGGAAACTTGTGCGAGATTTAAAATATGTGTAAACCAAGGAGTAGAGATCATCGAGGCCCCGAAGGAAACAAGGACCATTTATTCAAGGAGGGGTACGCGTCAATAGATTGTACGCTTCGAGTAAATTGCAATTGGGTTTCAATTGAGAATTGAGACTGCCGAAACCCAAAGACCTGAAGTAAATATGGACCGTCAAATCTAGAGGGACGCGTGGCGACATATCGCGAACTTCAGATAACAATACTCTAGGAAATTGAGAATTGAAATATTCAAAACCCGAGGTCTGAAGTAAATTATAACCGTCGATTTGAGGAGGATAAATGTCAACAAATCTTTTATTTCAGGAGATAGCCATTGTGGAGAAAGGAGGAATTGAGGTTTGAAACTCCTGAAGCACGAATCATGGAATAAATCACAATCATTGATTTAGAAGGGTTAATTTTGATCCGTAGATTGGGAAAGGGAAGATCTGAACCATCAGGTTTAGAAGCACCATCGAGATCTTGAGATCGACAATCATGAAGGATTACGAGGACAAAAAGTACTCAGATGCTAAAAATTTGATAGCGAGCCACAATTGAAACCACATTATTGCAAAAAGGATGCCTGGCGATTTGTAGTGAATTGTGGGGAGAAAAGTGGGTTGATCCCAAACCAATTTTGACCGCACTATAAATCATGTGTGGACATAGCCTGAGGTCACATGCGGGAAGGAGTTAATGGAGGAGGAGCTAGTGCCTGACTCGTGATCATTCAATAGTGAGAAGAAGGGATCACAAGTGTTATAGAACTTGCATCGAAAGACAGAAAAGTCCTGTGTTTATTTACAAGCGAGACCATTAAGGTTTCAAAGATCTAATTCAGCTTCGAGAATTGAATATCCTTGACCAAGAGGTCATGTAGCCACAGGGAGAAAGGGGGGGGTTGCACCAAGGAGTATCTTGGATATTGCGTACATGGTTGAGACATATCATGAATGATATGGTATATTTTTGAGGTACATATTTTGGTACATGGTTGAGTCATATATTTTACACATCAAAATTACTCACTTCAATGATGACCTATTGTTGTCATTACAAGTGTCGCATTTTGGCTGCAAGTGTCGCAAACATCATACAGTCATCTTGCCTATGTCGTGTCTCAAACGACATCACAAAGAACACTTGAAAACACCCTCAAAGACTGGTTAAAGAAGGAGAAATAATCCGATGAAGAGTACAAAGCCTTTTTCTTTGAGAAAACCACTTAAAAATTAATTTTCAAGAGAAACGCTCCCCCAACCACTGACAAGGAGTGCTAGCACTCCCTAAACTCCTTTGGGGGAGCGTTGTAGCACTCTGTACACACTTCTGGGGGAGTGATAGGATTTTTTGTCGAAAACTTAGGCTTCACTCCCCTACCCACTAGCAGGGAGTGATAACGCTCCTTGTCCTCCTTTGGGGGAGCGTTGTAGCACTCTATGCACCATTCTGAGGGAGCGTTATGTTGTTGAGAAAATTAGGGGAAGATCCCCCTTATCTCTGAAATCGGTTGGATTCAAATCTGAGGTCAAGGTTGGATCTTAGGGAGGATCCACAACTAATGGAGAAATATCCTAAACTTATCCCAAGAATATATAAGGTGGTTAGGCCTCTCCAAGCTTATATAAGGAGGCCTCCTCATGGTGAAAAGATAGAGGGAGGAATTGAGAAATACCTAAATTATGATCTCATAAGGAAGGGGAGACATTTAAGGCATCAAAATTATGATCTCATAAGGAATATAATCAATGAAGCATAGTAATTATTCTTGTGGATCATTCGATCAAAGTGTTTGGACAAAGAGAGCTTGGTGAGGCTGTTGCATCTGCATCTATAGTTGTAAGCACTTTTCTTTGTTTTCATTAATATATATGTGCTTGGCCTATTTCCTTCAAGATTATGTTTATCTGCATGAACTTGTCTTTAATGGATAGATATAGTTTCAAGCTAATCATAGTAGAATAGGAAGCATGTTTTGTCTTTAATTGGATTGTAGGACTTGTTGAAGAGCTCGGAGATCGGATCTCAACTCGGACTAGGCGAGGACAAACATTGTAAAAAGGTACATCTTCTTCCTCTTCTCTATACATTAGTTTAGCTAGGTTTAAAGGGATGTCAATGATCAAAATTAGCACCTTTTTGTCTTTGTCTTAGGAGTCTAGAGCCTAAGAGGGGATTCACCTGTCTGCAGGGGGATTTCCCTGTAATAAAAATTGGCGAGCGGATTTCCCTGTAAAAGAAATTGGCGACTCCAGTGGAGTCGCTAATTTTTGTTACAAGGAAATCCCCCTGCGGACAGGTGAATCCCCTCTTGGGCTTTAGACTCCTAAGACCAAGACAGAAAGGTGCTAACTTTGATCACCAACATCCCTTTAAACTTAGCTAAACTAATGTATAGAGAAGAGGAAGAAGATGTACCTTTTTACGATGTTTTTCCTCGCCTAGTTTGAGTTGAGCTCTGATCTTCGAGCTCTTAAACAAGTCCTGCAATCCAATTAAATACAAAACATGATTTCTATTCTACTATGATTAGCTTGAAACTAGATCTATACATTAAAGAAAATTTCATGCAGATAAACATAATCTTGAAGGAAACAGGCCAAGCACATATATATTAATGAAAACAAGGCAAAGTGCTTACAATTGTAGATGTAGATGAAACAACCTCACCAAGATCTCTTTGTCCAAACCCTTTGCTCGAATGATCCACAAGAATAATGATTATTCTTCATTGATTATCTTCCTTATGAGATCATAAGTTTGATTCCTTCAATGTCTCCCCTTACTTATGATATCGTAAGTTAGGTATTTCTCAATTCCTCCCTCTATCCTTTCACCATGAGGAGGCCTCCTTATATAATTTTGGAGAGGCCTAACCACCTTAGAGATTTTTGGGATAGGTTGAGGATCTTTCTCCATCAGTTGTGGAACCTCCCTAAGATCCAACCTTGACCTCAGATTTGAATCCAACTAATTTCAGAGATAAGGGGGATCTTCCCCTGATTTTCTCAATAGCATAACGCTCCCCCAGAATGGTACAAAAAGTGCTATAACGCTCCCCGAAAGGAGGGAAAGGAGCGCTAACGCTCCTTTCTAGTGGGTAGGGGAGTGTTGCCCAAGTTTTCCTAAAAAATCCTAGTGCTCCCCCAGAAGGGTGTACAGAGTGCTACAATGCTCCCCCAAAGGAGTTCAGGGAGTGCTAGCACTCCCTGTCAGTGGGTGGGGGATCCCTACCCTTCAAAATTGATTTTTAAGTGATTTTCTCAAATCAAAAGGCTTTGTACTCTTCATCAGATGATTTATCCTTATTTAACCAGTCTTTGAGGGTGTTTTCAAGTGTTCTTTGTGATGTCGTTCGAGACACGACATATGCAAGATGACTGTATGATGTTTGTGACACTTGCGGCCAAAATGAGACACTTGCAACACTTGTAATGATGACCATAGGTCATCATTGAAGTGAGTAATTTTGATGTGTAATAGATTGCCCCCCAAAGTGCAAAGTTAGAAGATGAAAACTGATGATTGAAGTACTTTGTAGAGTTTTTCGAGCAAGGGTATGGAATCAGAGAACCTGATAGAAGATGCACACAACCATCAAACAAATATTATGATATGGTTAAATCTCAGGGTAGGCATTCCTATGCTTGAGTGATAAATACATTCAAGGTATGGCTGCCATAAGATACACTGCAGATCCATAATTATATTGACAAAAAGCTATAGCCACCAAAGATACAATGTGGATCTATACTTCCATGACATGAACTGATCGTAGCCGTGAAAAATACACAGTGGATCTATGAGATGACTAGACATAGCCACAGACCAATATAGAGTGGATCTATGTGATAGTATATGTGTCAATATTCAAGAGAAACTCTGTCACAACCTGGGTAAAGTACATATTAGAGTGATCACTCAACCCAGGGTCTTGTTACTGATCATAATGTAGTACAAATCTAACCATGTGAATAGATGTCCTGATGTTGAAAATAGAAGAAACCACTTGATTACCAGTCAATGAGGTAAACCATTAACAAGTGCGAGGGAAATCACCATTGATGTCAATGATTCCCAAGGTACCCTAGTACATTCTAGCGAATGTGAATAGATGAGATGAAGTCGAACATCCGTGGAATCATCCGATCATAGGTCAATGATGTAAACCCACTGTCAGAAGCGAGGAGGCATGCCATTGAGGCATGTAGGTCCCAAGGTACTAACTGGTTTCTAAGTCTAGTTCCTAGATAATGTGATGAAGTTGAGAGGATCAGACTCGCCGAAGGAGGGCCTTGAGGTATCCCCCATCAATGACATGAAACAAACACAGAGATGTAAATTGGTGGATCAAATGAACATGGACTAACATGGGTATTGAAATAGGAAATTTGCGATGGTTGACTCTCGGGGCAGATACTTCCCTTGAACACCAAGGCACAACAACAAAAACATGACATGGACCAAAACACAATAATGCAGTGGATACTATGACTTTCGTCGGGTGATCCAAAGGAGTAAGGAAACTCAAAGGATTGGTTTAGTGTAGAGGTTCAGTGGATTAAAATTTGTGCAAAGACAAAGTGTCGTGTTCAAGGGAAACTGTAAGGGTGACTGGTGATATTTTCAAAAACTGCTTGGCTTGCTTCCTTCAAATTCCCCCCCCATCCAGATACACAAGTACCTCCTTTTGATTTTAATGAGCTCGAGGAGGGTAACACATGCTCGAAGAAGTAAGTCCCTCTTCCTTTGTTTAACAAACTAGAAGAAGTAAGGGTTTGGTCCCATATGGGCCCTTCAATGTATATGTTTTTAATGAGTCCAGAGAAGGTAAACTCAGTGATTTTTCATGTTTAGAGAGTCTGAAAAGAACTTAAAGATGAATCTAGTGTTTTCATTTTTCATAATGTTAGTCTCATGAGGCCGAAAAAGAGATAAATTATCACTCAAAAGACGCCCTTTCAAACCTTTTAACGAGTGGGAAAGGAAGCAAGATCACTTGGAAATCTTTTTACGTTTAGAGAGTCTGAAAAGATCTTAAAGACGACTCCAGTGGGTTCCTTTTTCATGTATCCATGTGTGTCTGAAAAAGAGATAAAAGGTTAATCGGTTACACTCTCATGTATTTACGAGCACAAGAAATAAAAAAGACTAATCTCGGTAACTTATTCTCATGTATTTACGAGCATGAGAAAGAACAAAGACTAAGCTTGGTATTGGTTTCATTTTTACATGAGCTTGAAAAAAATTAAACTATGCTTGTAAATTCCCAATGTAATTTCCAAAGGTAGGGAAACCCATGGATGGTTGGTACTCTGCCCCCATAGGGATACCCATGGATGGTTGGTACTCTACCCCCAACTTGAGAAGCTAGCGACTTAACTCCAAAATGACCTTTTAATGAGTGGGAAAGGAAGCAAGATCACTCGACAATATTTTCACGTTTAGAGAGTCTGAAAAGAGCTTAAAGACGACTGCAGGGGGTTCCTTTTTCATGTATCCATGCAAGTCCAAAAAAGATATAAAAGGTTACTCGGTTACACTCTCATGTATTTACGAGCATGAGAAAGAACAAAGACTAAGCTCGATAAATTATTCTCATGTATTTACGAGCACGAGAAAGAACAAAGACTAAGCTCAATATTAGTTTCATTTTTACACAAGCTTGAAACAAAATTAAACTATGCTTGTAAATTCCCAATGTAATTTCCAAAGGTAGGGAAACCCATGGATTGTTGGTACTCTACCCCCATAGGGATACCCATGGATAGTTGGCACTCTACCCCCATCTTGAAAATATAGCGGCTTAATTCCATAATGATAATCAAAGGCTGGAGACATGCCCCCCCAAGCTTCAATTCATTCACCGACTTTGAGGTTGTCACCAATTTCTGTACTAGATGGAGAAAAAGGATAAGGGTGGATGAAATGAAGGTTCAAATATGAGACCTAATGAAAGACTC
The DNA here is from genome assembly GCA_000966675.3 of Picea glauca. Taxonomy (NCBI): domain Eukaryota; kingdom Viridiplantae; phylum Streptophyta; class Pinopsida; order Pinales; family Pinaceae; genus Picea; species Picea glauca. The sequence continues at coordinate 388,054 of JZKD02S1982837.1, forward strand.
GACTGAACGAGAGAGGTTACTGTTTCATTTTTTAATGATCTTGACATAGGAAAATAATTATGCTCAAGGCTTCGGGTTCAATTCCCAGATTTATGTTTCATTTTTTAACAAGATTTCTACAGAGAGGAAAACTATGCTTGTTAACTTATACTTGATCATGGCTTCCAAGAGGATAATTCTCTGGAAGGGATACATGTCAAGGGACAAACGTCAATCATGGCTTCCAAGAGATATTCACTAGATGGAATAAAAGCACTCTGGAAGGAATACATGTTGATGACCTCGATAAGGGTAGGGAGATCTGGCTCTAATAGCCCTATCGAAGAGATCACCATTTCAACTACCAGATCTAAGTCAAGAGAGACCGAGCTTACAGTGAGAGGCTCATCTTCATTGGTAGCTGAAGGCATAGGAGATAACACCACATACTTGACCCATGGTAGGGGCGATACCATCTGCATATAAGAACCATTTAGGGAGGTCATTGGGTTGGTAATCAAGTTAGGATCAATGCATGAAAGTTGATCAATAGCCACAATTCTTCCATCATGAGGGAAAGATATCAGACGAAAAAAAGTGGACACAATAGCTTTCATGGAATAAACATAATCTCACCCAAGGAGTAAATTGAAATCCAAGGGGTCCTAGACTACCATAACATCAATAAAGATAGTTTCCCCTCCCAAAGTTATGGGAAACTGAGGAAGGAATCCTAAAGGGTGACTAGTTCTTATTTTAAAAGAGAATAAAGTCTAGATAATCGACACAAGCTGAGGATAACCCAAATCTTGCCAAGAAAAAGAGAACAAAATACTAACGGACGAACCTTCATCTATCAGTGTCTGAGGAACAACCTGATCACAAACCTGTACTGTAATCTTGAAAGGAATGTGAGAGGGAAGATGAGGTCCAGCTAGCGCACCCCAATAAAAAAGGACGGCCTCAACATGGTAGATTATGTATCAACAAGAAAAACATGGGAAGTATCGGGTTTACTCTCTAGAGGGAGATTAGGATCGACCGGTGATGGGATCAGATTGACCACTTGGGTTTTATCCTCCAAGGGGAGAATGGGGTCGACAGGTGGAAACAGATCGACCACTTGGGTTGCACTCTCTAACGGGAGAGTGGGATTGATCGAATATGGGATCAGATCAACCACTTTGTCAACTGGTTCAACTAAGGATGTGATCAGATTGATGACATGATCAACCCGACTGACCAATGAAGGGACCAAAGAAACCACTTTGGCAGTCGTCGTAGGAGGAGTGGGATTGACCACATTAGCACTCTTTAGATGAAGGGTGGGACTGACCAATGATAGGACTGGATCAGTCACTTAGGTTTCACTTTTCAGATGAAAAGTGGGACTGATCGATGACGGAACTAGATCAACTACTTTGGTTAGTGGTTCAACCAAGGATGAAACTAGATTTGACCACCTGATCAACTAGACTGATCGGGGATGGAACTGGATTGACCATTCCATCAACTAACGATGGGTTGGGGGAAATCTTACGATAGCCAGTTGGAAGTTGAAGATTTTCCAAAATAGAAGAATCCTCATCCATATGAGGACAAAGGTGGGAATAATGGTCACCTTCACATAACATGCAAGGAAATTTGGCAGTTGTCTTCTTCTTACCAACCTTAATGTCACTAGTTGATGGGGCATTACCAACATGTCCAACAGGGGCTGATGATTCAGAGGACCACATTTCTAAGACCTTGGGAAGACTAGGGAAATCCCTCAGAAAGTGGTCACCCTTACAAAGACTGCAAGTGAATTTGGGTTTTGGATTCATTGTTTTAATATTGTTGACCTCATCAACACTCCCAATACGATTACTAGTAGCTGGTTTCTTGGATCCAACATCTGATATGGTTGAAGGCTTGGTCCTTTTCAGGTTCTTCTTCTTCTTCTCTTTCTGTTTCTTCTTCTTCTTATCAACCTGGATACTTTCTTTGGAGATTTCACTAGGAGAAGAAGAAGAAAGGGAAGGATACTTAATAGGTGAAGAAAGAAAAATTTTGACATGAGGTTGATGTGTGGGTGGTGTACTTACATCTAAAGCATTAGGTGCAGCTGAAACACTGGGAAGATTCAAGATCACCAAAGTGGGGAACAACCAAACCAGTAATCCGATGGTGAGTCCCAAAAGACTCAGCAAGGCAATGTACGGAGGAGTGATGTTTCCAAAAGAAGGAAAGGTGAAAGGTTCTCTGGGACAAGGGGTGCCTCCATTGGTACTCCTAGGAGTTGATTCCATTAACACTGACTTGACCTAAGGTCCACTAAGTAAAATAAACAACACACGCTATGAATCTAAGAAGCAAACAATCAAACAAAACTTCCCATAATGAAACCACTAGTTGGTGATGAAATCCAACGTTGCGAGATAAATATAGGAAGGGGCGGGGATAGAGTGGGTGGATCAGTTATGTTGGCGACCTACTTAATGGACTTACACCTTGATGCAAGCTTCCATGCAGTAATTGTGGATTTACCCTCCAAGGAGCCCGAGTGAGTTTGACCAACGTTTGTTCCAGGTATAGTGAGACTTCCCTTCACCGTCACCTTTTGTAAGACCTTGAATATTATGGCTTCTAAGGTCACCAACTCACAGTCATCCCTTGGTTGGGTACAGTCGATAGTCCAGTCTGAACGTATGGGCAGGATAACAAGTCTGAAATCCTTCAAGAGAACTAAGGACAAGTGGACCGGTAGAACTCCAGAGGACCCCAAACGAATTAAGAGTTCGCGAAGCACCGAGACCAAATGAAGATAGTTAAACCTCAATAATAACCCCCAATATACGATCTGACTACTACGAATGGTTAAACCACAGAGGGATAATATCCATAGATCTCTCGAATGTGACCTCGTGCGTAATCCTTGTGTGAGAGGGGGATCCCTGTAAGATTATACGAAAATTGGATTTTCTCTCCCTATCGTAAGATGATAAGTTTGTTTGACATCTTTGGAATGTTATCCTTTCAACCTATTCCAAAGCCCTACCTCTTAAGCTAATGTAGGTTTGGTAACATAAAATGTAAAAATGTCTGATAAATTTAGCGCTTGATTTTAAGGCTGTTGTATACTCAAGAGGAAAATGGTGTGGGAAATATGGTGTTTTGACCGACTTGAAACAATGTAAATAAATGATAATGAAAATATTTCACTTTGATGAAAGCTATACTGCGAGAAGGAGAAAACATTCATCATTACAAATGCACAATGTCCCAAAAAAAACCAAAAACCATGCAATTCCGCTACTTCAAATGTAAGCTAGTTTCACTACCCAAAAGAAAAAATGCATCTGTCTTCTTTATTTGATTCTGATGTATACATAAATTAAATATAAACCCTTCAATTCTCCACTAATTTCAATAAGGAGAAAGAGTCCTATGCAGATGCAAAAGACATGAAGTAAAACGGCTATAAACAAAGCATGTGCTCAAAGAAGTGAGGTATGAAAGAAAACAAGTAGAAATTTGTTCTGACAAACAATAAAACAATCAAGGATTCTAAAACCAATCAAGCATTCAAGGAACACAATAAAATGCAAAGAAGAATCCAAGAAAAGATAGGGAGAAATAGAAATCACTCAAAACTGTCCCGAAAAAACAAGCAGCTAGAAAAAGGCAATTTCACATTTCTGAAAAAGGTTTCAAGCTCCATTCAAGGAAATAGGGAGTGATAATAATAAAACACCAATCCAAACAACTTCACAAACCAACCACAGACTCTGGGTAAAGACTTCTGTAAAACAGGATGCAAAAGACTGAGCAGAAGAAGGCAAAAACTCCTGAAAAAGAGACTAGCGCTCCCCATATCAAGGGTACAGAGCGTTGAAACGCTCCCTAAAATACTATAGGGGAGAATTGGACAGATTTCAACGCTCTGGTATGGCCTAGGGGGGGGGTGCTAGTCCTTCTAGAATTTGAGAAAAAGAGCCAAAAAATGCAAAAACACTCACCCAAAATGCATAAAAATTGGTGAAAAAGTAAGTGAAGATGGGAGAAGGGTAATGGATCATAAACAAACAATAAAAATCATCTAAAAGGTGGGTAAAGGGAAGGGACAAACCAAGGAAATACAAATATATTTTTATCCCCAGTGGACTTGCCAATTCTTGTTATAGGGAAATCCCCGTGCGGACAGGTGAATCCCCTCTTGGGCTCTAGACTCATGAGACCAAGATAGAAAGGTACATCTTTTTCCTCTTCTCTATATATTAGTTTATCTAGTTTTAAAGGGATGTCAGTGATCAATGTTATCACCTTTCTATATTGGTCTTAGGAGTCTATATCCCAAGAGGAGATTCACCTGTCTGCACAGGGATTTCCCTGTAACAATATCTTTGGTACATGATTCATGGATAATACGTAAATTGGTTGAGGCATATCTTGGCACATGGTTTATGGATATGGAACATGATTATTACATGGATGTTATGGCACACATATCTTATCACATGGTTTTATCCACATCTTGGTGTATGATTTATGTGAGTGGATCTGGTCTTATTGGTGATTATGTTGATGAGGTTTCAGTATCAGTGACAATATATCAATGAAAATGACAATGATAGAGATAATATATCAGTGACAATGACAGTGATAGTGAAAATGATAGTGACATAGACAATATATCAATGACAATAACAGTGACAAAGACATTGATAGTGGCAGGTTGATGATGATGTATCAGTATCACTGATAGTGATAGTGGCGATGACAAGTTGAATCTACATTTATATTTCATGGAGGTAGGAAGCATCAAGGAAAGGGTGTTGTAGACTCATTCCAGTTGGATATGGAAAATACAGGGAGTCATAGATTCCTTCAAGTTGGGGCCTATAAATCAGGGGGTCATAGCCTCCTTCCAATGGGAGCCAAATAATTCAGGGAGTCGTAGCTTCCTTTAGGTTGGAGCCTGTAAACTATGAGGTTAGAGCCTCCTTCTAGTTGGAGTTGGAGAATTTGGGGAGTTTTAACTTCCTTTAGGTTGGAGCCTTTAAATAAGGGGTTGGAGCCTCCTTCCAGTTGGTGCTGGATAATTTTGGAAGTTGGTGCTTCCTATGAAGGAAATCTTTTGATACATAAGAAAGCATTGTGTGGTTTTCTCCCATTTGGGTTTCCACATAAAATTCTAGTGTACTATGTATCCATGGTTATATGTTATGCATTGATGAATGGAATTATTCATTATATATTAAATGCAATCATAAGTGATAAATTGTTGATAAGTTCATGATTACATGTTCTGATTAAAAGTGGAAAAAAGTGCTCAATACTGATTAACCCTCTCCTCTCAATATTGGTGAATATTCCAACAACTAACTCTGTTGTTTCCATGAAAATGCAAAACTATTCAAATGTATTTTGACATGCGTGTAGGATGAACTTGACTAACATGAGCTTTCACTTCAATTGAACCTCAAAACTGCAAGAAAACCCTAGACAATGAATCTGAATTTAAAAAAATACAAAGGAACAATTCATCAAAATATAGGTATGTCATTTCATTGCATTAAATAAATTAGCAAATTTTGAAATAGCCATATTACAGTGCTCTAGGAATGGGCATGCTATTAGATACAAATTAGTTTTGAACAATTTTGCCTAGTGATAGAGTGGAAGGATTACAACTTTATATTGATGTAAAATGAATACAAAGTTATGGTTGTGTAGAGCACATGTAGAGGTCAATGATGTCATGTTCTTGTATTATGATCTATATTGTACAATTTCTAAAAGGTTAAATAATCACATGAAACACTCACATTATAAGTGTAATAAACTAGCCTCGTTACTAGGAGACATTTTCCCAAGCCATCTACTTATAACTTTAAACAAGAAGGTAGTATCATTGTAAATTTTGGCAATCATCAAATCTACATAAAGAATTTATTATGAATTTGGCCTACATCTTCTTTGTGAATGAAATTCATTTACTTATTTTGTGTGAAATTCATGCAATGTAGGGGACTTCAATGCCAAGATCTATATAATTATACATAGAACCAAGTTCTAGTTTTTCCACCTCCATTGGCTCCTTCCTTTTTGTTCCTTTTTCCTTATTAAGTGTCATGTTTCAAAGCTATTCTTATGCATCATTGGACAATATAAAGTTAACTTCTTTGATTAAAAATCATGCCAAAAGATATGAATACACTTGGGGTGGCATGAAATAAATGCTAAACTACATTGCAGATGAAGAAAAATAATGTATTTCTATCTCTATGCTTAGAAAAATGTTTAACATTTGACATAATCCTTTGATATAGCCACATAGAGAATTTCAATGTGATCATGTATGCTTAGTGCAATGTGGTTTTATGTTCGATAATTCTTATCAATTATATTATTGGCATGAATCTTACCAATGGAATGAGAAACATAGTCTCTTAAACAACTTCAGTTTCAAAATTCTAATGTCATTTCCGACCCCTTATTGCACTAGTAATAGACCAAAGACCTAAATTAACCTTAATTCCTAAAGTTGCAAGTATATAAATGTAAAGGCTTCTTCCTATAAAGTGGTTTGCGAGCTAGGGAGATAATGTAAAGTCTAGTTGTGTTGTTGAGTTGCTACTCTTTATAGAAGTGTTAATCTTTGCAATGATGATTATATGCTAAATATGAATGGAATGACCCCCATACTTCAGTACTTGTTTATTGTGTTGATGATCTATTTTGATGTTGTTCTTCATTATGATGTATTCCTCTATTTCTATTTCTACTTATTTTCTTCATTAATGGATGCTTGCATCTTTTGTATAACCTAATCTATGTTATAATATTGTTCCAATGGTGAAGGTAATGAGCACATGGTCTGTATATTAGAGCATGAGTTCATATATGGTTATGTATGTCACCTATTAACTTTGTCCCACAAATCTCAAGTCTTCACAATGCACTCCAGGTGATAGATTCCTTGTTTGCAGGGATTGATATGTCGATGTGTTGTGCTAGCACCAACAACTTCCCTTTTTATTGTTTTTTGATTATAAATACAAAACATTTCTCAAGAAATAGGGACCCTCCCTTGTATTTTTCGAGGCCTTTTCATCATGGGAAAAGAACCTAACTTTTACTTGTGCAAGATTGAGACCTTTTGGGCCCTTTACTTAGTTTTTTCATCATTTCTTGGACTCAAAGTCTTCCTTGCCGATACGATGAGGGAGATCATTCTTCCTTCATTGATACACCCCAGCATAACTGGCTTGATAATTTCTTCGTCGATACATGGAATGAGCCAACACTTAACATAATTTTTGCAAGCTTCCTCATGTATTGATGTTCAATCATTCTTTGTTCGCCGATACATCGACACTCCTCCCTTCTTTTGCACTGACACTCCGACATACATCCATTTTCATCCATCGACCTGAAGTTTTTATTCACCTGTCACACGCTAATCCGAAAATCCTTAGATGTCAAATTAATTCTTAAACATACATCAACATCCAACCAGATTTGGGAAAATAAGATCATTATGACTATTTGAAAAATATCATGTGAAAACTTTTACTTATCCATAAACTTCATTAACTAATAATAACTTGCAGAAACAAAAATGAAAACATGGAGAGAAATATTAACAACAAAGATCAAGGAAATTTACACGAGTTGATAATGAATTTCACCCACCTTGGGCTACGTCTCCAGGTCCACTTCAAAATGAGAGACCACTAAATTATTACTCAAATGCTTGATACAATAATGACTCTAACTTGTGCTTTTACAATGACCTTATAATACGTTTCTCAAACTCAGACGTGACTGTCAAAATCATCTCCTTCTCAAAAAACTAAAACTTTTGATTGTAAACACCCTATACTTCTCTCAAAGAGATCTATGGCATGAAAAACAATGCAAAACCAAACTAGTATCACCTCTTGGCATGCATCCCAATGCACCCAGCTCTCCTTCTTGGCACACAATTCTATGTCATGCATTAGCTCGAGCACCTGGTTTAAATATGGGAATTTGGTGGGGTCAAACACCACCCGACCCCCTATATTCTTGAGTCTCACATTTATTTAAACATAAATGTAATTTGATTGGTGGTTCTAACTAATGGACTCACGTGGTGTAATGGTCGGATATTTGGGTTAAGTCATTAGGTCCTCAACCTAGAGGTCGCGGGGTCGACCTCGGTCGACACCTATTTTCAACATATTGTTATAACATGTGAACTTAAATATAGAACTGTCTAATGGAATATTCGATAATATGGTTAGAAGGATTGGTTAGACCATTTTTTTTTGAACCGAAGGTCATGGATTTGATTCCCCCGGACCCCAACTTATTTTGATACCCCTCAGACCAACTGGGCCAATAAGATATTGCCACATGGCACTCTCATATTGGTCCACATCATTTCCACTATACACCTATCAAATTCCCTGTCAACTTGCCATGTCACATGTCATACTACCACGTGTCACCTACTATGTCAATGTCGTACTTCCACATGTCATTCCTTACAGTGCCACGTCAGCACCATACCTTCCACCTGTCATCCATACTACCACATGTCATCATTTCAGTGATTCCATGTGTCATTTGTATAGTCCATGTGTTGTGTATGTACAATGTCCATATAGTGTTCGTACAGTACCACGTGTCACCTCCTGGTGGTGCCATGTGCCACCCCCTTTTTTCCATTTGCCATGTTTTTGCCAAAAATTTGAAAGGCCATAACTTTGTCATATGGCATCTGTTTGAGGCCATTCAAATTGTGTTGCAAATTTCTTGTCAAGATCTTCGAAATGAGGTCATTTCCATAAGAATTTGAGACTATCAATTTTTGAGTGTTCCAAATCCTCTTGGATCACACCTCCCCACTAAAGAACTTTTGGAACTCCAAAATTATGGATCATTTAGAAATGAAGTGAGGGTACTTCTGCCTCACTTGTCCAGTATCATCCATCCATCCAGATTGGATAATGAGCACCCAAATCATCACAACAATAATGAAAAATAAAACAACATTGTTGATCAAGTTAATTATTCCCTCAAATTCACAAAATCTACCATTCATTGTTGTAGATATGAACCATACTCCACTGACTAGCATAAAAATGAGCAACAAAACTGAATATACAGATGTGAAAAACAATGAATCAACAACATATTTTCCCTTCTTAATAGGAAAAACATCAACCAAAGGACATGTTTTACTTCCAGTCGTAGGTTGTAAATATGGATCATGGATACTAGTATTAACTATAATTTTCATGTTCCCTGTAGTGACAATAGTCAAATTAGTCTTCATCTGATGAGCTCTCACAATGAACTCAATTCCATCCTTGAAAATATGAAACTTTATGTGATCACAAATTGTAACTTACATTGCTTAGTTACGTGTAACTAAGTATTATCACAAATCCAACCCAAATTGGGCCGAGTATCATAAGATATGTGACAACTTCCTAGATCCACTGTATCAACTCATATTTGACTTGCAAACATCGTACATGATAGACAAAGCATAGGCCATAGTCACAAGAATAGGTCGGTATTGGTATCTTCTGGAATATGGAACCTACCTCAGGATATACATAGCTACCAAGGCTCCACACTTGCTTTGGAAATTCATCCTGGACATATTGGTGTTCCAGGAGATTGCATACTAGATATTCATACATGGGGTTGGGGAATCATTGTAAAAAGATAAGAAGTCCATATTGCCTCCTCTCTCACTTTAGGTTAGGTCATATTTATTTAAGGACATCAAGGAAACACAATTTGAAGTGAATACTTTAGCATATTTCCACTTTGGTGAGGAAATATTCTGAAGGAATGATGCCCTGGATGTCATCAGAGACCACTAAAACAATTGCAAGTACATGTGGGATTACACAACTGACATCTGGGAGGAGGAGGAAATTCACTATAGAGAAAGAACTTACCAAGATGTGTTATTTAAAATAAGAGGAAACCCTCTGGGTATAATTGAAGATGAGCAACAAGATCGAGAGGCCTAAAAAAAAGACAAAGAAGAGGACAACAACAAATAAAACATCTAAAGAAACAACAACTAAGGAAGAAAGGAAAAGGAAAGAAAAAAATTCCGTTCAATTAGAAGAGAACAAGAAAATAAAAGAAGAGGAGGTCGAACAATAGAAACATAAAGTGGATGAAGAAGCAACAATGACTGAAGAACAAAGAAAAATGGCCAAATAAGAAAGGACCAAAGACACATTTTCCATGGACACAAACATTTCTTGGTCATCAAATGATATCTCGCTCATAGGAGGACACTTCCCATTGGGTGATTTAGGATTGGGAATGTTCACACCATTTAAGGCGTGAAAGGTAGCCATCTTAAATGCCTTCATATTCGACAAGGATTTTGGTAAAATAATGTTGCAAAAAACCAAAAATATCACAGTGGCTAGAAAGGCCCCACTATCAGTAACGACCGAGACCAATGTGACATAAAACATTAGAGATTATCCACTTTCAATCACTTCAGATGGCGTGTCCTTCACATTAGTTTTAGAACAAAATCTCAAATATTTGGTGTGAGAGAATGAGGAGAAAGATGAAAGCATTAGATATCTAGAGGAAGAGGTATGACATAATAAAAGTGATAGAGAAAGCATCAAATAATTCAAGTTATGCATCGATGGAGTTAGGAAAAAACTCCACAAGCTGACGAAAAATATGTATGTAAACCTATAGGTCTTCTGAAAATTAACTACACAGATTATGGTGCAACATAGAAGAGCCCAAACCAAGAATACAAAGTTTTTCACCATCATAGAAGGTCTAGATGAGATGCAATGTTGGATTACTAAAAATCCAGATGCCCGGTCAAAATTACCTCACATATTAGAATGGGAAAGAAAGATCAATTATGTTGTATTCGACAACTACTAGCAAACTAGAGAAAAGATTGAAAATGAGTTGAAGAATTCACTTTTTATCTGCACACAACTTCATCAAGCAACATATATCTTATCTCACAAAGGTCATCTTCCCTAGATCAAAGATCTAGGTAAGACAAAGACATATGAATAGAACTTTTCATAGGTTGAATAGAACATGAAGCATAAGCAAACAAATGCAAGGGCTATGACCAAAGTGACATTGGACTTAATGGAATATCACCTCATGAAACTACTAAGGACATAGAATATGATCCAAGCCTTCATGGTGAATCTAACTAGGGATATGAAGACCCTCTCATAGAACTATTGATAAAAAAAGTTGGTCCCCTCTATTTTCTCAATCCTAGAACAATTATAAAAATTGATATAAGAAGAAGAAAATTTCAAGCTAATATAAGTTCATGACGTAACCCACAGTATTAGCTTTGTCACGCATTTCATGGATTCAAAATATGAGTTTGTATGCTTAAGATATCCATGTTTACATATAAACGCCCAAAGAGCGCTTCCTCAACATGTGAAAAAGCTAATTTTTCTTGGAACTAAGAATTCTTGGAACCATGATCATTCTCATGGAACCACACCATTTCTTGGAACCATGTATTGTCTTGGAACTTCTCATAATATCTTGGAACTTTTCTTAATTCCCATACTTAATCTTATTTCCACATCTCCACTCTTCCCCTCACTCCTCTTTTCTATACTTCGATTATTTTAGAAATTATCCATTCCTCTCATAACTCCCTCTCCTCTCTTATATTCTTAACACTTATTTTTATTTCCTTTTTTTTTCTCACTCCACTCCTCTCATAACTCCATAACCCCCTCTCCTCTCTTATCTTCTTAACACTTAGATTTATTTCAATTTTTTCCTCACCCCTCCTTATCTCTCCTCCCTCATTTAACACTATGGGTTCGTACATCATTTTTCATTCATCCCACACCTATGATAGCCCACAATTCCCATCCCACTCTTTATTCCTCCATCTGACTTCCCCATAATTCATCCTCCCCTATCGCCATACTTAGATTCTTTTTCTAAAATTATTGCACTGTGGATTCATGATCCTTATCCCTCCATACCCTCCAACTCACCTTCCTCACGACCTCCCTCCAAACTCTCATTTGATATCCGAAACTCAACCAATTTATCATAAGTTTATCCTATTATATCATTAACCAATCAAATAACTCCACATGGAAGCCAATTATTTCATGACACATGGAAACTCTATTAACTAGTGGGAGGATGACACATGACAACAAATGAAACCATGGGATGTGGCAACTAATCGGGTGGTGACATGTGGAAGTCCATGTTGTTGTAGGTGAATCCCCCTGTGGACAAGTGGATTCCCTCTTGGTCTCTAGACTCCTAAGACCAAGACATAAAAGTGCTTAACATGGACACTGAATTCCTTTTAGATCTAATCAAACTAATAAATGAAAGAGAGGGAGAAAGATGTGTACCTTATAAGCGATGTTTGTCCTTGCAAAGTCCAGGTTGAGCTTCGATCCCTGATAGGTTCTGCAAAAAAAACAAAGGTACAAAAGACTTCCTACTCTACTGATATTAGCTCAAACATAGATCCATCTACTGCAGACAAACTAATGTGGAACAAGCATCAGTTTGAAAGAAACAGGCCAAGCATTGACTATTAATGAGAACAAGTAAAAGTACTTACAATCCTTTGAATGAAGGTGCAACAACTTCTTCCAGTTCTCCTTGTCCAACCCCTTTGCTCAAGTAATCTCCACTGATTGCTTTGATGACATCTCACTCATGAGATCATAAGTTTGATGTAATTCTCAATCTTCCTCCTCCTTTCACCATGAGAATGCCTCCTTATATAACCTCGGGGAGGTCACAACACTTGAGAGATATTTGGGATAAGTTGAGGATTCTTCTCTTTCAATTGAGGATATTCCCTAAGATCATGCCTTGAGAATCTATTTGAATCCAACCACCTTCAGGAATTGGGGGATTCTTCCCTGATTTGTCTCAACAAACCCAAAAATTGCTCAGAAAAGTGTAGCGCTCCCCTAAAAGGGTGCACAGAGCACTCAAACACTCCCCCAAAGAGGCTCAAGGAGCGCCAACACTCCCTGACAGTGGGTAGGGGAGAGCTCCTCTCCAAAATCCATTTTTTAGTGGTTCTTTCAGTGGCAAAAGGTTTGTACTCCTTGTCAAGTGGTCTCTCTTCTTCAAAACTAGTCTTTGAGGTGTCTTAAGTGTCTTTATGATGTCGTTAGAGGCACGACATAGGCACTATGGCAACATGATATTTGTGACACTTGTAACACTTGTGGTCAAGATGCGACACTTTCGGACAAGATGAGACACTTACACCACTTGTAATGATGACACTTGCGACACTATCGAAGTGAGTAATTTTGAGGTGTAACAGATTACCCCCCAAAGTAAGAAGTTAGAAGATGATGATGACTGAAGTAATTTGTATACTTTTTCGAGCAAGGGTATGGACACAGAGAAACTAGAAAAACATGCACACAACCATCAAACAAATATTATGACATGTTTCAAACCCAAGGCAGGCATACCTATGCTTGAGTGATAAAGACTTTTTAAGTATGGCTGCCATACAATACACTGTGGATCCATAATTATTTTGACAAAATGGTATAACCACTGTAGATACAATGTGGATCTATACTCCTATGACCTGAACTGATCGTAGCCATGAAGAATACACAGTGGATCTACAAAATGACAAGACATAGCCACGACCAATACAAAGTGGATCTATATAACAGTATATGTGTCATAGTTCAAAAGAACTCCTTCGTAACCTGGGAAAAGTATGCATAAGAGTGATGACTCAACCTAGGGTCTTCTTACCGATCCCGATGTAGTATGAATCTAACCATGTGAATAGATGTCCTGATGTTGAACATGGAATAAACCACTTGATTTTTGGTCAATGATGTAAACCGTTAACAAGCGCGAGGGAGATCACCATTGATGTCAATGATTCCCAAGGTAATCTAGTACATTCTGACGAATGTGAATAGATGAGCTAAAGTCAAACATCCATGGAATCATCCGATCAGAGGTCAATGATGTAAACCCACTGTCAGACGTGAGGAGGCATGCCATTGAGGCATGCAGGTCCCAAGGTACTAACTGGTTTATAATTCTAGTTCCTGGATAATGTGTTGAAGTTGACAGGAATAGACTCGTCGAAGGAGGGCCTTGATGTATCCCCCATCAATGACATGAAATTGACACAGACATGTGATTGGTAGATGAAATGAACATGGATTGATAGAGGTATTGAAACAAGATATTTTTGATGGATGACTCCCGAGGCAGACACTTCCCTTGAACATTGAGGCACGACAACAGAAACATGACATGGACCAATTATTGATGATGTAGTGGATGTTGTGACTTTTGTTAGGTGACCCAAAGGAGTAAAAGAAACTTAGAGGATTGGCTCAGTGCAAGGGTTCAACAGATTAAAATGCGTGCAAAGACAAAGTGCAATGTTCAAGGGCGACCATAAGAGTTATTGGTAGTGTTCTCAAAAATTGCTTGGCTTGCTTCCTTCAATTTCCCCCCCATCCAAATAGACGAGTACCTCTTTTTAATTTAATGAGCTCAAGGAGGGTAACACATGATCTATCTAACTCACCTTCAGTAAGTCCCTCTTCCTTTATTTAATGAACTGGAATAAGTAAGGGTTCGGTCCCATATGGGTCCTTCAATGTATGATCATTTAACGAGTCCAGAGAAGGTAAACTCAGTGGGTTTTCATATTTAGAGAGTCTGAAAACAACTTAAAGACGACTCCAATTTTTTTCTTTTTTTCTAATTTTAGTCTTGTGAGGCTGAGAAAGAGATAAATTATCACTCGAAAGACGCCCTTTCAAACCTTTTAACGAGTGGGAAAGGAAGCAAGATCACTCGACAATCTTTTCATGTTTAGAGAGTTTGAAAAGTGCTCAAAGACGACTCCAGGGGGTTCCTTTTCCATATATCCATGCAGGTCCAAAAAAGAGATAAAAGTTTACCCAGATGCATTCTCATGTATTTACGAGCACTAGAAAGAACAAAGACTAAGCTTGGTATGCCCCCATCTTGAAAGCTAGTGGCTTAACTCCAGAATGATCATCAAAGGCTGGACACAAGCCCTCCAAGCTTCAATTCATTCACCGACTTTGAGGTTGTCACCAATTTCTGCACTAGATGGAGAAAAAGGATACAGGTGGATGAAATGAAAGTTCAAATACGAGATTTAATGAAAGACTCGACTCGACATATATTAGATCTGGTGAAAGAATCGACCTAACAGGAGAGGTGACTGTTTCATTTTTTAACAAGCTTGACATAGGCAAAGAACTATGGTCGGGGCTCCAGGTTCAATCCCCAGATTGATGTTTCATTTTTTAACGATCTTGCCACAGAGAAGAGAAACTATTCTCATGACCTCTGTTTCATTTTTTAACAAGCTTGCTACAAAGAAGAGAAACTATGCTCGTAGACTCTTCTTGATCATGGCTTCCAAGAAAATAACTCTTTGAAAGAACACCATGTCAAGGGACAAAACTTGGTCATGTCTTCCAAGAGATCTTCACTAGATTTAAGAAAATCACTCTGGAAGGAATACATGTCGAGGGTCGTGACAGGGGTAAGGAGATCAGGCTCCAATAGTCCTACCGAAGAGATCACCGTGTCAACTACCGGATCCAAATCATCATAAGTTGAAGTCATGGGAGATAATGCCACATAATTGACATGCAGTGGGGCTGATACTTTCGTCATATAAGAACCATTTAGGGAGGTAATACAATCAGGAACGATGAAGGAAAGTTTATTAATAGTCACAATTGTTCCATCATGAGGGAAAGATATCACACGGAAAAGAGTGGACACAAAATTTTTCATGGAATAGGTATAATCCCGTCCAAGGAGTAAAGAAAAATCCAAGGGATCACAGACTACTATGACATCAATAAATATAATTTTCCCTCCCAAAGTAACCAAAAACTGAGGAAGGGTCCCTAAAGGTTGACTAGTTCTTCTGTTAAAAGATAATAGATTCTGTGTATTCGGTGCAAGCTGAGGACAACCCAAATCGTGCCAAGCAATAGAGGACAAAATACTAACAGACACACCTTCATCTATCAGTGTTTGAGGAACGTCCCGACCACAAACATGTACTGTAATCTGGAAAGGGATGTGAGAGGGAAGACGAGGTCCAGTTAGCGCACCCCAATAAAAAAGGATGGTTGTTATCGAACAAATCGGTAGGTGTGGACACTAATAGATCTCTCTATATCCACTTGGATCTAGAACAAAATAAGACAAGACACGACTCTTTCCCTAAGTTGTAGTCATTGAATCTACTGAAAAGAAGGAATAAGTGACATACCTTTATATCACTTCCTTAGGTCTCTATTGTTCCCGCTTCGCTCCGGTGCTCTTGTGAAGTCATGTCCAAGACAAGAAAAAAACAACCAAAGTGAATATAGTAGAGTATATTCAATGTCAACCTATGCATATGATCAAGGAGTTATGCTATAAAATAAGAGTGATTTTATGGGAAAGGGACATGTCATTGTATTATATTAATTGAAAGTAGAAGATACAACCTGAATGCCTTGATGTTGCAAGCTTCCTTTCAGTGACTCTTGGTTCCAACACACACACTTTCTCTGTACTTGCATGAAGAAGATCCAATTCCTCTTGATAGACCAAATAGAGTCTTCAAGCTTCTGTCCAAGCAGGGTTCTTCACACAATTCTTTCACCAATTCTTCATTCAATCTTGTTTAACCTTTTCCATGAGAAACCTTTCAATATATAGGAGAAGGAGAGATGGTTAAATGGATGAGGATGATCCCACCAAGTCTGAGAAGTCAGTAGAATGACAACCATGTGAATGCCAAATCATTTTCTAGAAGATCCCCTTCTAGAAACTTTGTGACCTTTTCTCCTTTCCAAGCTTAAAAACAGGTTCACACCCTATCTATGGAGCATACTACGAACATTTCACACCCTAAGTGTGGGTGGCCTAGGAGAATGAAGGATTCTCGCACCCTATACCACAGGTATCCTGCAAACTCATCTTAAAAATATCTTTTTGTAAGAAGACAGGAGCCACTTTTCTCAGGCAAAAAGTCCTTGTTGGGAGCCTGAATACATCACTGTTGAGACATCACCAGAGCAACCAAAATTATGTGTAACAGAATGCCCCCCAAAGTATGAGGTCATAATCTGTGATAGCCGAAATACTTTGTAAACTGCGTGTGTGTGTCAAAAACCAGGAGCACACCTAATCGGAAACCTGTAAACAATCAAGCATCTGCAGAATATAATATTAGTTCTGAGGTAGGCATTCCCATGCTCAGATCACAAATGAGTGGAATCGTAGGTCATGGCCACCAATCATACACCGTGGATCCATGCCGTCAAAATGCTACATAGCCACCAAGAATACACTGTAGATCTATGTGAGAAGACTTGAATTAAGACGACATAGCCATGTGACATACAAAGTGGATCTACACACCAACACAAATCATACATACTCCATAGCAGCCTGGATCAAAAAGATGAGACCCAGGGTCTTCAATCTCGTCACCTGAAAGTACGAATCTAGCCATGCGATTACATGTGCTGAAGTCGAACATGGAAGAAACCACTTGATTACCGGTCATTGATGAAAACTATTAACAAGTGCGAGGGAAATCACCATTGATGTCAATGACTCCAAAGGTACTGAAGTACAATCCGAATGAATGCGAATGAATGAGTCGAAGTCGAGCACTCGACGGAATCTCTCGATTAGGGATCAATGATGTGAAACCCCTGTCGAAAGCAAAGAGACCTTCCATTAAGGCATGCATGATCTAAGGTACTTAATGATTTCTAAGTCTCATTTCTGGATAATGGGTTGGAGTCGACGGAATAAGACTCATCATAGGAGGGCCTTAATGTATCCCCCATCAATGACATGAAATAAGTAACATATTTTGAGGATGAGGAAAAGTATGAGTATGAGTCGAAATGGATGTAGGGAAGGCCAACATAGTAAGAATGGACAACTGTAGATGGCCGACTCAATAGAGGGCTCGTGTGAACTTCTCTTGAACATATGAACAACATGACCAAAGACTTGGCAACACTAACTCAAAGATGACCCAAGATATGACCTTGTAGCAAATCAAACAAGAGACAAATGGATTTCCCAACCCAGATTCAAATGAAGAATAGGGGGTGTCATGTTCAAGGGCGATGCTTCCTGCCATTAATATGAATACAAAAACACATCCCTTTCCCAAAATTTCCCCCACCATTTCTGGGGAGTACCTCTTTATTTTTACACAAGCTTGAGGAGGATAACTTATGCTTGTTGATGTAAAGCTCATCCTTTAGATGAGTCCCTCGGAGTATATTTAACGAACCCTAGGAAAGAGTGGTTTGGTCCCATTATGGGTTTGTCGATGTTTGTTTAATGAGTCCAAGGATAGAAAACTCGGGGATTTTTCATGTTTTGAGAGTCTGAAAAACACTTAAAGAGATCTCTCCCAGTTCCTTTTTTGTAAATAAGTCTGACGAGACCGAAAAAGTGATAAACTATCACCCGTCAAACGTTTTCTTCATATACTTTAACGAGCGTGAAGAGAATAAGATCCCTCGGCAATCTTTTCATTTTTATGGAGCATGAAAAGAGATTAAAGAATACTCCCTTAGGTTCGTCGTTTTCGTGTTACCATACGAGTACGAAAAGACGAGAAAAAGTATACTCAGTTATGTTCTCATGTATTTTCGAGTGCGAGAACGAACGAAGACTAAGCTCGAGATTTTTCCTACAAAAACCCTAAAAAAGTAACTGTATATGTGACAAAAAAAGAAAAACACACGTACTCCTTTGTTTGGACTTCAAAGTTGCTATATCTGCAAGAAACCACACTCATAGGGATATTAGGGAATTAGGTTTTATAGACAAAATAATATAAAAAATCAACAAAAATGGTAAAAAGTGAATAAATAGGGGTAAAAAGGGATTTTTACCAATTCATAGTGATTTTGCCAAAAACTTGTCCAATATGCCTCATTTCCCCCCAAATTTCTTTGCTCGATCGCGGGAGGCACACACAACCATTTAGCGAACCGTCTCCATCAACGAGGTAAGCTCTTGATCTTTTAACTTTTCCATGGTTTATTTTTAGTTTTTATTGGCAATTTAGCGAATCATCTCCGCCATTACCGGGAATGACCCGGGTACCGTCGCTGCCCTCTGGGACTGTGGGCTCTTGAAATTCTTCAGGATTTCGGGCATGAGATCCCAACTCAAATTGTTGGAATACCTGGTCCATATGTGGGATGTGGACCAACAATTATTTCACATGGGAGTCCACACGTTGACCCTAGATATCGAGGATATCTATTTGCTAACAGGGTTATCACGACGTGGGTACCACGCTAGCTTGACCGGTGGCTGAGGTGAAAAAAGAACTGTTTCCAGTACTGCGTTCCCGAGGCAGAAAAAAGCAAGGGTAAGGTTGCTATTTGGGGGGTCCAAAACTTGACCCTGAGAACCATCTTTTTCATTATAGTACGCATGGATGGCAACGCGACTCCACACATGGATCTCCAGAGCTACTTCCAATATGCCATAGAGTGCAGAGAGCCTCGGGTCTTCAACTGGTCGGATGCAGTTCTCCGCAGTATGAAGAGGCAATCGACGAAGTGCAGGAGGGGTAACTTGAAGAAGTTTGGGTACAGATCACTTTTGGTGTCCTTCTTCCTCGATAGGGTCCCACTGCTAAGACTACAAGTTGATTGGGGTTTACCGACCCCACAAGATCCGAGGATGTTGAGGTGGTGAAACCTCATGGCTCGACACGTAGTAGGGCCCATCATCAAGTATAATGATTCATTTTTTGATTGGTTGCGGCCCTAGATGCTTATGATTGACGATTACACATACGGTGGTTTGGATTTCCGAGGGGATCTGGATTTGGCCCTGCTTGAGGATGCTCAGTGGGGTGATTTAGGTAAGAAGTACACATTTTGTTCTTTTTAAAATGTTTTTTGCAAGTTTTATCATATGAAATGTTTTTGTGTTTATCCAAGAACTAATCAAAAAATCTCTTTTGATGACACGGATGTGGGGCCATATCGACCTCTAGGGACGTCTCCTATTCAACGACGAGGAGAGGAGGCTCCAATGGCAAGATGGGATGTCGAAGACTATGAGGCACTGGAGCAAAACTTGGAGGGGTTGACCACTGACATCCTAGATATGGCTATTGGGGAGATCCCTAGACGTTACCAGTGCCATACTGTGGGCGTGTCCGAGTCTATCAATCGACTGCTTTGTAGGGTAGCCCGAGCAGTTGTGTGTTATCATGAGCGTCATCCGTGATGCTATTTTGTAGAAGCCATGGGATTCGTATTTTTGATATTTTGGTCCTTCAACAAAAACTTTTTGTAAAACATTTTGATCATTATATACATATATACGACTTCTACTGACTTATCTTATGTTGTGTTATACATGTAATGTGTGATTGGTTTATAAATGTCCCAAATGTTTGTCTAACACATAGTTAGCTAAAGAATCAGTAAATGTATTTAGACATCTAGGAATGTGCTGATACTCAATATAATCAAAATAACGTTCCAAGAGGTGAATTTATAAATATACCTGTAATAAAGTAGGACTTCAAATAGCATAGACATTACTTAGTTGTAGTACTACTAGCTACGAATCAAGTCATATAACCAGGTGGTGGATGCCAAGCAAAATAACATAAATCAAAAATTCGACAACGACGCTATATTCTGAAATATTATTGGTCGCACGACTAAGGCACACACCTCGTAGAATGATAAGCTCGTTTGTAGGTGTGTAAATTTCCCATGCAGCAGAAGAAAGGTTCTGAGTACTACGGCTAGCTCCATCGGCGAAGCCAATGTGGGGCAGCGAAAAAATCCGACATCTGGAAACCAAGAACAACGTAACATAAGCGGTCGAGGGAAGAGACCAAATAATGAAAAAACATACTACAGTAACACACAATAAGTATGATACAATAAAATACAAGCACTCATGCACAGGTGATCTTAGGCATAGTACTTCTTTAAGTACAACCCATTTCTAGGTTCACTCAAAGGGATACCGTCGTAGTCCACTAACTCGTAAGCTCCTTTCTCCAAAAATCATCTAATGATATAAGGACTTTGCCACATAGCTTCAAATTTTCCAGCTCCTGGCATATCCCGATCATGTTCGTAAAGAAGAACCATATCACCTTTGGAGAAAATGCGTGGCCTGACATGTTTGTCGTATTGGGCTTTGATGAATTTCTTTTGGGCTTCTATAACTAGGGTGGCATCACGACGAGTTTCGTCTAATTGCATAAGATACAACAGACGTTCTTCTTCAGCAGAAGCGTTTGGGAGAAGTTTGACGACTAGTTTTAGGGAGGGTATCTCACATTCAATCGACAAGATGGCTTCTATGCCATAAACTAACTGGAATGGTGTAAACTCGATAGTAGACTTAATGGATGTTTGGTAAGCCCACAATGCTGAAAACAACATCATGTGCCAACTTTTTTTGTGAATCCCTATCATTCGTCGAAGCATGGTAATGAGGACCTTGTTTATTTCTTCAACTTGGCCATTGGATTGTGGGTAATAGAGTGTTGAGTTTTCATGGTGAAGACCCAACTTTTCAGTGAGTTCGGACATCATGAAGTTTCTAAAGTGGCTACCGTGATCAGTAACGATAGCATGAGGCACACCAAAACGAGCAATGATGTGATTGAATATGAATAATGTTGTAGTCCTTCCGGTATTGTTGAATGTTGGCATTGCCTCAGCCCATTTCGTAAAATAATCTATAGCTACAATAATGTATCCATGCCCCTCGACCGAGTGAGGGTGACATGTCATGAAATCGATACCCCATTTCGCAAAAGGACCAACGGAGACTACAGGGTGTAGAGGAGCAGGGTGTGATCGTATTTTATTGTTGTAGGTTTAGCAAGCGTGGCATTTTTGGATGACGATTATATAGTCGTTGAATAAAGAGGGCCAAAAATACCCTACTCGTAAGATCTTCTGGGAAGTAGCATACCCAGACATGTGACCACCACAAGCTCCGGAATGGAATTCGTTGAGGGCTTTCTTGGCTTTGTCAAATGTGAGGAAACATCGAAAAATGGAGCCAATCCTACGACAACGAAGAGTATCACTAAGGATAATATACTAACGAGCTTGGTAGCGTATTCGACGATGGTCAGTGCTAGACAAATTGGGCCGAAAAGCATGGGTCTGGAGATATATGATGATATCTCCGTACCAAAGGTCATTGGAACTAATTGTTGGCATATTTATTATGGGCAGACAAAAGGCAGAGTATTTGTTTGTCATTGATGGTAAGCTCAGCCCGACGATGATGAACAAGAGAAAGTGGCAAGACCAGCAGTGCAATGATGATCGCATGGCAAGATCAGAAGCGTAAACTCCAGGAGTCAAGGAAGCAACTCATGGTAGAAAATCGCAAAATGCAAAACCACAACTTAATCTCCATTTCAGAGTTTTGGATACCGGGAGTTGGAGGTGTTAAGGAAACTCATGACAAGAATGATGAAATTGTGAAATGCAAAAGATCAGAGCATGTCAAAGACTCTATTTCGGAGTTTCACAGACCAAGAAATCAAAGATCAAAGGAACTTTAACCTTTGAAGTAGCGAACCTCGAAATCTCGAAACAGGCACATCAACAAACCACGTAAGCAAACCATGTCAGCTAAGGACACGTGGCACAATTAGGCAATGACAAGTGTCAAGATGATTCAACATTTTAAGCACATGTAAGTCACGAATCAGAGTGACACGTGGAAACTATTCGACATGTGTCAATCCACGTGTGACGTCAGCAGGTTTATGTCACATCAGAACTTTCTATTTCGGGGTCTTTACATAGCAAGCAGAAACTCCACCATCACAAAGTCTTGAACCCTAAAATGTCGAAAGGGACTATTGAGAGTCTCGCAAAACCAAAAGGCAAAACTTAGAAATACCATCAACCTTCCATCTGAGTGGGTTATGTGAACCATCTGATCACTTTGGAGATTTTGTGATCATGAATTTTATAATGTTGGAGTCACGATGAATCGAAGGGAAAAATTCCTTTTGGTGTAGGCTGTGGTCACCGTCAGTGGTCATGTGAGAGGGAGGAGCTAGCACCAAGCTAAGCTCCTTTTCGACGATCATAACATGAAGAGTCGAGACTCTTCACCACAGAAATGCTGAAATGTCGAAATGCGAAATGGAGAAATCAACATGAGACCCTGTGCTCATAATCCAACGGTGTTGGATACTTGGAAATCTGATTGAAGGGATACTGTTGCTCTTCATGATTAATTGTTCAGTTACGATTCAGTTAGCAGAACCGAATCATGGTTCTTGGACGGTTGGTGTTTCAGTTGCTGAAGCGTTGTTCTAGGGATTGGAGGGGTAACTTAAGGGGTTGTGGTGTATAAAAGAAACACGAAGTGACTGTGTGTGGTTGGTCGTTCTGAATGAAAAATGAGTTGAACTGTAATAAAGGGAAAATTATAGTATGCGCAGTGTGAGATAAAACTCAGAGATGAGTAACAGATGAGAAATAGACAGAAGCAAGAGAATAATTGCAGAACAACTTGAAGCAGAGAAGAACTACAGAATAGACAGAGGAAGAGAAGAATTGCAGAATAGTTAGAAGCAGACCAGATTTACAGAACAGAGAAGAAGTGGTAAGAATCAATTTATCTATGTTGTTGGTTATTCAATCATTTATTTATAATCTGGGAGGTAGGGTGGTGCGAGGGAGAACTGTGGTCCTCTGATATTCAAGTTGGTGCTTGAATATTGGGAGTTGTAGCTCCCATCTAGTTGTGTATAGAAAACAAGGTGGTAGGGTGGTGCTTGGGAAAGCACAGAGTTTTCTATATGCAAGTTGGTGCTTGTATAAGTGGAAGTAGGTGCTTCCATCCAGTCGGTGCTGGAACACTCAGGGAGTTGGTGCTTCCTTCTAGTGGGTACTAGAGAAACCACATAGTTGTTTCTCTCAAACAAGTTGGTGCTTGTATAAGTGGAAGTAGGTGCTTCCATCTAGTCGGTGCTGGAACATTCAGGGAGTTGGTGCTTCCTTCTAGTCAGTGCTAGAGAAACCAGAGAGTTGGTGCTCTCAACAAGTTGGAGCTTGTAAAATAGAGGTAGTATCCTCACTTTGAGTTGGTGCTCAAACATAGATGATGTACAGAACTTAAAAGACTACCTATCATTTCAAAGAAGAAGAGGTTTTCTCCCTGTATGGGTTTCCTCTTGAAAATTTGTCTCTGTGTATATCTTATGTGTGATTGATTCTCATTATTTATGTTTTTCATATTATGTATAATATTTATGGTCACTTGATGAAAGATTAAAAATG
>JZKD02S1982837.1:416209-430982 GCA_000966675.3 Picea glauca
ATCATAATTTTCAGTTAACTGCTTATTCAGATGCAGATTGGGCAAATTGTGTGGATGAGAGAAAGAGCACCAGTGGAGGTGCCTTCTTCTTGGGTGACTCGTTGGTAGCATGGATATATTTCCTTATCAACTACAGAAGCAGAGTACATTGTTGTTGCTACTTGTTGCACTCAAATTTTATGGATGATACAAACTCTTGTAGATTTGAAGGTAACTTACACTGATCTGATTCCACTTCACTGTGATAACACTAGTGCCATCAGTCTCTCTAAGAATCCTGTACTTCATTCAAAATCTAGGAACATACCAATAAAATACCATTTTCTCAGAGAACAAGTTACAAACAGAATTGTTCAAGTGAATTATATTTCTTCCATAGAACAGATAGCTGATATCTTTACTAAACCGTTAGCAGTGACCCCTTTTGGATATCTTCGTCAAAAGTTGGGGGTTATAACTTATTTCGTCTAATCTGTTCACCTGATTAGGGGGAGTACTTATTTGAATATCTATTGTATTTCTAAGTTGCTCATAGTTGACAGGGGGAGTATGTACTGCAATAGCTCAGGGGGAGTATGTTACTTATTTGACATTGATGTCAAAGGGGGAGAAAGTGTAATGGTAAGGATGATATGAGTAGTGTCTTCAAGGTTGCCATCAATGCCAAAGGGGGAGATTGTTGGCATATTTATTACGGGCAGACATAAGGCAGAGTATTTGTTTGTCATTGATGGAAAGCTCAGCCCGACGATGATGAACAAGAGAAAGTGTCAAGACCAGCAGTGCAATGATGGTCACATGGAAAGATCAGAAGCGTAAACTCCAGGAGTCAAGGAAGAAACTCACAAAATAAAATCGTGAAATGCGAAACCATGACTTAATCTCTATTTCAGAGTTTCGTATATCGAGAGTTGGAGGTGTCAAGGAAAATCACAACAAGAATGATGAAATCGTGAAATGCGAAAGATCAGAGCATGTCAAAGACTCCATTTTGTAGTTTCACAGAATGGGAAATCAAAGATCAAAGGAACTTTAACCTTTGAAGTAGCGAACCTCAAAATCCCAAAACAAAAACATCAACAAACCATGTCAGCGAACCACGTCAGCTAAGGACACGTGGCAGAATCAAGAAATGACAAGTGTCAAGCTGATTCAACATTTCAGGCACATGTAAGTCACAAATCAGAGTGACACGTGGAATCTATTCGGCACGTGTCAATCCGCGTGTGACGTTAGCAGGTTTACATCACATCAGAACTTTCTATTTCGGGGTTTTTACATAGAAAGCAGAAACTCCACCATCACGAAGTCTCAAACTCTGAACTGTCGAAAGGGACTATTGAGAGTCTTGAAAACCCGAAAGGCAAAACTCCAAAATCCTGTCAACCATCCAGCTCAGTGGGTTATGTTAACCGTCCGATCACTTCAGAGATTTTGTGATCATGAATTTTATAATGTTGGAGTCACGATGACTCGAAGGGAAAAACACCTTTTGGTGTAGGCTATGGTCACCGTCAGTGGTCATGTGAGGGGGAGGCGCTAGCACCAAGCTAAGCTCCTTTTTAGTGATCGTAACATGAAGAGTTGAGACTCTTCACCACAGGAATGTTGAAATGCCAAAATTCAAAATGGTGAAATCAACACGAGACCATGTGCTTGTAATCCAATGGTGTTGGATACTTGGAAATTTGATCGAAGGGCTATTGTTGCTCTTCATGATTAATTATTCAATTATGATTCAGTTAGCAGAACCGAATCATGGTTCTTGGATGGTTGGCATTTCAGTTTCTGAAGCGTTGTTCTAGGGATTGGAGGGGTAACTGAAGGGGTTGTAGTGTATAAAAGAAACACCAAGTGACTGTGTGTGGTTGGTCATTCTAAATGAAAAATGAGTTGAACTGTAAGAAAGGGAAAATTACAGTATGCGTAGTGTGAGACTGACAGTATGCACAGTGTGAGATAAAACTTAGAGATGAGTAACAGATGAGGAATAGACAGAAGCAAGAGCAAAATTGCAGAACAGCTTGAAGCAAAGAAGAACTGCAGAACAGACAGAGGAAGAGAAGAATTGCAGAACAGTTAGAAACATACCATATTTAAAGAACAAAGAAGAAGTGGTAAGAATCGATTTATCTATGTTGTTGGTTATTCAATCATTTATTTATAATCTGGGAGGTAGGGTGGTGCTAGGGAGGACTGTGGTCCTTTGATATTTGAGTTGGTGCTTGAATATTGGGAGTCGTAGCTTCCATCTAGTTGTGGCTAGAAAATAGGGTGGCAGGGTGGTGCTTGGGAAAGCACAGAGTTTTCTATATGCAAGTTGGTGCTTGTATAAGTGGAAGTAAGTGTTTCCATCCAATCGATGCTGGAACACTCAGGGAGTTGGTGCTTCCTTCTAGTGGGTAGTAGAGAAACCGAGGAGTTGGTGCTCTCAAACAAGTTGGTTCTTGTATAAGTGGAAGTAGGTGCTTCCATCCAGTCGGTGCTAGAACACTCAGGGAGTTAGTGCTTCCTTCTAGTTGGTGCTAGAGAAACTAGAGAGTTGGTGCTCTCAACAAGTTGAAGCTTGTAAAACAGAGGTAGTAGCCTCACTTTGAGTTGGTGCTCAAACATAGATGATGTACAGAACTTAAAACACTGCCTATCATTTCAAAGAAGAAGAGGTTTTCTCCCTTTATGGGTTTCCTCGTGAAAATCTGTCTCTGTGTATATCTTATGTGTGATTGATGCTCATTATTTATGTTGTTCATATTATGTATAATATTGATGGTCACTTGATGAAAGATCAAAAATGGCTTAATAGACTTAATATTGTTTAAGCACATTAACAACTGATTCACCTCCCCCCTCTCAGTTGCCTTGGTAATTTCAACACTAATCAAGAAAAGGGATTCATTGGGTAATGAATCGACTGCTACATTTTCCATCTCAGAGCAGGGAAGGTCACATATCAAATCGAAAAACACCAAGGATTTCTTGGACTTAGCGCGTTCGAATTCTAAGTCAAACTCCTGAAGTATTACGATCCATTTGGAGTATTTTTCCCCTAGAAATTGGCGTGTAAGAATGTGCTGCATAGGGTTGTAGTTATAAATTACCGTAGTCTTGCAAGAGAGGATATAGTGCCGGAAACATTGAACAGCTTGGACAACTTCCAAGGCCAGTTTTTCAACATGTAAATACTTGGTTTCAGTAGTCGTGAGACTCCGACTCAAGTAATAAATGACATGTTCATCATGAGAATCATCCTCCTAGATGAGAACCATAGCGATGGTATAGTCTGAGGCTGCGAGGTAAAGGAAATAATCCTGACTGTAATTAGGTGGGGAGAGTAGTGGGGTACGTGTCAAAGATAGTTTCAAAGCTTCAAAATCTTTGTTGGCGGTGGTATCCCATATGAACTCGAAACCTTTCTTGAGAAGTCCCGTAAATCCAAGAGTTAGCTCAGCATAGTTTGGGATGAAGCGACGGAGAAAGTTTGCCTTCCCTTAGAAACTTTGTAATTGGAAAAGTGAGGAAGGAGGAGGGATATTGAGAATCACCTCGACCTTCAAAGGATCTACTTTGATCCCTTGAAGTGAAACAATAAAGTCCAGAAGTCAGCCAGATTCTACGTTGAAAACACATTTGTGGGGATTCAAGCGTATATGGTAAAACCGACATTGAAGGAAAATGGCACGGAGGTGTATTGGATTATCTACATGGCGCATGGAATGAGTGGGTAAGTCATCGAGATATGGATGCACAATGTGCTTTATTTCATAAAAGGCATAAGACATAGCACGTTGAAAAGTTGCATCAACATTCTTTAAACCGAATGGGAGTTTCCGATAGGCGAAAGTGCCCCAAGGACAAATAAAAGCGGTCTTGTGTTGGTCCCCTGGTAGGATATTGATTTGATTATATCAGGAGAAACCATCCAGCAGAGAGAAGATTTCGCTTCCAACACAATCGTCGACGATCTGGTCAACGAAGGGGGTAGGAAAGTTGTCTTTAGGACAAGCTTTGTTAATGTCCCTATAATCAACACACACATGGATTATGCCTTGTTTCTTGTCAATTGGAACAAGATTGGAAGCCCAGTGAGTTAGAGCCACCAGATAAATGAAGGCAGTCTTAAGAAGTTTCTCAACTTCAAGCTTGATAGTGGCTGCTTTACGTGGGTGGACCGAACATAGTCGTTTCCAGATGGGTTTAGCATCCGAGTATTTCTTAATATCATGTATCACAATGTCAGGATCGATACCTAACATTTCTTCATAGCTCCAGGTGAAGACGTCACAAAATTCTTGGAAAAGAGACTTGTAGGTGACAACTTCGTCATGGGAACACGAAGCTCCAATATGCAAATTTTTTACAATTCCAGGTTTTATGGATATGTCGAGGGGGATGGTGGGTGAGATATTACTTAAGTTCCCTTCATAGAACATATCATGTGTAGACTCAGGAATGGTATAAATGATGACAATGGTTGACGGGGTTTAGATCCGTTGGTAACCCTCGATGGTGTGTTGTTCCAGGAAGAGGATGGAACGATGATGTCCATCGTCCCAAGGGGTATCTTCCATGGACATAACAGACATAATCATATCGTCCATGGGAAAAATGACACAGAAAGGGTCTGGAGATAAATCACCAAGAGAGGGGGTAGCAGGGGTTGCCGATTGAATGGCTTGATAAGCGGTTTTGATCGGAATCAAAGTCATTTCGTCGCCATAACGAAGATGATCGCCAGTGTTGGGTACCATCCATGGGTCGTAAGATACAACGGTTCCATGAACAGAGGTGGATATCATGTTGATCAAGGTGAAAAAAAGATGTGGAACATCGGGTGGTGGTATGGGGAAAGTACCCATTAATGAGGAATCTTTAATAAGACCCACACCGACATTCTCATATCCACGGGAGGGGGGGGTGGGTTTGCAATGAATGGTGCATTGTTGGTACGTGTATCGGAGTGGAAGAAGGCCAATTGGTCAACGGTCACTACTTTTCCTTGATGTGGGAAATGTACGATGTGGAAAAGAGTCGACACAATTGCACGCATAGAATCAATCCATCTATGGACAAGTAGAAGGTTGTAATCGAGAGGAGAGTCAAATACCTCCACTTCAACTTGGATCATTTTTCCTTCTAACGTAATAGGCAACGAAGGGAGGACACCGTAAGGCTCAAAACCAGAGCCATTGAAGGCTTTGAGTGTGTTGTGGGATTCAGTCAAAGGAGGAGATTCGATGGATTTCAAGCATGTAATAGACATGAAACACGTCGAGGCACCCTCATCAATAACTTTCCTACAAATGTTTTTGTCGGAGACAATAACTTGTATTTTGAATGCAAGTTGAGGGGGTAACCTTGGAATGTGATCTTCCAAGTCAAAAATTATTAAATTCGTATCTGTAGGCTCGATTCCACCAATAGATTTCAATAGTGCCTTTCGTTGTATAGGACAACTTTGAAGGACTTCGAGGGATGACATCGTGGATGGTGCTTGGGCCAGATCTTCAACAATAATATAGTTCTGGGTAGCACGGGCATGAGGATTGAAAGTTGATTTCCAAATGACACCCTTTGGAGGAGGGTGAAGAACTATGTCTAGGCTCAGTCGTTTGAGATAAAGAGGACCATTGGTAGGTGGAGTCGGGAGAGATGGTTGGACCATCGAAGGAGGTATTGCATAAATCTTCTCTGTGGAGGAAGAATAATCTTTGGCTCGAGTGCTAAGTGTGATGTCATTCTGCTTTGAATCACCTGTACACATTAAGACATAGGAAGTATTGGAGGGGGAAGATTGGTCATGAATGACCAATTGGGTCTGTTGTTGAGAAGGGAAGGGTTGTGACAATATGGTCAGAGTGGGGGGTTTTGTGGTCCCTTGAAGGAACTTAGTAACCTCGGCTCATTATGGACAATCCTTAGTGTAGTGATCATCACCACAGATAAGACAAGGGTATCGAGGTTTGTGCTTATCCCTATTGTCAACAAGTGGTGTTTTGGTTTTCTCAGTTTGTGGATTATTTTTATCCTCCTTGGTCTTACCCTTTCCTTTTTTGGATTTATTTTTGCCGGCGGGGGTAGATTGAATAGAATTTACCTCAGAGGTCTTGCCGCTGGGAGGGGTAGGAGACGAAGCATTTTGAACATTAGAATAAATGGATTTGGGGTTGTTTCTAGAGGTTTGGATGGAATGAGGTTGGGCATGGAAGGTGCCAATCACATCGTCAGATGCATGAGAAGAAACGGGAGTGGTTGAAGTAGTAGAAGTAGAAGGACGAGGTGCATCAGATAGTAAGTCGTAAAGAGTACCCATCTGTGAGCAAACAAGGTCTAGGTATTGGGCATGAATGATGGCCTGTTCTTCTGTGACAACTCCACCCATGGCGATGTCATGACCGATGTCATTCACGAATGATTTCATGAACCATTCTACCAGCAACTAATCGTGAAGTTCGAGTTTGATGAGACATTGTCTCCGTTGCCACTCATAAATGTGATCAGAGATATGAGTGGCTTTGGTTTGTTTGAAAGAACTCAAAATCTTGGTTCCCGTTTCATAGCGGATCGGTAACTAGTAGTGGGTGAGGAAAGCCATAGCGAGGGTTTAGAATTTGGAAAAGAAGCCTCATGGTAAATCTATATACCACTTCATGGAGGAACCCATGAGGGTTCACTGAAAAAGGCGTAAATGAATAGAGTCATCCATCAAGGAGTTGGATGAGCACCAAAGGTGAAAAGTCATTACATGATTGTTCGGGTCCTCTCCTAGTTTACCATCAAATTTAGGGATGTCGGATGGTAGTTTAGCCGGTATGGCGGACCATTGAGGAGAGTTACAGATTGGATCATTTAATATCCTTGACAGATCCCAGAGGTCCAGAGTGGCTAAGAAAAGTAACTGTCTATTCACATGCGGGTACTAGTGACTTTGGGGAGGGAGTCCTGTCGGTAAACCAGTGGGACCATAAGCATTCTGCATATAATGCGAAGATCTGGGAAGATTTGGTGGTTGGTGTGGAGGCAAGTAATTCATAGAGTTGTACCCTTGGACAGGGGCGTGGGGTTGATCATTTGAGCCCCAAATAGGAATAGACGTGCCTGGATATGGTTGGCCTGTACTAGGGGGTATGACAAAGCTAGCTTGAGGCTGTTGCACCCCAGTTGATTGAGGATTATGTTGTATAAGATAATTCCAATACTGGGCCAAGGATGGAGGTATGTTTTTTCCATAAAGTGGGGTTGGTGGGGGTTTCCCTCCAATCAGGGGTTGCGTCCCAATTGGGATTTTTCCTACAAAAGGGGGTTGAGTTTGGCCTCCTTGGTGAAATTGTCCACCAACAGGAATCTCGTAATTAGGTGTGAAAGATGGGATGGTGGCACTAGGATTAGTGCCTCCGATAGAGGATGGAAGAGGTCCTTTGAAAGGGGGTGGAGGAAGTTTCGAAATGAAACCGGGAATATGGTGCCCAGAAGGAGTGGAACCACCAGGAGTTCTGGATGTCATTTGTGTAGGAGCGGGAATAGAAGCATTCAACACATGATATCTGGGTGGAAGTGGTGTGGTATTTCTGGGTGAAAGCGGTGTGCCAATGGGGGATTGGCCAACCATTGTAATCCTGGTGTGAGGACTTGTAGTATCCAGGACCATTGTGTAATGGACCGTTTATAGAGGGAGAGTCAAGATATGGTCAGCTAGTGGAGTGTATGTACCAGGAAAATAATATGCAGTAGTAAAATGTATCATTTCAGGATTAGATGTTTCGGGCAGCTCAGGTGCGATAGTGATATCAACTCCTGCTCCTGAGCCAAAGAGATCCCGTCTAAAAATGCCAGTAGTCCAAAAAGGATCTTGACCCTCAGGTCCTATGAAAGGTCCAGTTGGTGATCCAAAAGACTGAACAACTAGATCTCCAGAATAATTCACTCGAATAATACATCTCTTAGAGTCGGTAGGAAGTCGAAAGTCCTCTCGAGAAGTGGTAATTCATAACTATTCTAAAGATTTAGTTCATTCCACTTGTGGAGTGGCGACATCTTGGACTTCACTCTGTTGAGGAGAGCCCTCTAGTGGGTTGGTAGGCAAGGGTTGAGAACCTTCCAGATCTTCTAGGGGTAGGCCTTGCATTCTACGTGAATGGCGTGGAGGGTCAATTGTGATCGAGTTTGAATCTTATGAAAGAAAATCTATGGTCAACTTGGGTAAACAAACAACACACGCTAGTAAAAGCTAGGAAGAAAAAACCAAGCAAACAAAACCTTCCAATTCTGAAGTCACTAGTTGGTGATGAAATCCAACATCGCGACGACGAGACAAGAAGGGGTTGGGCTAGGGTGGAAATGTTATGTCGATGACCTGCTTAACGGACTTACACCCTGGTGCAAGCTCTCACACATAATCATGTGTATACCCTCCAAGGATCCTGAGTGAGTTTGACCAACGTCGATTCCAGGTACCGTGAAGACTTGCCCCTTCATAGTCACCTTGTGTAAGAACCTAAGAAGATAGGCTACTAAGGTTACCACCAACAAAAATAATGCCTGGGGGAACAGTCGACAGTCTGATCCACATGCAAGGGCAAGGTATCTAGCCTGAAATCAGCTTGAGAGGCTTCCACTCATCATTGTGGGTATACCTTCAATTGATCCTCGTAATACATGCAATCTCTACACCGATATCAACAAAGCAGGGTGAGTAACTCTGTCAATCTCAATGCGACCTCGGGTTTGACCCTTGTGTGAGAAGGGCTTCCCAGGACAAAATGTTGCAAATGGAATTTGACACTCCTTATCACAAGATACTATTTTGTGTTTTGTGCTTTGGAGAGTATGTCTCACTGCCTATTCCAAAGCTCTAGCCTAGCTAATGTTGGTGTAAAAGAGTCCTAGAAAAGGTTACTAGTTGGATTTTAAAATTGCGCAATGTTATTAAAGGCTGTTGTTACTCAAAAGGAGACATAAATGAAACCGATGTTGTGTGAGACTCTGACCCAAAAATGCATAAATAGAAATGAATGATACAATTTTTTTGTTCGATGAATCCTATCTACAGGAGGGAAAGAGGAGTTTTCTGGAACAATACAAACTACAATGTATGATCTTCTTTGAAATGTAATATCAAACAACCATGAACAATGCAAATTTCCTATTCATTCTTTTTCAGTACTTGAATGCCAATTTTTTCGAAAAAAATTGCTTAAAAAAGAAAATGTCTTTAATTTTTATTAGAAACCAAACTACAGGGGTGGAACTAAAAAAAAAAAAACAAGCAACCAACGAAGACCCAAACCAATCTTTCAAAGAAGACAAAAATAACAAACTGATAAGACTAGTCTCTTCAAATGCATATGGATAACAATTTTTCCAAGTAATAAGCAATTGAAAATAACAAATGATCTCAACTTTTAAATCGATCAAAGGCTCCCAACCAAACAAGCACTCGGATTTCAGAACCAGAGCTTATACCCTTGTTGTGAAAAGGCCAAGAGGTAAAAATTGAGAAAACATGATCAAGAAGGACTTAATCATTCACGAGATTTGAAGCCAAGAATCATTCAATCAATGGCCAGATAATTTCTTCCTAGACACACATACAAACCTAGGCATCTGAGGACACAAAAGACTTAATCCAAAAAATTTACAAGTGGGTTCGCAGGCTGGCAGTGGGGTACAGTGCGAGAATCAAGGATTCTCGCAGGCTAGACACAAGCAGAGTGCGAGAAGTTTGCACTGAACTGAATAGCAGGGTGCGAACTTTAGTGGTTCTCGCAGGCTACAGAAGGGTGCAGTGCGAGAAGCCCTGAAATCAAGCAAATTTTAGAAAAAAGACAGTATTTTTGAAGGAAATTCTGGGTCCAGGGAGCCTATAAGGGTCTCCTCAAGACTCAGAGATTGATGGGAAAGAAAAATGGTAAGTTAAGAGTAAATGGCCAAGGAAAAACCACAAAAAATGGGTTGTATCCCCAGTATGGTTGCCAATTTTGTTATCGGAAAAATCGGTACGTGCGGACACTAACAAATCTCTCTAGATCCACCTAGATCTAGAACAAAATAGGACAGGACATGACTCTTTCCCTAAGTTGTAGTCATTGAATCTACTGATAAGAAGGAATAAGTGGCATACCTTTATATCACTTCCTTAGGTCTTTGTTGTTCCCGCTTCGCTCCGGTGCTCTTGTGAAGTCAGGTCTAAGACAACACAAACCAACCAAAGTGAAGATAGTAGAGTATATTCAATGTCAACCTATGCATATGATCAAGGAGTTATGCTATAAAATAAGAGTGATTTTATGGGAAAGGGACATGCCGCTGTATTATATTAATTTAAAGTAGAAGATACAACCTGAATGCCTTGATGTTGCAAGCTTCCTTTCAGTGACTCTTGGTTCCAACACACACACTTTCTCTATACTTGCATGAAGAAGATCGAATTTCTCTTGATAGACCAAATAGAGTCTTCAAGCTTCTGTCCAAGCAGGGTTCTTCACACAATTCTTTCACCAATTCTTCATTCAATCTTGCTTAACCTTTTCCATGAGAAACTTGTTGGAAATGTTTTCATTGATGGAAAAGGCTGAGGCAAAGGAAGAAGAAGAGTTTTCATGTAAGGAAATCAGTGTATGGATGAGTTTTGGATGGGCGCGTATGATCGCTGAAGAGGGTAGCCAACAACCGTCAGATCTGCAGAAGCTGCGAGGGAGATAAGCCATCGGGAGACCGGAGTTCTCAAAGTCGTGAGAACCGAGACATTGAAAGTCTCGAAATCCAGACATAATCGGGACCGTCCATTTGGAAGGACGCGTGGCAACGATTGGGCGCCATCGGGAGGAGCTCGACAGGAGGCTTCATCGGAGAATCGGGAATCGGAGTTTCGCGAGTCCCATAAACAATTTCATCACACATCGCGAAATCATGATATGCGATTTCCCGATAAGGAAGATAGTGTGTGGGCCACCCTGGAGGACAGGTGGCAGGTGCTTCATCAGAGAATCGGGAATTGGAGTTTTGCGAGTCCCGTGAACAAGTGCATCAGACATCGCGAAATCACGATACGCGATTTCCTGATAACGCAGATAGTGTGTGGGCCACCCTAGAGGACAGGTGGCAGGTCAAAGGCCCATCGGAGGACCAACGTATCGGGAATTGGCAAATCGGTATTCCCGTGAATGAAGGATCGGGGAGGAAACCCCGACGCGGAATTTGAACCGTCCATTTGGTGGGACGTGTGTCAGGAGCATGGAGGAAGTCGGGGATCGGAAAATCGCGAACTCAAGAGGCAAAGAAACCATTACATAAGGAATGTCGAAACCCTATTTAAAAAGGGTGCGTACGTTTAATTCAAATTTTAAGAAGGGACCCGAGCAATAGGGATCTGATTTTCCCTTCGCATTATTCATTCATGATGCCGAGATCTTAAACCCTAGTTGAAGATTTAAAAAGGGCGTCGTGGAGTAAACCAAAGAAACCATTAGCGTTGAATGGTTTTTGACGCATGGTCTTAAGAAGGGGTCGATGCCCTTTTCTAGCTGAGATCTGCAAGAAAAGGGGGCGGTAAGGATTTTGATAGGAGGCAGAGGTCTTTTTGCAAGACATGGAGGCCAGTTTCTGACAGTAGGGACATCTACAGGTTGCTGAGGTCATTTGTGCAGGCCGCATGGAAGGTTAGAGGAGGGAGGAACCTCATTGTGGCAGTTGGGTGGCAGATCTATCTTGACAGAGAGTTCTGTGCAGTGGGTTTAGCAACTAGAAGAGAAGAGGCATCATCTCCAGGTTTATTGTCTTGTTTAATATGTGTTTAGGAGACTTTTGCAGCTGCCTTGCAGTCAGTAGATCTGTGTTTACTTTAGAGATAATTACAGTTGTTGTCATTACTACTAGAAAATTGTGCATTAATATGATTTCGGGATACAATTCTTAATAAGATGCCAGAACTGTCTCTTCTGAAAGAAGATGATGTCCAGCGCATAGAACACATGTGAATCTGGGGTTGAAGCTGCCTGATCCAGTGTGAAAATTGATGAAACGCGGTCAGAAGCGAGTCTAAGGGTTAAAGCCTTCAGTAGAAGCATCCTACCAGTAGAAACTGGTGCTATCTTTAGGGGGTTGAAGCTCCCTTCCAGGAAAGGCTGGTAAACGAGAGAAGGTTGGAGCCTTCTGCAGGTAGAAGCCTGGGTACTAGTATGAGTCTGCACTAGTACAATGTTGTAAAAAATTTTCTTAATAATAATTATTGAAGACAGAGACAACAGCAGCGGTGGTTTTCTCCCGATTTGGGTTTCCACCTTAAATCCTGGTGTTCATGTGTCTTACTCAGGTGCATTGGTTTATTCATTATTTACTACACTGAATTACTGCTTAATAGACATCTGATGAATGAAGAAATTCATAATAAGATCTCTGAATGCACTCTTGTTTTCTTAAGACTATACAATAGCTGGTCTCTACANAAGAATCCTATTATGCATTCCAAGACCAAGCACATTCCCATCAAATATCACTTCTTACGAGAACAAGTGCTTGAGCAAAAGGTGAAATTGGAATATGTTTCCTCCAAAGAACAAGGTGTTGATATATTTACCAAACCTCTACCCAGGGAAGCATTCGAATATCTCTGCCAAAAACTGGGAGTAGTCTCTGCCATGCAGATAATCAGGTCTACTTAAGTACAGAAGCCTCAATTGGTTGTAAGGTGCTAATAAGCATCTCTAAATGCTCTGGCTAAGGGGGAGCCTTGGTCATCTGAAAAGGATCATTATGAAGATGCATGATCTCAGGGGGAGCATGGTATTGTCCACTCCTTGCCATTGATGTCAAAGGGGGAGGAAAAAGACAGAGGTAGAGTATTGCCATCAATGACAAAGGGGGAGATTGTTGGAAATATTGTCATTGATGGCAAAGGTTGAGGCAAAGGAAGAAGAAGAGTTTTCATGTAAGGAAATCAGTGTATGGTTGAGTTTTACGCGTATGATCACTGAAGAGGGTAGCCGATATTCGTCATATCTACAGAAGCTACGAGGGAGATAAGCCATCGGGAGACTAGAGTTCTCAAGGTCATGAGAACCGGGACATTGAAAGTCTCAAAATCCCAACATAATCGGGACCATCCATTTGGAAGGACGTGTGGTAGCGATCGGGCGCCACCGAGAGGAGCTCGACAGGCGGCTTCATGAGAGAATTGGGAATCGGAGTTTCGTGAGTCCTGTGAAACATTGCATCACACATCGCGAAATCGTGATATGTGATTTCTCGATAAGGCAGATAGCGTGTGGGCCACCCTGGAGGATAGGTGGTAGGTGCTTCATCGGAGAATCGAGAATCGGAGTTTTGCGAGTCCCATGAACAAGTGCATCAGACATCGCGAAATCGCGATACATGATTTCCCGATAAAGAAGATTGCGTGTGGGCCATCCTGGAGGATAGGTGGCAGGTCAAAGGCCCATCGGAGGACCAGCATATCAGGAATCGGCAAATCGGTATCCCTGTGAACGAAGGATCGAGGAGGAAACCTCGACGTAGAACCTGAATCATCCATTCAGTGGGACGCGTGTCAGGAGCACGGAGGAAGTCGGGGATCGACAAATCGCAAACTCAAGAGGAAAAGAAACCATTACATAAGGAATGTCGAAACCCGATTTAAAAAAAAAAAAGGGCGCGTAGGTTTAGTTCAAATTTTAATAAGGGACCCCAGCAATAGGGATCCGATTTTCTCTTCGCATTATTCATTCATGATGTTGAGATCTTAAACCCTAGTTGAAGATTTAAAAAGGGCATCATGGAGTAAACCAGATACACCATTAGCGTTGAATGGTTTTTTGACCCATGGTCTTAAGAAGGGGTCGATGCCCTTTTCTAGCGGAGATCTGCAGGAAAAGGGGGCGGTAAGGATTTTGATAGGAAGCAGGGGTGTTTTTGCAGGACGTGGAGGTTAGTTTCTGACAGTAGGTACATCTACAGGTTGCTGAGGTCATTTGTGCAGGCCGCACAGAAGGTTAGAGGAGGGAGGAACCTCATTGTGGCAGTTGGGTGGCAGATCTACATTGACAGAGAGTTCTCTACAGTGGGTTTAGCAACTAGAAGAGCGGAGGCATCATCTCCAGGTTTATTGTTGTGTTTAATATGTGTTTAGGATACTTTTGCAGCTGCCTTGCAGTCAGTAGATCTGTGTTTCCTTTAGAGATAATTGCAATTGTTGTCATTACCACTAGAAAATTGTGCATTAATATAATTTCGGGATACAAGTCTTAATAAGATGCCAGAAATGTCTCTTCTGAAAGAAGATGATGGCCAGCGCATAGAACACATGTGAATCTGAGGTTGAAACTGCCTGATCTAGTGTAAAAATTGATGAAACTTGGTCAGCAGCGAGTCTGAGGGTTAAATCCTTCAGTAGAAGCATCCTACCAGTAGAAACTTGTGCTATCTTCAGGGGGTTAATATCCCTTCCAGGAAAGGCTGGTAAACGAGAGAAGGTTGGAGCCTTCTACAGGTAGAATCCTGCGTACTAGTATGAGTCTGCACTAGTACAATGTTGTAAAACGTTTTCTTAATAATAATTATTGAAGAGAGATAACAACAGCGGTGGTTTTCTCTCGATTTGGGTTTCCACCTTAAATCCTGGTGTTCATGTGTCTTACTCATGTGCGTTGGTTTATTTTTTATTTACTGCACTGAATTATTGCTTAATAGACATCTGATGAATGAAGAAATTCATAATAAGATCTCTGAATGCACTCTTGTTTTCTTAAGACTATACAATAGCTGGTCTCTACAAAGTAGCCTA